>OU342736.1:9726893-10045025 GCA_910589765.1 Avena atlantica | reverse complement strand
TTGGGAGCCGGCATCGTTATCACCTCGCCCAAGGAGACCGGCTACAGTACGTGTTGTAGATCACTTCACGGCGTCAAACAATGTTGCCGAGTACTAAGCTCTCGCACATGGATCCGGCTCGCAAAAGACATCGGCATCAGCCGGATCCTTCTTCGGCGATTCGGATCTGGTGGCGCAGCAAGTATCCGGCGAGTGGGATGCACGGGACGCTAACATGGCCCTGTACCGGTTCCACGTACAGCTGCTCAGTGCTGCTTTCAAGGGGTGCGAATTCCACCATGTCCCCCGTGCCAACAACGAGGCGGTCGACACGCTCGCGCGAGTCGGATCAACCAGAGCAGCTATCTCGCCCGTAGTGTCCTTGGAGCATCTTTGCAAGCCAAGCATCAACCCCTCTCCAGAATCTGAGTCCATCATCTAGGTAGCAGACCCAGGGGCTGCCGACTCCAAAGCCGGGCCCCGTTGTTGTGCCCTCTGGATCAAAAGATCCAGGGGTTGCCTCTCCTCAGGCAATCCATCGTCGAGAAAGGCAAGAGGCCGGGGGCTCCCGACTTGGGCATCCCACCCGTCCACCCTCTGGATGATCTCCGGATCTTGCCGGCTAGCGTCTTCACCATCCGGGAAGTTCCATCCTGGGCCTAGCTCTTCTTGAACTGCCTCCTCAACGACGAGCTCCCGGATGACGAGGTGGAGGCAAGGCAGATCCGACGCCGCACACACACGTACACCCTCATCAACAAGGAGTTGTACAAGCGCAGTGCCGTAGGTGTCTTCCAGCGGTGTGTTGACGTGGATACTGGATGCTGAAGGAAATCCACCAGGCGAGTGCGGGCACCACGCTTTTCGTCTCACCCTGGTGTCGAAGGTAATGCTCCACGGATTCTACTAGCCCACCGCCGGAGAGGACGCAGACCAGCTGGTTCGCGCATGCAATGGGTGCCAGCGGTTCGGCCGGAGAAGGCACATGCCGGCTTCTGCGCTCAAGACCATCCCGATTACCTGGCCCTTTGCGGTTTGGGGGCTAGCATTGGTCAGCCCCTTCAAGCGAGCTCGAGCCGGAATGACTCACTTGTTAGTGGCGGTGGACAAGTTCACCAAATGGATCGAGGCGAAGCCGATCCGGAAGCTGGACAGCTCCACCGTCGTCACCTTCTTCCGCGACATCATCATCCGGTTCGGATACCCCCATAGCATCATCACCAACAATGGCATGAACTTCTCCAAGGGGCCTTCGCCTGGTTCTGCCACAACAAAGGGATCCGACTGGACCTTGCATCTGTTGCCCACCCGCAGTCCAACGGGCAATTGGAAAGAGCCAACGGCCTGGTGCTAGCCGGAATCAAGTCCCGGTTGATCGAGCCGCTAGAGCGATCATCCGGCTGCTGGATCGAGGATCTCCCGGCTATGCTGTGGAGTCTCCGCACCATCCCGAAAGATTAACCGGCTTTACCACGTTCTTCCTCACCCACGACTCGGAAGCAGTACTCGTGGTGGACATCGAGTTCGACTCACCCCACAAGACCCTTTACACAGAGAAGGAGAACCAGGAGGAAATGGAGGATAGCGTGGACCTCCTCGAGGAGGCCCTCGAGATGGCCTTGTCTAGATCGGCTATCTACCAGTAGGGGCTGCGCCGGTATCACTCTAACCGCATCCGGCCCGTGCCATTCTGGGAAGGCGACCTGGTGCTCAGGCTGATACAAGATACGAAGGGCATGCACAAGCTATCCGTCTGTGGGAGGCCCTTCATCATCAGCAAGGCGCTGCACAACAACTCCTACTACCTCGACACGCAACAGCCACGCAAGAACAAGATGGAAAAGTCAGACGAGGAGACGGAGCGGCCTTGGAATGTAGACCTGATCCAACTATTTTACACTTAGTCGCAAAACTCAGTGTACATATCTGGAACCCTGAATGAATGAAATATGGAACCCACTGATGTTCGGGGGCTCCTTTCCATATATTCTGTTGTTATTTGTTTCTGATTAAAACCTGCAACATTTTCCGGCTTCCGATGACCCCCAATCGTGGGGGCTTACCGGTTGGCCCGCCCTGCCAAATCTGTAAACCGACTAAGTTGTGTGTGATGGTGCCATGGGCCCACTCTTCGTCTCAGGTACAGACCGTAACCCGGTTGTCCGGCTAGCAAGAGCAAAAGCCCGAGGGAACCCCACACGAAAAACTGCGAAGGATATGACAGATCGGACATTCCGGCCATGTGCCTAGTTGGTGTTTTCCGGCTGCTAAGCCACTAGTACCGTGCGTGGTGTATTGTCAGCTCCCTTCGTCTCCGGCTATAGTCCGCAACCGGCTATCCAACAAGGTGCAGTGTAAACAGCATTGCGCATGCAAAAGTGACTAAGTGTTTAGACAAGCACGAGCTAGTTTTTGAAAAAGGGAAATTCAGTCTGGATAATAAAATACCGCCTAAAACGACAATGTACTTATAAGAAATCGTTTATGTATGTTTCTTTTTGCACATAACGCACCGAGTCGAAATCAAAGGCAGAGAAGGTTCGAAGCACCTATCTGCGGTAGCCACTCCGAATCTCGGGGGCTACACCTACTGGGTGCACTGGCGCGCTCCTACTGGAAGCATGCGGTGTCCGGCTGAAGGGTGCGTCAGCCGGACGAAGAGAAAGGAAAGGATAGACAGAATGCAAAGGCACCACCCGCCAGGTCCGACCAAGCACTGCTAGTCGGGCACGCCAAACAGACCTAGCTAGAAAGAGGAAGAAAGAAAGAGAAAGATAGAAGAAGGAAGGAAGAAGTAAGACAAGGAAAGTAATAGAGAAAAAAAGGTCTAGGGAGCGACCGGATGCGCACAGCCGTACTGCGGTGCAGATTCCTCGGTCCGGCAATGCAAGTGCCAGTCGGAAAGCAAGATGGATAAAAGGCCAGAGAGCAAGTGAAGGGTCACAAAAATGCAAGACAAAGGCGAGATAATGCCGGCTGGACTGGGCAGCCAGAAAAGCCAGTCGATCAAGACATAAACATAGTGGGCGCACGAAGGCAAACCCAAACAGGCAGATTGATTAAACGGCGGAGGACGAAGCCTCCGCATATCCACATGGTTCAAAAGTGCAAGTACTAAAAACTTAAGGTATCTACAATTCCACGAGGCATCCCGGGGTCTTCCTCTTCAATCGGCTGGACCCTTGTCGTGGGGAGCGGTCGATCAGGCCCCGCCCATCTGGGAAGACGCCTCCGCATTGTCTGCTCCCACGCCATCAGCTCCCGCGCTTCCTTCGCCGTCCGTGAGAACCTCGTCAATGTCGGCGTAGCTGGTGATCATGATGGCGGTGGACCGAAGTCCGGGGTACGCCTGGCACACGGCAGCAAGGTCCGCGCCGGCTCGGAAGCCATCCACCAGCTTGTCGAGGCAGGCGTCCTAGTACTAGGAGAGCATCAGGGCCAGCGCCATGTTGGAGCCAACATAAGCGGCCAGATCGCGTAGCCGGTCGATTGGATTCGGCGTATCGCCCAGCTTGATCGCTAGGGCCCCATGGTCTCCGGCAGGAGCTCTCTCGGGAAGACCAAGTCGTGGATGCCGGCTGTGGCCTTGCGCAGGTTGGCGGCGTCTTCTCCGAGCTGCGCCACCAAGTCCCTGACAGCAGCCTTCTCACCCGGCGCAACCTGTTGCACCCGATCATAGGCAAGGGAATTTACTTGGGGGTAGAAGCCTTGTGATCAGAAGGGGCAATCAAAAGAGTAGCCTAGCAAATGCAGTCGGACGGAATGGAAAAGAAGAAGGAGAAGACGCACCCTTGGCAAGGAGGCCGATGTTCATTAGCTCGTCGTCCGGGAACTCCGCATGCTCCTTCATCCGTGTGGTCTCCTTGTCTAGGAGGTCAAAGGCGGTGGCCCGGTTGGCAAGGGAGTCATCCCGCTCCTTGACGGCAGCCTCCAGCTGGTCCACCTTGGAGTGCCACTCCTTGTTCTAGAGCTGGAGCGCGGCGTTGTCCCGGTGAGGTGCACGTTAGAGCGATTCAGCCGGTTAATTTCGCGTTGCGCGCAAACCATGATGGCTACAGCGGGTGAGAAAAGAACACAAGTGAGAAAGCCAGAAGCAAAACAAAGCAAAAAAGAAATGCAAGTGAGAAACTTACTTCGCGCGGTCCCTCGCGCCGCTGCCAGCTACTTCGCGGCTTCCTCGTTGGCGCCAGATAGGGTCACCCAGAGCTGCTTGACCTCCACGAGCCCTACCTCGAGGTTCACCTCGAGGGTTTGCAGAGAATCCCCTGCCTCCAACGACAGAGGCGCCAGCGGTCATGCTAGGGCAACCGGGGCGTCGTGGATGGTTGCCTGACACTACGGTGTCGCCTCATCGTCCGAGTCGACATCCTCCACGATCACCGTCTCCTTGCCAGCGCGCGAGCCTCTCGCGCTGACTGATGAACCCCCACCCGGGGTAGAGGCCGCATCCGGCTGGCTCACCGTGCGCTCGGGCGCGACAGGAGTCGGCTGGGCGGCGGCTGCCGGCTCTGGTGGCGGCATGTTTTCGGTGGCGGGAGGCAGAGAAGCTGTTGCAGGGGCAGCCGAGAGGAGGAGGATCCTGGGGCAGTGAAGCAGAAGGCACGCTACAAGTCGGTCTCACAGCAAGGAAAGAACGGCGCAGCAAAAGAAAGGCAAGATCATAACAAGGGCAAGGGAATATGCGAGAAAAGAAAGAACGAGAAAAGGAATTGCGCGAGGAACTTACCCCTACACCAAGGGTGGGGACCTCTTCCAGCCACCACGTGGTCCGGCCGGGGCGTGGAGGAACCCTGTCGCCCAGCTACGCTTGGTAGCCAGGTCTTCAGGTGCGGTAGCACTACTGGAGGAGCCCTCGCCGACGCGCTTCTGGGTGGGTTCGGGCACGGTGGTGCCATCGCTCTCCTCCGGCTTGGGGCCGTGCGGGTCCTCCACCGCCTCATCACCTCGGCTGGGGAAGAAACCCTCCTCGCCTTCTGAGCCCTCGCCGCTAGTCCGGGGCGGGCACGACATGGCTAGGTTAGCCTTGAAGACCTGGAGGGGCGCATCGCCCTCCTCCCGGATGATGCAGGGGAACATCTGCATATAAGGGTGCAAGTCAGGACCGGATAGGGCAGTTAGGCCAGACATTGCAAAGAGCGGAAGAAAGAGCAAGAAAATAGCAACCACACTTACCGGGGGTGCGCGGTTCTCACGTGTGTAGGGCGCCAGACCAAAGCGCCAGTCAGCTTTGATCTTCTCCTTGGTGATCATACACACCCATTCATAGAGGTTGGTGAATGGGGGTTCGTGGCGGGAGAGACGGGTCGGGTCGAGCCGCCCGGAGTAGTAGCACATCTTATGCGCTCGCTGCTGCAGTGGCATCATCAGCCGACTAGCCCAACTCAGCGTCACATTGACACCGGTAAGGCCAGCCGTGAACAACGCCCTCATCCATTGGAGAAGCGTGTCCGACTCTGTCTTGGCACCGAAGATCTTCTCCTCCCAGTGCACCCGGCTGGTCTCCATGTCTTGGGAGGTTGGGAGGTTCAGCCGGTCCTCGGACACCAAGTTCCATACATAAAAGTACATTTGCTGCCACAGTTTAAGCGTGTCGTGCAGCTTGAAGTTGGGGTAGCTGGTATGCGACTGGGAGTAGATCGAAGCGCCACCGCAGGTCACGAGGGGCCCCTTGGCATATTGAACTTGTGGCAGGATCAAGAAGAGCCAGCAGAAGAGCCCGAGATCCGGTTGGATCCCGAGGTAGCATTCGTAGAAGGCAACAAAGTGGGCCAAAATGCTGATTGCATTTGGCCCGAGATGGTGTAGGCGGAGATCGAAATGGGCAAGAAAAGATAGGAAGAAGGCGCTGGCCGGGAAGGCCAGGCCGTGCGCCAGATGCGCGAGGAATACAACGTGTTCGCCGGCTTGCGGAGCCCGCGAAATTTCGTCATCCGGGGCCAGGAGAACCCCGACATCACCGGCGGTCGGCAGGAGGCACGACCGTCGGTACTTCTCCACCCGCGCCTCCGTCACAGAGGAACCGCACTAGGCGCCCCTGCTTTCAGCCATGGAGGCATCGGCGAAGCACAGAGGAGAGGAAGAGCGAGGAGGAGAACGGGAAAGAGGAGCGGCAGAGGAATGACGGTGACCCATCGCTCCGCAAGGAAACGCCCCTTCTTTCAGTCAGGGCGGAGGTAAAGGCAGGAAGGGCACTCGGCGTCGATGGCAGGAAGGACGGGGGCAAATGTCTCGTAGGGGCGGCGGGGCACTATGGCCTCTACTTAAAGGGTCCAGGGAGGCAAACCACCGGCTCACCACGTGGCGGCCCCCCGCAGCCCCAGCGGCGTCCGGATCGTTTGCGACCACGCGCAGTGCATATAAGATCCCAGCACATGAGGCGAGGCGCTCACAGCGGTTCCTGATGCGACAGTTGACGCGACCCCAAGACGCACGTCCTCCCACGACCATCATTACGCGTGGCTGACATCAGTGATGACGCAGCCGGGCAATTCAACCGCCAAAATCCAGCTGGCAAAAATTCCAAACTAGCTTTTTCAGCCCACGCACATTTAGCCTAAAATTGGAATCTACACGCTCTCGGGGGCTAGTGTCGGGGGGACCACCCCCGGGTAGGCTAACCGGACAAGATACAAAGCAACGCAACCTGCTAGCCGGCTAGGAAGCCTGACATAGGAAATTCAAAGGGAGACCAGAAGGAAGGCTAGAAGAAGACCAATCTAGCGAACCAGTAAGCCAGATAAAAATCATCACCCAAGGCAGCTAGCCGGCTGGACCATGCCAGGATGCTAGAGCAGGACATGCCAAGAGTGAACCGGGAGAACAACCAGCTGGATGAGACAAGCCAAAGTAGAATACTAGACGGATTGAACCAACCACCCGGCCCAGGCGGATCAACCGGCTATACCATCCTAGCCGGCCACTCAAGACACGCCAAGTACAAGATGACATAGAGCAAAGTGCGCACGACGATGGACAAGACAGAAAGGAGACTTAGACACTCGGCCCATAACGATGACTTTACCGATGACGGTTGTAACAGTAGACAGTAGGTGGCACTGTGCGTAACTGCCCGCACGGTGACCACTGTAGATGGCGTGGCGGCATGGGCTTGACTGTGGGTACACGCCCTTCATGCTGGCCACTTGAGATGACCTAGCCGGCTGGGGCCCGCCTATGGGACCTGCTAGTCGGCCATGTCGTTGCCCATGCCGCCTCGGCCTATATAAGGGGCAGCAGCGGAAACATAGCAAGGGTTGGACTCTCTCTCACCTCTAGCCATACCAATATAGCTCGTGGAGCCTTGTAGCCCTTTGTGTTCATCCTCATAGTCATATCGGCAGGAGTAGGAGCTTTACCTCACCACGAGGGCTCCGAACCTGGGTAGTTCTTGTGTCCCTGACGCTTGCTTGTATCCAATCCTCCCTGCGGACACCGTCGCTCACCTCCCTGCTCGCTCCCACACCTCTATCTAGCCTTCTTAGTCTTTTCCGTTTCCATAACGACTACACATTCACACCATGAATGGAGGACAGATGATAACTTGAGATGTATTCAATCTAAAGTTCAGCCAAACCCATGTGCCACCAGGTTTGATTCTGCAGATGAGGGATAATTCAAGGAGCTGAAGTAGGGAAGAATGACTCTGGTAGAGTACCATGGAAAATCTCTGTCTCTGTCTATGTATGACCCTGATGAGATTAGTACTGAAGCCAAGAAGGAGAGATTCTTGAATCGTCTCCATGATGAGATGCAGACAGTGCTGGTCAACATTCACTTCGCTGACCTTGAAGCATTAGTGGATTCTGCAACCCAGATTGAAGGCAATATCAACCAAGCCAATGATAATCGCAAGCGTCCAATGATGCATCAACCAGGATCCCACCATCCCCAAAGTATCGCCCCAACTCGTCTGCAAGATATGCCCCAAGAAACAATAGACCCCCTTTGTCACGTCCGAACTATCCCAATCCTGGAGGAGGAAACCCAAGGCCCGGAGGAAACCACAACAAAAACCTCGCCAACTCCAACAATTTCAACCGTCCACCGCCCAAGTCCAACAATAATAACACCAACAACGGCAATACTGCCACAAGGACTAGAAGCAATGTCGTGCCTATTGGAGGAAAAGACAAGTCCTGATTACTTGTTTTGAATGCGGAGTCAAGGGTCACTACTCAAACGAGTGCCCCAAGAAGCTTGCAGCAACCACCAATGTAAATGCACCAGCTCAACAGCAGCGCCGTGTTCAGCCTGGAAGGAGATTTTCCCCAGGGAACTCACTCAACCGCAACGGCCGTCGGTTTCACATGAATGTTGAAGAAGCTCCGGAAGCGCCATATGTCATGCTGGGTATGTTTTCTATTAAATCGGTACTTGCAAGAGTATTGTTTAATTCTGGGGCATCGCACTCCTTTGTCATAGAAGAATTTTCATGCACTAGTAAGATTCAACCAACAAAATTGAAGCATGTTATGATAGTTCAAATACCTGGTTCAACCACCAAATCTAGACAAATTTGCAAGGACGTACCCATCAGAATCCATGGAATAGATTTTTATGCTAATTAATAGTACTTGGAACCAAATGTTTGGAAGTAGTACTAGAAATGGATTGGATGTCGAAACATAAAGGATTAATCGACTGTGCCAAGAAAGCCATAACCATGACTAGTACCACTGGAGTATCAGTAGAGCATGTATCTGAGACTTTGTCCCGTCAATTAAGTGCAACAAGAGTCTATACCAACCAACCATTGAACAAGTCAGAGTAGTATGTGAATACACCGACGTATTCACAGGTGAATTGCCCGGTATGCCCCCAGATCGAGATATCGAGTTTATTAATGAACTGATCCCTGGAACTGTACCCGTAGCTTAGAGACCTTATAGTATGAACCCTTCTGAAGTAGTGGAGCTAAAGAAGCAACTGGATGCTGAAGGGAATATGCCCGAGAGGCAATAATAATGTGGTTATTACCGTATTCCTTATTTATGATAAATGTTTATTTTGCATGCTATAATTGTATCAATACGGAAACGTTAATACATGTGTGTTTAATAAACAAAAAAAGTTCCTAGTTATGCCTCTCTTATAAACTAGCTCGTTGATTAACAAGATGATCAAAGGTTTCCTTATCATGGACATTGGATGTTGTTAATAACGAGGTCACAACATTATTGGAATGATGTGATGAACATTCATCTGAAGTATAGCATTACGATCAAGGTCATTGTGTTTATATTTCTATAACATCATACGCAGTAGTCTTAATCCTTAGACCATGAGATCATGTCAATCACTAACACGGAAAGAGTATCTTGATAACATCAAACGTCACACAGTAACAGGGTGACTATAAAGATGTGTTCAGTGCTACGAAGGTGTTATGTTGAGGCTCATGGATCAAGAGTGGAATTTTGCCATCCCAATGACGGAGAGATATAATCTGTGCCCTCTCGGTGATATCACATTAGTTAGCTTGCAGGCAAGTGATTTGTTCACTACAATGTTATATGATGGGAACGAGAAAAGAGTACATATCGGTAACAAGATCAAACTAGGTATGAAGATACTGATGATCGAATCTCGGACATGCAATATATCGCGAGACAAAGGGATTGATTTACATGCGTATAAGGTTCACACGATCATAGAAGTCATCGTTGAATGTGTGGGAGTCAGTACAGATCTCCAGGTCCCGCTGCTGATTATTGATTGTAGAGGGTCTCGATCATGTCTACATTATTCGCGAACCGCAGGGTGACATACTTAAGGGATACCAACACCATTTGGAGAAAATAGTATGCCAGATAAATAATTACAAAGTGTAGTACTTATTTCACTAGCTGATGACCCACAAGTATAGGGGATGTATCATAGTACTTTCGATAAATAGGAGTGTCGATCCCAACGTGGAGCAGAAGGTGTTTGTAGCACCCCCGGGAATTAGGGTTAAACTAACCTCAGATCACCATCTAAGATAAGTTCAACTCCAAACTCGGAAGATTATAGTATGATTCGGTAACATTACAGAACACAGGGATTCAACAGCATAAGTTTAAACTCTTAGCAGAGTAAGATATTAGAGTTATTACAAACCAGAGGTCATAGACCCAAAATTACATCACACAGCGAAAGCAAATTTTGTTGTTCTACACAACAACTTAGCAAAAGGCCTAAGAGGCCATAAACAAAAGCGACGTGCATCCCATAGTCCTCTGGCTGCTACCTGGGACCCCCAACTACTCATCGATGTCAACGTAGAAGCCACCTTCAGTTGCAACCAAATCCTCTGTAGAAAAACAATAATGGCGCAAGGCTGAGTAAGAGAATGTACTCCGCAAGACTTAGATAACCTAGTATCTACATGCTCTGGCTAGAAAGGCTTTCTCTGGATTTATTTTGGGGAAAGCAATCTTTATTTTTCAACAAGAGAGATAAGAGGCTCGTCTACTCAGAATCTTTTTAAAAGGGATAAGATAGCGACTTCTTCATCTTTTTCATCACATCTTGATAACCACCAGCTTTATCAGAACATCCTATCTTGGATCACCCCCTCGACCTAGAGGAAGCATCCTTAAGCACACGTGGATCAACAAGTTTTATAGTGGTTAATGTTGTCTATGATCTTAAGTCCGGTCGCCAAGTCGTTCATAACCGTGAACACGGCTTTTCGAAAAGATCTAACCCTGTAGGGGTGTACCACTTTACCCACATGTACCAACCGACTCTTATTGCCAAATTATTAGCCCTCTTCCTTGGAAGGCCGGCAGAGGGTGGTTGACCACGACCTTTACCTTGCTTTCGCCGAGACCATGAGTCACGCAATAAGTATGATTCCACCGTAACGGGTCAAATCCTGAAGCCGGTACTTAAATATGTGAGGCGAGGTTGGTTCACTAGGGGATCCATCGACCCCAAGCAACGGTCCACGCTTCCCTACCTGTTATGATGCACCTCCATCACCTCCTCTTTCGAAAACGTTTTCAATGCGTATGCCAGATGGAAAACCCGAACTATGTGACTCATGGAATCTACTAGGCAAGTTAGTTAGTTGAGGGGTTGTCCAGGCCCCGTGTGGCAATACGCTCGTCTTGGTTCCCAAGGTAAGAACTCAGTTCCTAGTTGTGGCGAGCATGGGACTACAAAAACCACACCCAACGTGGCCTCCCATACAAGCCTTAGCATGTTTAGTTAACTCCTTTGACGATGTCACCATCTCCTGCCTTTCTAGATTCTCCGGCATCTCTGATTCATCTTTCGGATAGATCAGACGTTGTTACTATACATGACTAAGCTGTCGGTCGTAGAAGCTCTAACAACGCTCACATGCCAAACCTAGGTATGATAGGAGCAGTGGATCAGGAGTATAAGGCTACAAAAGGGAACCAGTGTAGAAGATAGGTAGCACTAGCTACTGACAAAAGATCACATTGGAATCGTGTGCATCATAGCGAGAAGGTTATATACTTTATAAAACATAGGTTCAGAATGAGAGGCTACGCTTGCCTTGTCCGTCAGTAGACAGGTATGGATCCTCGATGTTGTTGACTTCAACCTCGGGCTCAGATCCTATCGCGAAGAACCAATACCGGATAGAAAGTCAACAATCAAGACATGGCATCGATGCAATGCTCAAATAAATATGATTATATGACAAGTTATGTTGCATTGAAATGAACTCGTAAGGCATGCTTGATAGTTTAAACGGGGTTCCGAGGGTTAAAAACCCTAACTCAGGGAAACTCCGGAAACACATGAGAGGGGTTGATTTTGTTCTCTAATTAAAATTTTCATTAAAGTTGTTGAAAAATGCATGATTATAGCTTAGATAGGTAGAACACATTTTTCTGAACATTTTGATATATTATACATATTTTTCTGACTTATAAATATTAAGTTATGAATTTTATAGGTTTATTAAAATTTTGAAATTATTAAATCAATTTATTGCATCACTGTGACACAAGCTGACATCAGCACACACCCTAAATCATTTTATACTGAGGCTGAGCTAGCCACAGTGGCTGAACAGTGGGCCTCAGAGCCACATCGGCTTCCACGTGGTTAGGTGGGACCTGAGAAGGGGTTGGGGTATTTCTCACCGACACAGGTGCTACAAACTGTGACTGGCGGGTGGGGTCGGGTCCATGTAGGCGAGCCACGTGGGCTCTCTGGAGAGCAGCTCAGCTGACGGCGAGGGACGGTGCTAGGGGATGATCTGGGAAGCGCGGTTGATACGGCTCGAAGCGGAGCTAGGTCCCCGACGCTGACTGGCGGCGGCAGCGGAGGATACACGACGGAGGAGCGATACAGAGCAAGAGGGGGCGAGATAGAGGGTCCAGGAGGACCAATGGCTCACCCTTGACCCGTGAGTGACCTCGAGGACGACGGGGGAGCTCGGGCTCGGCAGTAATGGCAATGACGAATGACATCGGTGGCGAAGAAGAATGGCTCGAGGGCGACGATTGGGGGATCCCATCCTCAATTCCTCAAGTGGGGAGGAAGAGGGAAGCGAGGAGGAGCTCGGGGGCTGCTCAGGGAGGCGAGGAAAGACACGAGACAGCGGGGCAGAGCGGCGACCTCCGACTAGGGTTCGGCCTTGCTGCGCAAGAGAGGAAGAGAGAGGTCGCTTGAGAGGGGGAAAGTGGATGAGGGCGACGGTACGTGGCCGCGTCGTTCTTATCCACGCTCTGGGCTCGACGGACGGCTGGGAGGAGGCGGAAGGGATCGACGACGCCGGTGACGACAGGAAGCTCCCTGCCTGTCTCGAGGAAGACGACGACAGGCAGGGGTGAAGGGGTACGGGCCGCACTTGGGCTGGCGTGGGCCGGTGCTGGGCCGTTGGATGCTGCACACGCGGGGAGAGGGAGGGAGGAGGAAGATGGGCTACAGCCCACTGGCTGCTGCTACTATTTTTTTCTTAGCAAAACCCCTTTATTTTTTCTGATTTCAAAATCTGTTTTGTATTTCTTTATTTGAATCTGCTTTAACTGTTTCACAGATACAAGACTTTGTATAAATATTTGAAATATTGTAGGGCCCTAATAATCCTTTTGGGCTCCAATAATGTTATCATTTCAAAAATTCAAAACTATTTGAATGCTTTCAAATAGAGGAGGAGGATTAGGGTTTAGGGTTTGGTAATTGTATTCTTAAACCACACACTTGATCTCATGCAAGCATTTTATTGATTTAAACAGATGCATGCAATGCTTAGGTACAAGTTACATATATTACAAACTTGGGCAGTTACAGTGTTGACTAGTGGTATGGAGAAGGAAATCTCTGTAAATACTTAGCAAACGGATTTTTAGGGGTTTTCTGATAAAGAAACAAAACAAAGTGCAAGTAATAAAGACAACGAACAAGTGCAGCAAGTGGCGCAATCCTTTCTTAGCAAAGGACAAGCCGGTGGAAATACTTATAAGGACCAAAAATTTCTCGAGGGCAGATGGGAATTCTGTCAAGTTCTTTCGTTTCAAATAGCTGAGTACTCTTCTTTGGTGTTTTAAGTGTTATGTGGGTGAACCTGTGCTAATATACCGACCTTACATTGAATAATACATACTTTGTGATTAAAACCCCTGCAAGCATCCGCAAGTACAGGAAAGTAATTAAGATATAAACCTAACCATAGCCTTAAACTCTGACATTCTACACTACCTTGTGCAATGGTGTCCTAACGGAGGTTCAGTTTTCTGTCACTCCTCTAACCCCACAATTAGTATCCAAATACAAAATGCATTCCCCTACGCCCATAAATGGTGAAGTATCATGTAGTCGACGTTCACATGACACCACTAGAAGAATAGCACCACAACTTAAATACTAAATCATTGAATAATAACTCAACACAAATCCACTACTAACAACATGACTTATCCCATGTCCTCAAGAACTAAACAAACTACTCACAAGACATCATATGGATCAATATCAAAGATGATATAGTGATGAATAACAATCTGAACATAAACAATAATCCAATGGTTCCACTCACAAGCATCAACTACAATAGTAATCAACACCAGGAAAGTTTCCCCTAAAAATAATGCAAGATCCAACACAATTGTTACAGAGGGATGGAGTGTTGATGATGGTGCTAGTGAATACGATAGTGTGGATGATGATGATGATCCCTATGAAGTCTAGCTTGATGATGGTGTTGATGGCGATGACCTCCCCTCTCCGGGAAGGAATTTCCACGGCAGAAATATGTCTGCCAGAGAGCTCTTTCTCTCTCGGTGTTTTCCGCCCCGCAGAGGCAGCGGAAATCTTTCTATGGTCGCCCCCTTGGTATTAGGGTTCCGAGAGGAAGATATAGGTGAGAGGGCGGAGTCGGAGGCTAGCCAGGTGGGCCACACCTGCCCTAGGAGCGGCCTAGGGGGACCCGCGCCTAGGGGGGTGTGCGCCCCTGTGGCCCATCTATGCCTCCCCTTCTGGCTTCCTTCGTCTTCTGGGAAAATATAATTTCCCAATATTTTTCTGGTATTTTTCTGATCTTAGCGAAGTTGCACCAAAACACCTCTTTTTCCATCAGAAACATGACTCCAGCAGTCCATCCTCCAAGAATCATCCAACATGCAAAAACAGAGGAAAAGATATAAATAACACCTCATAATAAGGCACATATCAACGAATAGAGGCAAATTATGATATATAATGGTGATGCAAAATGGACGTATCAACTCCCCCCAAGCTATAGAGGTCCCAACCTTTATTATGGTAGAGATCCCTATGTTTAAAATGCTAGTCCCTGGATCAATAGCTAGCATCCACAGTTAATATGTAATATCAAGAAATAAAGGTCATAATACAACTTTATAACCAGGAATAAAATAATTCATTACATCTTACATAGCTCATTTGGCTATCTCATTACAATGCAGCAGAAATAACTATATAGCATGGAGTCCTTCATCTTCAAAGTTCCACAGGAAATCATGTTGGTTTTACACTTGTAATCCTATTCAACACAATTCACTAACATCAAACAAACCTGCAACATAATAAGTTACAGTCACAAGGGTCAATATATTTGAATTGTATTGGTAAGTGACACTATGGTAGTATAGTGGAGTCTATCATCTATATTCAGTTGTCTAAGTGGAGCTTAGGCTTGCTTTGCTCAAAATAGGTTTTCCTTATAAGTTGAAAACACTAAGTTTTTGTTTGTCAAAATCACCCAAGGAACAACCAATAGACATTGGTGATCGTTCACCCTTGTTCACCCACAAGAATTGAACTTATAAATTGGGATGAGGAGATCCTTGATAGCTTCCATGTCTTGATGCTCAAATTGTCCATTGTCGGGGACACAGCTAAGTACTTAGATTTTACTCTCTCGAGAGGTGGTGCACTTTACCCACAAGACTCGACATGCATCGAGACAAGATCTTTCAGAAGCCTTCCCTTAGACCAAAATGGACGCGTTCCCAAACCTATAACCCCCTACCACCAACTGTCCATTTGGCTAAGTTATTGCAACCTATATGATCCAGGCCGAGCCCATAATGCCAAGTGGCTGCACTTGAAGCTTCTCAACATTTGACATCTCAAATCTCTTTGTTCCTGGGTGGCATTCAACAAGTGAGATACACTAGGGTAAGCCATAAATATGGGACCTGTGTAACCACTCAACATAATTCATACAAGTCCCATTCCACCGAGGTGATTCATTCAAATAGTTGTTTTATTAAACAAAACACAAGTCTTTGACATAGAAATATTTCATAGAATGATTATAATCCACCATTGTTTTCTACTAGCTAAGCTAAGCATGACAGTAGTAGGAATCTTAACTTAGGAAAATTTCACTAAGGCATAATCTACTATGATTTCCCATGGCATAGCATACTTAGTCAAAATTCCATGCAAGTCCTACTTAGAAATATCACTAATGCATAGTGAAAACAATGGGACAAAAGTATGAAGCACCACTTGCCTTTTTGGTAGAGAATATAAGTTCACTCCTTGTTCTTGCAATAGTCACACTCTTCAAATTTCACTACAATTCAATGAAGGCACAAATTCAATCTAGCATTCAAACAATTTCACCACATAAAATAATGAAAACAAAATAATGCATGAAAGCATGTAAAAGTTTGTTTTATTTGGAAAGGTGGTTTATAATTGTCTATAAACATTTTAAAATACCTTTTGGTCATTTATAAAAGTGGCAAGGTCATTTGAAAACAAGTTAGTGAAAATGGCCACTTTAAATCATTTTTGTTTTGCTAGGAATGATTTAAATCAAAGGAATATTTTCTAGTGTTTGCCAAATATATTTTTAAGCACAAATGTTAGTGTTTTAAGGTCAACTGTTTCATATTAAAACCATTTGTAAAAGTTTTTACCTATAAACCATTTTTAAATCAAAGCAATATTTTATTTTGTTGGAAATGCCTTTAAACAAGGTAATAATTTTATAGGGTTCACCAAATATATTTTAAATCTCAAAACTTGGTGTTTAGGATCAGAGAGTTTAATTCAAGTCATTTTCAAAAGGTTTCACTCAAAAATTATTTTTAAACCATAATCAATATTTTTAGTTAGCTAGAAATGATTTTATTCAAAGTAATAATTCCTAAGTGTCACAAAATATATTTTTAATTCCAAAAGTTGGTTTCTATGGTCAGTAGGTTGAAACAATCTATTTACAAAAGATTTTACCCTAAAAACAATTTTAGAATATATTTCATACACAAAATAAGCCTAAACAAGTTTCTGCAAAAACAATCAATTTTACAGAAGCAAAATACTAAACAAAGTGCATGGTTGGAAAGTATTCTTTTTGCTGGTTCCATTGATATAAAATTTGTAAAATGTAGACGTGTAGATTAAAAGTTATGAATTTTGCAAGTTTAAACATCTAATAGAAATGTTTCTGTCTATTTAAATCAAAACTGTGCCACACGTCTTGCTCTGATTCGCTGGTACCGATTCGGCTGGATCGAGCGTTACAGAGCATTGGATCTAAAGATATCTGTGCGGCTCATGTACCCCTTCACTTAAGTCATCTATCCTAGCCAACGGATCAAGATCCAACGGTTGATAGTACTACGACCTAAGATGGGCGGCGCTAGCGGCGGTTGTGCGGTGGAGCGGCTCTGCCAGTGGTGGTACGGTGAGTACAGGAAGCGCGGGAGAGGGGGAAGATGATTACTGTGTTCGTCGCGTCGTGCTGAAGCTCGAGGTGGTCTCTATCGACGGAGGGGCGCACAGTGACGACGTTAATCGCTCGCCGGACAAGCTTCTGGCGGCTGGCGCTCACTGTCGATGACAGAGGCGTTGCTACGGTGCCAGCTAGGACACGAAAACAGCAGCGTCAGTTGCGTAAGAGGTAACTGGTCACACACATATCATCGGGAGGAAGAGGGGTGGTCAGAAGATACTGGGGAAGCTCGACGGATTTGCTGTTGACGGCGGTGGTGCTCTGTCGAAGTTGTTGCCGAGGTTACGGGGCATGCGCGAGGGAAAGGAAGGTTCTAGGAGATGCGCAGAAGGCTGGGGATCCGTCTCGTTTGCTCTGAGGCAGTGGGGTGGTTCGTCCTTGCCAGAATCGACCGGAAAGGTCGTCGGAGGGAGTGGGGTTTGAGGTTGCAATTGCAACGGACTAGTGGCCAAGAGGTGTTGCCGTCTGAGGGGAAAGGTAGGGCGGAGGCAGGCGATTAAATGGGCATGGTCAGGGGTCTGAATCAACGCGGCATTGATGCGTATTCATGACGGAAATCAAAGGCAGGAAACGTTCGGGGAGGGGGGCGTTGTCGTCGCGCGAGGTTGAAGATGATGACTTGTAGTGGGACCTGGCGGCAGCGAGAGAGAGGGGGTGCAGTGGGGTCAGCAAGTCAGGGATGGTGCGGGTGCGCGTTCGAGTACAAAACGTTTCGGGAGGGGGAAGAGGAGGTGGGCTGCGCTGGGCTGGTTCTTTCATTTTTTTCTTCTCTGTTTATTTTTCCTTTTTCTTTTCTGTTTTGTTTGACTCATATGATTTAAACTCTATTTGAATTCAGGTTTTTCTCAAACCTATTCTACACTTTCACTATATTTTAGTATTGTTTAACAAAGTATTTTAAAGTCCAAATTTAGAATATTTCTTTGTATTTTCTTGGGATTTATTTAAATAGGCAATTGTTTTTATTCAAACAAGATTTTAATCATAATTTCAAACTCTTTATTTGAATTCTATTTTTTCACCAAACCTTTTTTAGTAGGTTTTATTTATTCCATAGTGCAATAATTCACTTTTAAATAATTGAAATATTTTTAATATGATATATTAACCATTTAAATTGGGAATTTGTCATTATTCAAATAAAATCAAATATGGATTTATTCCCAGATAAATTTTTATTCAAATAATTCTTTGATTCCATTTAAGTTAATTAAATAACTTTGATTCCACTTGGCCAAATTTCAATTATTATTTTCCCATGATTTAATTAATCATTTTCATTAGGGATTTGTCTCCATTCACATGGAATTGAATTTGGTTAATGCCATATAATTTTATTTGAATATTTTATATCCCTTTATTTTATTTGGATTTTGGATTATCTTTATTCCATTTGCTTATGGATTTAATTCAAGATTTTAAATTAACTTCTAAATAACTTTCTTGGGATCTATTATTTAGGCAAATTGTCTTTATTTAAATAAAAATTCAATATTGTTCAATCCTTATGATTTTATTTAAATAATCATTTAATCCTTTTATTACTCAATAAAATTTCATTTGTTATGGATTTGGCCAAGATTTAATTTGGCTTTTAAATATTCCTTATTTATTTATTTCTTTCTTTGTCTTATAAAATCCACATCTTTTTATTTATAGATCCAAAATTGGTGATTCCAATTTGTATGATTTTATTTAATATTTGTTTATCTTTTTATATCCCTTTAGGATTATTTTGCTCAAAATTTGGTATAGATTTTAGAATGGAGCTTTATTATCTTTGGAATTTAATTTCTTTATCTTATTAAATTCAGAAGTTTTTATCCATGGCTCAACCACTTTCTATGGTTTTATAATATTTTTGTTTATTATTCTTGATCATTTATAAATGTTTGTTCACAAATTTGTATATGGATCAAATCCATAGTCTTAGGGAGATTTTGGAAATGATTTTCTTTGATTAGGGTCTTGGTTTTTGGTTTAACTTTTCCAAGTGTTTAAATTCTAAGATACATTCATTGATGAATGCATTTCACTTGATTGAAATTTGTTGGTTTCCCTTTTATTAAAAGTTTGTGCAAGATGGGTTTTGATGTTTCCATTTGGAATCAAAAAGTTTCTTTTCACCCTAAATTTCAACAATTATTTATTTTGTTTATTTATTTTTTTCACATTTCAAAATTTGGAAAATTTTGGGTTGTGACAGAAGCTTAGACCTTTGCTTGTCCCCAAGCAAAAAAGTAGCTCAATAAACATGTACATAGGTTTATGGAGTGAAGTGTGGATAAAAGAATACGGGCAAGAAGCATCACACTTACCATTACACAACTCATAAAAGAACGCAACTCACCATTATATAACTTAGCTTGCAACAAGTATAGGAGTCACAAAAGAGATGTATAAAGATAAAACATAATTGGAATTGGCATACTTTGTTACTGGTTAGAGAACAGCTGGCAAACAGTTTCACAAAAAGCTTTTGTAGAAGTTTTCACAACAGGAGTACTCTTTGCTCAAAAAGGTTTTTCACAATGAAGGATTTCATAGTAATACTCAATAGATAAGAGTATTGTGCAAAAAAGGAAGATAAGAACATGATTGAATAAATCAGCATATGAATGCTTGAAACACAACAACTCAAATGCTTGCTGGAGATAGAGAGGAAGTAGGTTTACTGACTCAACTCAGAAAATAGAAGAAAGGTCCCTTCATAGAGGGAAGCAGGGATTTCAAGTCATAAAGAGATTCCAAAAGATTATGGTACTTACTAGCTTTGAGCCCTCATTGCCTCTGTCATAGGCATCTTGAGATGATTATGGTTAAAGTGAACAAGGATGGAGTATATGTTTGACGAAATATAAGTTGGCAATCTCATGTCCCTTGAGTACGAGGGCCGCTCCTCATGCCACTCAACTTTAGTCGCCGGTAAGTTCTTGTCATTGTAAGTACATGTGTATCATAAAGAACCGCCAACGGGGTACCCCTTGCACATGATATAGGAGCTATCCAATAACCAAAATGACAAGGCAAGTAGACAATGAGCATCTCAGTGACTTTTTTATTTACTATTTGCATAGATTTTTATTGAGGATACTTCACAAATTCCTCACTATGGTGATGCTGCAAGTTTCCACCATGATTAGGCATGGCTTAGGCTAGCGGCCCAGGCGTTTCTCTAACACACATACATAACTCCATGGACATACAAGCTTCATTTTTATTTCACACTGACGACATCCGGAAACAAAAGAGCATGATATACACTGGATGAGTATACGTAAGTGTTGAAAGCGTTCCCCATGACAACACGGTTCTGCTAATCCCAACATATAGATGCAATCATATACAACTTCGATGACACAATGGTTCAAGTCTATTAGCGGCAAGAAAATAAGGTGTGCCATAAAGTTCGTGAGAGCTTTACTAACTAGTTTTCACATTACAAAATAGTTTTTAATTCGAAAGATAGATGAAGCTTGAGAATTTGCTTGGAATAGCAATAATGCTAATAGGTAGATATGGTGGACACAAATGGCACATGTTTGGGTTCAAAGGGGTTGGATGCATGAGAAGTATGCCTTCTCAAAACAGGTTTTTGGCTAGCAAGGCTGGTTAGCAAGCAAAAGAGTTGGAAGAAACAAGCACACCTACAAGTGATAAAGCCAAACATGCAATCTTCCTTGAAGGCAAAAAAGATCTTGAATAAAGAATATTAAGATTATGGGCCAATCAAGAAAGAAAATAAATGATACAAAATACCTGTAGTATTTTTCCCTTTTTCTTTCAAACCTCAAAAGGTGTTGCTACTAACCAGAGCTCGGTTTGCTAAAACCAATTTAGATTTACTTGATGCTCCCAAAGTGATGCCAATACTGATCAACAAGATCAATCATATAATATAGATTGCAAACTAAAATAAGAAGTGCAAAAATTAAAAGATGAAACTTCTCATTAATATTCCATAAAGTCACTCACACCAAGGGATACATAGATAATCAACTAAAGGATAGATACTTCCACATGCAAACCAACCTATAAGATAACTTCTCTACCAAAGATATGAATCTAAAAAGGTAAAAGATAATGATTGTGATACCGCAACACTCCCCCACGCTTGGAACAGGCCAAGGTGATGCCAAACCTGATGACGAATTACTTCTTCGGTGGTGGTGGTGTTCTCTTGATAAGCTCCTCAACCAGTTTCCTCAAATCCTCAATTTCAAAGGTTAGAGTACGAATCAACTCCGAATTTTTCTCAATGCGGTTCATGATCATATCGGATATAGAGTCCCAGTCCTTGCTATTCTTTTCCCACTCTTCCTTCTTAGTGTGTTCCTCCCCTGTATGGTTAGAACAAGGCAAATCCCATATCGAGGGAAAGTTCCCTTTAGGCACTAGTTGGTATTGATGCTCATGTTTAAGAGTATGGAAGGGATTCTTGGTACGTGGAGGAGGTGATCGTGGAGAAGGGATATGACGCGGGGTTTTCCCTCCTGTAGACATCCTGTAGGGGTTCGTAGCATGGAAAACAAAAAAATTCTACCGCATGCACACAAACAAGCCAAGATCTATCTACTAGATTGTAGCAACGAGTCGATAGAAGAACTCACCCTCGAAGATTTCAAAGCAGTTAACGAGAGAAGATTCTCGTGGGTGATGTAGTCGTACACTTGCCAATCTCAAGATCGTGTAGACGATCCTTCCGGCGTTGCGTTCCGGCAGTGCTTCCGTAGTCGGTCACACGTTCGGTACTCGATGAAGACCTTTCGCTCCCTTGTTCTAGCAGAAAACGGAGGTTGTAGTTCTCCCTCGTGATTCCGGCAGCACGACGGCGTGGTGTCGGAAGTAGAGGGAAGATTCCGCAGGGCTTCGCCTAAGCCGGATGCAAGTTATGGTGGATTAGGGTTTCCCGAAAAACTAGGGTTTAGATATCCGGGAAGAGGAGATGGTGTATGAGGCGCATGGCGGCGGCGGCTCGTGGAGAGGGCATGGAACTTGTGTTGTTTGAGGCAGCCCTCCCCTCTATTTATGAGAGGGAGGGCAGCCTTGGGAGGGGTGGGTTTGAATCCAAACCCAAACCCAAGGTGGATTGAGAGAAGGACTTGTTTCTTCTCCCACTAGGAAACCATTGTTCCAGTTTGACTTTTCAAACTTCCCGTTTGACTTTCAATTTAGAGCTTTATTTCTCTCTTGAAAATACCAACACCAATTGACCTTGGACATGATCCAATCATTCCACTTACCCATGACACATTCATGGACCATTCTCCTTTTGGACCGTTGAACCTTCTAGACCCTTCTAGAACCTTTCCGATGAAATCATCGGAAACTTTCCCGAACTCTGAAATAGGACTTTCCTTATATGAATCATATTCTCCGGACCATTCCGGATCTCCTCATGATATCCCGAATCCCATCCGAGACTCCGAACAACATTCGGTATCCCTACTAACATTCCATATCTACTAAACAACATCAAATACTTAAGTGTGTCTCCCTACGGTTGGTGAATTATGCGGACATGACCGAGACACTTCTCCGATCAATAAACAATAGAGGAATCTAGAAATTCATATGTCTCCCACATATTTCTACGATTACTTTGCGATCGAATGAACCACTTACATACGATACCAATTTCCCTTTGTCTCACGATAGTTTACTTATCCGAGGTTTTGATCATCGGTATCTCTGCATACCTAGTTCAACCTCGTTACCGATAAGTACTCTTTTCTCGTTCCCGTGGTATGTGATCCCTTGTGAGCCAGTCACATGCTTGCAAGCTAATTGGATGACATTCCATCGAGAGGGCCTAGAGTATATCTATCCGTCATATGGATGGACAAATCCCACTCTTGATCCATGTGCCTCAACCCATACTTTGCGAATACTCAATGCCGTCTTTATAGCCACCCAGTTACGGTGTGGTGTTTGACATCATCAAAGCATCCTTCCGGTGATGGTGATTAGCATGATCTCATGGTCGAAGGAATTAGGTTACTATGTATCAGAAAGCTTATAGAAATTGAACTATTTAAAATGACTTGATCTTTATGCTACGCTTATCTATAGGAGTATGTCCATCATACCATTCTCCTAATGATATGATCTTGTTGTTAACAACATCTCAATGTTCATGATCGGGAAACCACGATCGTCTATTAACCAACAAGCTAGTAATTTAAAGAGGCTTTACTACGGACTCTATTTTAGTTTACAAATCACACAATTATTGATGTTTCCGTTTAATACTGTTATAGCATGAATGTAAACATTTATCATAAACACAAAGATATAATAATAACTACATTTATTATTGCTATCCTCCTAAGCTTGGTAGGTTTTGCCACCACTCCAATGCTTGTGACGGTAGCATAGTTGTCCGGATGCTCGTCCTCCTCCATGTCTTCCTCATCCCCTACCAAAATCTCCTCCTCCTTGGGGCTTTGAAGATTATCTTCCTCGGGCTTCTTGCCTTTGTCATTGGCAGAGACCATGGTGCTCTAAACTTGATAAGATTTCCTTATAGAAATAGATCGAAACAAAAACACGAAAAGAACATGATGCACGAACATCAGGGAACCTGGGGTTATATTATGAAGTTTCAATGGATAAGGAAGGTACTGGTATGAAAACGAGGAGGAGACAGATCTCGGGTGGCTCACATCCCCCTCCAGGCGCGACCAGCTGGGGCCCGCGCCTGGGTGGGTGTGGCCACCCCGCCCTCCATTTCCTACTATTTTTTGTTTCGTAGCCTTGCATATATAATAAAAACATCAAAAATATAAAAAGATTAGGCTTCACGAACCTTCTATTTTCACCACTTTTACCTATTCAAAGACGAACTCTGTAGACTCCTTTCCTCCTTCTCTTGGAATTTTTTTTCATGCAAGGCATTGCACAGACCTTAATGGAACATTAGTGTAGTAAAACATAACAAACCTTTAGGTTCACACTTCAACTTAAATCCATCAAAACAAAGGCTTCTGTAAGAGGCAAATGAAAATGATGGCAAAAATCCATCAAAACAGACCAGCAGGTAATGATTGATTTTTTCGAAAACCATCTATTGCTCAAATCAAAAAGTGCAAAACAAATGAAAGTTAGGTAACAACATGGAGAACAAGCAGATAAAAATACAGCTCCATCCGAAGTACTGAGCTCCTTCACGAATTTTTACAATGCAGCACAAAAATATGTCCCAGGCAAGCCACTTTTCACAACTCCTATACTTCTCATAAGTAGTTAAACTTGACGCAAAAACCAAAAACAAAAAGGATAAGGAGCGGTTATTACTGAGGTAACAACTTCCAAGACTTAACCAAACTCTTGGGTTATCTCCCAACAAGTACTTTTCTTTAATTCCTTTAAGTTAGGCTTGAAAGTTTCAAAGATGCTCACAAAGGAGATATATATTTGAAGTGAAAGAGAGCATCAAGAAGCAAATAACCAATAAATTTGAGTCTAACCCACTTCCTATACATGGGGGTATCATGAGAAAACAAATTGTTGAAACAAAAAGCTACTATCACAGGAAGACAAAACAAATGCAACTTCAAAGCTTTCAACATAAAACTAGGAAACTTAACATTATTGAGATGCATAAAACCATGTTTCCCTCTCTCCTAATAACTTTTAGTAGAACTTTGATTAAAGTTGACAATATAACTGTCACTGTCAACAACTTTATCATCAGATTGAGCATACTTACAATCACCAAAAAGAGGTCCAAGGTCATAAACCGGATCAACAGAAGCAAGTTGTTCCATCCTGAAATCTTTATTAGGCAAGCTATTTTCACAAGGAGCTTTAGAAAATTTGGAAAAGTTAAACTTATAAGAATTTGCATAAAACTTAATCAAAACTTTTTCCTTTTTACAAACTATAATAGCTCCACAAGTGTTCAATAAGGATCTACCAAAAATAATAGGGAAAGTTTTGTTAGGTGTTGAATTAAGCACTAGAAAATCAGCAGGATACTTAATCTTACAGCAGAGGACCTCCACATCTCTTACAATGCCAATGGGATAGACTGTCTCTCTATTAGCAAGGTGAATAACCACATCAATGTCCTCAATCTCACAAGAACCAATTTCATGCATAATTTCCCTGTAAAGCTCACAAGGAATAACACTAGAACTAGCACCAATGTCACATAAACCATAATAGCAATGATCACCAATTCTAACAGAAAGCATAAGGACACTAGCTTTTCTAGATTTCCTAGGATGACAGACAATATTAGAAGCGTCTTCACAGAAGACAATATGCTCATCCTCTATATTTCTAGTGACAAGATCTTTCACAATAACTACCACGGGTTTAATATTTATTTGATCATTTGGTTCCACAGTTTTATTTGTACCCTTGCTATTCGCACTAATCATCATAGAATACTCCTTTACCTTAGTTGGGAAAGGTATCTTCTCAACATAAGGTTCAGGCAAAATATGATCAATAGTACAAACTTCGGTATTTCTAACAAGAACATGATTAATAACATATTTATAAGGTGCATGGTACTTGTTCCACTTCTTTTTGGGAATTTCTATGTAAGAGGCAAAGGCCTTAAAACAATTGGCAATACTTTGGGAGTCAAGAACAAACTCATTACTAATATCACGGAAGTCATCAGTTGCCATAAATGGTTTAATGCATTCATAATCATAGTTTATACCTGACTTTATTCCCTTGTCATTCTCCCAAGCTGTAGTGTTCTCTTGAATACGGTCTAGGAGATCCCATTTAGCTTTTTCCTTCATACGTGTGAATGATCTAGCACAAGAAGCATCTAGTAAATCTTTATCATGAAGAGAAAGCCTAGCATAAAAGTTATTGATAATAATATTGTTAGGGAGTTCATGAATACGACATTTAAGCATTAGTAACTTCAATCTCTCCCAACCTTGAGCTGTACTCTCTCCATCACGAGGCCAAAAGTTGTATATCAGATTTCTATCCTTATGAATCTCACTGGGAGGATAGAATTTAGAAGAAAAGAGAGATTCCATTTCCTCCCATTCCATGGATTGTCCATTCTTCAGCAGCTTATACCATTCTTCAGCTCTCCCTCTCAAGGATCTAGAGAGTAACTTCTTCTTCACATGTTTAGTTGTGATACATGCACACTTAAACAACCCGCATAATTCATGGATAAAAAGCAAGTGATCACCGGGATGAACAGTTCCATCCCCAAAATAATAATTATCGATAACGCGATCAACAATACTTGTAGGTATCTTAAATTGATCTATCTCAATAGGTGGTGGTTCATCTACTACCCTAACAGTGGTATTATTTTTCCCAAACAGAAAACCAAGTGGGTTATCCATATTGGAAACAAAGTAACAAACAGAAACAAAAGAAATACTCACAGTAGACGTTTCCGTTACCAGTTCCACTCTTCAATATCGCTTCACTCCCCGACAACGGTGCCATAAAATAGTCATGATGACCCACAAGTATAGAGGGGGGTAGTACTTTTGATAAATAGGAGTGTCGATGCCAACGAGGAGCAGAAGGTGTTGACTAGTGGTATGCAGCATGAAATCTCTGTAAATACTTAGCAAACGGATTTTTAGGGGTTTTCTGATAAAACACCAAAACAAAGTGCAAGAAATAAAGACAACGAACAACTGCAGCAAGTGGCCCAATCCTTTCTTAGCAAAGGACAGGCCGGTGGAAATACTTATATGTATCAAACGTTCTCGAGGACACATGGGAATTCTGTCAAGTGATTTTGGTTCAAATAGCTGAGTACTCTTCTTTGGTGCTGTAAGTGTTATGTGGGTGAACCTGTGCTAATGTACCGACCTTAATTGGACTAATACATACTTGTGATTAAACCCCCTACAAGCATCCACAACTACAGGAAAGTAATTAAGATATAAACCTAACCACAGCCTTAAACTCTGAGATTCTACACTCCCTTGTGCAATGGTGTCCTAATGGGGGTTCAGATTTCTGTCACTCCGGCAACCCCGTAATAGTAGCCAAATACACAATGGATTCCCCTAGGCCCATAAATGGTGAAGTATCATGTAGTCGACGTTCACATGACACCACTAGAAGAATAGCACCACAACTTAAATACTAATCCATTGAATAATAACTCAACACAAACCACTACTAACAACATGAATTCTCCCATGTCCCCCTCCAGAACTAAATGAATTACTCACAAGAAATCATATGGATCAAGATCAAAGATGATATGGTGATGAATAACAATATGAACATAAAAAATAATCATATGGTTCCACTCACAAGCATCAACTACAATAGTAATCAACACTGGGAAAGTTTCCCCTAAGAACTAATGCAAGATCCAACACAATTTTTATAGCGGGATGGAGTGTTGATGATGGTGCTGGTGGAGATGATGGTGTGGATGATGATGATGATGACCCCGATGATGTCTAGCTTGATGATGGTGTTGATGGTGACGATCTCCCCTCTCCGGAAAGGAATTTCGCCGATAGAAATCTATCTATCGGAGAGCTCTATCTCTCTCGGTGTTTTCCGCCCCATAGAGGTGGCGGAAATCTTTCTGTGGTCGCCCCCTTGGTATTAGGGTTCCGAGAGGAAGATATAGGCGAGAGGGCGGTGTCGGAGGCCGACCAGGTGGGCCACACCTACCCTAGGCACGGCCTAGGGGGGACCCGCGCCTAGGGGGGTGTGGGACCCCTGTGGACTAGCTACGCCTCCCGTTCTGGATTCCTTCGTCTTCTGAGAAAATATAATTTTCCAATATTTTTCGGGTATTTTTCTGATCTTCGCGAAATTGCATCAAAACACCTATTTTTCCATTAGAAACCTGACTCCGGCTGTCCATCCTCCAAGAATCATCCATCATGCAAAAATAGAGGAAAAGACATAAATAACACATCATAATAAGACACATGTCAATGAATAGAGTCAAATTACGATATGGAATGGTGATGCAAAATGGACATATCACTAGACACCGAAACTGTTTCGGTTGAAATTGCTGAAACTGGTTCTGCATGTGAAATTGAAATATTGTAAGGGGTTTTATGTGAATGTTTGTTAATACAAGTAATTAGAAAATTATGAATAAATAAATAAAAGAGTTTTATTTAATGAGAGATTGCATTAAATTTGGTCAACATTTAATGGAGGTGAGTGGAATTTTGAGTGGGTGGGTATTTATGTGAGTGGGAGCTCCACCCACATAAATGTGGAAGAGGTGGGGGCACCTCCATGGCTGCCACGCCATGGGAGGGGTCTGCCCCCTCTCCCTATAGAAGTCACCCCACTCCCTCCTCTCATCTCACACCTCCTCGTGAAGGATCTCTCTCCCCCTTTAGAATTTCCCCATGGTCTCGGATGAGCGAGATACATGTTCCCGGTGGCTTTTTCTAGAAGGATTTGTTGCTTCCGCAGCTTCGCTAGAGAAAGGGCGCGGAGGTTGTCGGGATACCCCGACGTGTGTGCGATCACGGATGCACCACTACTTTGTGATGCTGGACTAGATGGTGTTGGACCTGCGGGACCGGATGGACTTCTTCTCGGTCTTGAGATCGGCAAGCGTTCGACTACATCATCCACGAGTACAACCTCGTTAACGCTATTCGGTCTTCAAGGGTATGTATTCTATGGATGTATATCCACCTATTGCTTGTATCTAGTAGATAGATCTTGGTACATAGTTTTTCCCATCGTAGGAATTTTTTGTTTTCTATGTTGCGAACTCTTCAGATGCTATGCTGGAAATAGGTTTGATTCAACCAAGTGCGTCTCCATGGATGCAGTGACCCAGCATACCACTGCACGATGTAGTACACCATAGTCGTTGACATAACACCAATGAAACACCGTTCACTAGTATTAAATCCCTCAGAATAGTACAACAGAAACATAGCAGGTCCAAGACATGACTATAGGTTACAACTCAACTCTTTAAACAAGATCCAGAGTACACTCTAGGTTAAAGAGAGAGAAAGAAACTTCTTACGAAGAAGAATCAGGAATAAATAACTCATAGCTACCATACTTATAAAACTAATAGCTGAACTACTAGGCTTGCATTGCTGCTATTGCAATACTCTACAGAAGTAGGTTCTATGGTTAGAAATTCTACTCTTATCTAATCAGCAACTTCGTCTTCACTTGATTTGATGTTTATGCTGAATTCCTTGACTTCATTGAAGAGCTTTAGCTTTTGATGATGATTCCTGGAGCATAACTTGATGTAGACGTTGTCTATACTAGCTTTAGAACCTAGCAAGGGTTAAGAAGATACTTTGAGTACGAGCGTACTCAACAAGTTCACTAGAAAAGGAGTGCTTGATGCACTATAACTACGGCCACAGACCATAGGTCGTAGGCAATGCAGGTTTTCGTAAACATTTCTTCAAAGGTTGTTTTTATTCTAAAAAAACTATGTCCGTCAGCCTTCACGGGTTTACCAGAACTTTCATGGAGTTCCTTTCCCTCTGCGTTCGCAGCTCCTTCCCGGAATAGGGAGTAACAAGTTACAGTTCTTACACTCTACAGAGGTGCGTCACTTTACCCATGAGAGATCTTAGCTTTGTTGCACATCCGAATTGCAGGTTCGTTCACACTTCCTTGGTGTGAGGCCCAGACTAAGATCCAAGAAAATCACTACCTTCTCCGTGACATCGCATGTCTCCTTGGTGTATGCCAGCCCACCTATTGAATTACGGCAATGGCAGTACAGACCGTTCAGATGCCGGAACTATCGTGGGACGTTGAGGGCTCCCACCCATATGCTGCATATCCTCTACGAATTATCATAAATAATATGCACGCTACGAGTGATAACAGCCACGACCCGCACACCCAGCTCTATGCGAGAGGGAAAAGATACAACTGACTTCTCCGTCCCATTCCCAATCTCATGGTAAATGCGTGATATACGGCGCAAGAATCACTAGCGACATTGGTTGTTAAGTCCTAGGTAATATGTTCCTTTACCACCGGAACTATTATAGTAGGTTATTACCTCATGGTAAATAACGTACAATCACATTATTATGAAAATAGTGTTTTCTGACATTTTTCAAATGCAGGTGATGAAAACACTGGATTTGTAAAATACTTTACTGAAAATAATCAAAGGACATGAGCAAGTGTGAACTTTCCTTTTGTGATTGCAAGATTATGCACTCACGGTCTTCAAGAGAATATAAGATCTAATAGCTGAAATCTGCATCATTGGTCCGGTAAGGACTAATGTTTAAAGAAGCAAGATGCTTTTATGCATAAGTAATGTAATGCAAGTTGATAAACGCGAATCCCGAGAATAACGTTGTTCTAGGTTTTGGATACTGGAAAGGTTTCCTTGGAATGTGTTGCCCTTTTAGATTAAGTTTCACACTTGTGCTTCTTATTAAGGCTTGTGAGTGTGTGGTAAACAACATGTAAACATAATGGCATAGAACAATAAGATATAATAATGATATGTGCTACTTAAGGACTGCTTATATGTGAATTATCTTATCTTCAAGTTTTAATTTGCAAGTGATGACATTTATAAGTAATGTGATTGTGATTAGTTTTCATCTGTTTTCTGAAGTGGCAAAAAGTATAACATTTGAAGAAAACATTTTTTTCTAAGGTCTAAACAATCTTTGTGGTTAAGTAAATGTGGTCGATTATTGTTTGTGCTTGCTTGAATAGTTTGGACTTGAGATTCTTTATGACTTAATTATAACAGACCAAAGTTAACTATAAAACACATAACAAAGTTTTTTGCATAGTATTAAAGTATTATAGACTAAAGTTAACTTTAAAGTATGTAATAAAGTTTTTAGCATTATACTTAAACCTTGTTTACTCCATAATGTTTCTTTAAAGTTACTTAAGAATGGTTATACTTTTTTTTGGTAGTGGTTCCTTAATTTTATAATGGAATAGAAACTTCTATCTCTTTATAAAGGTGTGCTTATGATTTGTAATCAAGGTAGTAACAACACTTAACTATTTATGGACACAATATATTGTTTTAATTTGTTTACAAACTTGTGGTTAAAGTAAAGGAATAATTTTTATGTCCCTAGAAATTATTCTTGAAGATTTTATATTTGATAAGGATTTTTTTTTAGAAATATTCTACACTTATGGTTGAATGATAATTCAATAAAATTGTATTTAAGATGTGTTAAACCATTTTTACTTCATATTATCAATATTTATGACTAATAATATTAATTAGACTTAATTGGCTATTTTTAGAAATATTGGCCAATTTTTTTACCTTAATATGAATTATTAATTAAGGAAATAAGTTTAAATTCAAGTTATTAAGTTGTTCAAATGTTTATTTACCTCAAAAGTGGAATATTATATTTTAACATGTAAATATTATTTTTATGATCATTTTGGTATATTATATTTATTTTTATGATTTATAAATAATAAGATATGATTTTTATAATATTTAATACCTTATAATTAATTAATTAATAATAAATGTTTAATTAATTGGAATAATAATGTATGATTATAGTTTTAAATTATATTTCTAATTTTTCTAACATTTTCGGTATTTTAGTTATATTTTTAGGATTCACCAATATTAAAAGATGAATTTTCAAAATAGGTAATAGACAAGGATTTATTACTTAAAATATTAAAAACCTTTCTGATAGTCTTTTTAATATTTTTCTAGTGTAATATATTTATTCAAGATCTTAAAAATTATTTTTATTTATTTTTAAGTATTAATCTTATGTTTATAAAATTCCATAAAGGATGAAATGTATTTAAATATTTACTTCAAATTGTATTTATAAAAGAGTTAAGATAGGATTTTTATAAAATAGTAGATTTATTTTTATACATAAAAAATGATTCTATTCATTTTTCGGATTCTTCCTTATTTTATGAAATTTTACTTAGGATTTTAGTAGCTTTAATATTTAGGTTTATTTTTATTTTATTTTTCTTTTATTTGTTGGGCCAAGGTTTTGAGCCAGCCTAGCCCAATATTTAGTCCAATGGACCTAGTTGGTCTGGTAGACCCAACCGGGCTGGGTTCAAGCCAAACAGGCCGACCCATTTGGTTCCACTCCTCTCCTCGAGCTTCTTCTCCTTTTCCCTTTCGACGCCCCCCCAGCCATGCCATGACACCGCTGAGTTTTCCCCCGATTCCGGCGAGATCTGATCATCCCTGTCGTTGCCCTGCTGGCCTTCGAGGTGATTTAGCCTGCTCATCCTCGGTGTCCAAATCGATTTGAAATCCATTATGTTTCCTAGCCGCGTTGAGCATTAGACTAGCGGTTAGGGTTCGAATGTTTCGGCCTTTCTTTGTCCCGTGATTCATCCTGGTTGTGTGGTTGATCTAGTGGTAGGGTGACCGTCTGCCGCCATCACCTCTGTTTTGCTGATAATGCTAACATGGATTGGTGTGGATTGAGCGTTGTTGGTGCTCTCTGTGCCACCATGCTTGGTGTCGTTGTTGGTCTGCTTCCTCTTCTCGAGTTTAAGAGAGGACCTCGGGTAAGTATGATTCGCCTCCCCCTTGTTCTCTGTCTCCCTTTCAATTCCTTATTGCTACTTTGAAAAACCTTAATTGGGTCTAATTCCATGTTCTAGGGTTCATCTGCTTGATGAAATTACTTGGGACATGTGGTTCAATTGAGTTAGGATTAGTGAATTCTGGTATTGTCCCTTATACATGGTCTTTGATCTTATCCATGATTAATGTGCTTCAGTAAAATTACTAGCTTATGGGATATCTGTTTACTGGCTGTGGTTCGGTCTAGTGGCTTGATTTATTTGGGATGGCTTGTAGATGTGATTAGTTTAATGAATGATTCCTATTTGATGTGACTAGGAAGATGATCTGAATTCTTGTAAACTTATATGAGAGCGTAGCTTTTTAATTCTGGATGATCCTATGAAATGAAGATTGTGATTTTCGGCTGTCCTTTCTTTCGGAGTTACTACTGTGGTGCCTCCACCCTGGAGTGTGCACAGTAGGGACCTTGGCAGCTTACTATGATCATATGAAAACCAACTCTGAGTGTGTTAGGATATGCACTCCTCTGCTAGTGATAATAGCAGTATACTAAATTATTCCTGGCCCATTAGCTTGGAAAATGGTTTCAATTCATTTGCAAGTGAGATTGGGTAGTTATGTATGTATGTTGTCAACATGACAATAATTGACAACATGATTCCTAACTGTGGCTTCTACGAAAATGATATGAATTAAACTGATTTTCATTTTTAAGTGGAACTGTGATACAATGTGGGTACTTTCCACAGGACAGCACATGTTGAAATGCTTCATAGTTATTAAAACTGATGGTATGGATTGGATTTGTTGCTAGGTAGCTTTTACTTGAATTTGGTTACACAATTACCATCTGGTCGTTGATGGTGTTAAAGTTGTGACACCTCAATTGAGGAGACACAATTGTTTTATAAACATTGACTAGCCAGATCTGGTGTTGTAGCTAACTATCTCAAGTTTTGGTTGCCAGCAGGAATCCTTTCTATAACCAAATGATGGATTTACTTAAATAATCCAATGATGTATGAGGCATTACTCTTGTTGCACATGAACATATACTCATGTTGCCTTTTGTTATCTCTAGGATGATTTTGGAGTAGCATTACTACCCAATCTGAGAGCTCTTTCTCCCACACAACTCCATGCTCAGAAATAAAAAGACAAGTATAGATGCTATACTGATCAAAGAAACCAACCTGCTGGTGTTAAGTAGAACAGTGGCTTGGGGAATATGTGCTTGTAGTGATTCTTGTGGTGGATCTTGATCAGGTTCCACATTTTTATTGCCGGTAAGCTTCTGGAAACAATTTCCTTCTCCACCTTGTGGTGTTGATCTGCTAATGTCCTCCTTGTTGCACACCTGCTATGCTTCTCCTTGAGCTTGCTCAGGTTACTAGGTTGATCTGTTGGCTGATTTGTGTAAATTGGTGTGGTGGATTTGTTGTGAATCTGGTGATGACCAGTGCTATCTTATGATGATCTAAGAATAGAGAGATAAGATGTGTGTACAGGGAAAACCCCCCTGTGTAGCCGTGGCTTCCTTTCCTACCTTGATTGCATCTCTATTGGCTTGACAGCACACTGATGCATGTAGATGAGTGATCTGCCTCTGTGCATGCCTCACTCAAATGGATCTGATCAAAGTATTCCTGTGAATTTACTGTTACTATTCTACCCTTCTCTCTGGTGAAATTTGCCCCTGGCCAATGATGCTGTGCTGAGGCAATTTATCTGATTAAGGACAGATACTATGATTTGGTCAAACTTGCCCCTCTTAAGATTAGCTCAGTGATGAAATGATTACAGTGCATTACACTGTTCATTCTGAGAGCTCAATATTTACTCTAACCCCCTTATTATTTTACTTTTGTTTTGTGTTCCTTTATATTGCTTTGCAGATATACAAGATCAAGAAGGAAATCCTCAGGACATGAAGATTTAGTTCAGGAGTCTATCTATTATTCTTGTAATGTTGTTTTTTTCTTTTTTACTTTGAATATTGTAATAGTCAGTGTAATATGGTACAATAATAAAGTTAAATTTTCTTTCTCTTTACATGGTACAATAATCTTGATTAAAAGTATGAATCAAGTCTTTACATCACTGTCATCATCTATGTTTATACTTTTGAGACATAAGGTTCATATCTATTCCTTAAGTATTACTCATATTTCCATATTCCTTTATATTTGAATAAATGTAAGACTTTGTAATATATGTATCTGCTTATAATAAAGAAGTCTTTTAGTTATTTCATTTATGTAATTCCTTTTTATATTTATTTGTTTTATAGAAATATACTTTGATTCCTTTATTGTAGCAACAATGTAACATTATATAATATAATAAAGTGTTCCATTTTTCTTGGAACCAAATAAATATTTATATCTTACTTATAAATAAGAATAACATTCTTATTTATTATTATAATTCATTTCTATTAATTTTGTGTTCTTATTAATTGAGATTTAACATTAGTGTATCTTTTTAGAAATAATAGCTCACCTCTTGTTTCTTATTACAATTTAATTTCCAATTATTACTCTATTTCAAATTCTTATAGTATTCAAGTATATCAATTAAAGACTCAAATTTGAATTATCTTCCCTTAAACACAAAAGTACAATAGAGGTCATGTCGAAATCTATCCCACCTGCCCTAATGTTTCCATCAGAACAAGAGAGAACTCGATCCCTATATGTCCTGTATATTTTTTGCGCGAAAATTCTCCGGATTTTCTGATGCATGAATGCAATGCACAAACATGTGTCCTGTATATTTCAACGTGATAACGCTACTAGGAAAACAGCAATAGGTAATCAGCACATCTGTGGCTCACATGGTTGAAGTGCCCCACGGCTAAAACAGGCGTGGCTCACCTATGGGCAGTGCCCTACTAGTAACTATAACAACCGTGGCGCACATGACCATAGTGCGCCATAGATATGTGTGGACCAGGGCCCTGTTTGCCGCATGGCGCATACCCGTAGCGCACATAGGGGTGGTGCGCTACGGTTGTTGGGGATAGCCATAGCGCACATGTGGCAAGTGCGCTATGCCTATGTGAAGCCCCCTCTGCTCCTTAAACGGGCATAAACATCCATGGCGCACTCTGGCATATGCGCCACGGATGTGCTTTTTCCCTATGGAGCACTGGGGCCATGTGCGCCACTAATGTGTCGACTTGCACAAACACATGTGATCATCTCCACCACCCCACACTTCACTTTCCCCTTCTTCAGGTACTTCACTTATCATGATGAGAGATGGCTCCTCTCCTCTCCTCTCTCTATCCCCGACGGCGGTTTCCTCCGGTGATCATCTTGGATTTATCGGGAGTTGGAGGGCCATAATCAGGGTTGTGGCTGGGGCAGCGATCAGACCTTGTCGACAGGGCTCAATCTCGAGGGAAGATTCAGGACAGGTGTCGCTACGGGATGTTTCGGGGCGGATTCTGGCGAGCTGGTGTTTGATGGTGGATATTTCGTATGGGACGTGTTTGGTACACGAGGGTTGGCACGCTCTCGTGGGTCCAGCGTTGGTGGTGTAGGGGGCAGTTCCTCGCGGTGTCGCCGGTGCGTCGCCCTATGCGCGTACGTTCCAGGTGATACGGCTCGGCGGTTCCAGGAGAGGTGCGGGCGCTGACGGTGGGGCGTCGGTGGAGGAGGGCCACCTGCCAGGTGAGGTGAGGGTTACTAGTATGCCGGAGCACGATCTCCAGTCAGTTTCCTCTCCGCATTCCATTTTCTCTAACCCTAGATCGGGAGCCGTTTCTCCTCTCGCAAACTCCAGATCTCGTGGTGTGTGTAGAGTGGTTTTCGTCCGCGAGCCTCCAATTCTCCACCCTTCGTCGCCGCGTGATGTTTCTCCGGTGACGTGGAGTGGGGTTTTTTCGAGAGATAACAGATCTTTCACTCAGGTTGTGGTTGCGGATTCTGCCATGGATCAGCGGTTTCGTGGTGGGACCCGGGAGCAGGAACGGCCTCGCGATGAAGCGCGGCGTCGGGATGCGAGGCACAGGGATGAATTGCAGCAGGCGGAGAATGAGGCCAGATTGGAGGATCAGCGCAGGGAAGCCATGGCGCGGGAGAGGGCTCTGTCTGAGGCTCGCCGTCGTGAAGCAGAGTAGGCTCGCAATCGGGGCCGTTGGAGTCACCGTCCGGAGATGCAGCAAGGATCAGGGTCGGATGCTACTGCTTCGTCGTTCCCAGGCAGATCAGGTAATTCTGATACGAACCCTAGGAGAGGAGAGCCATTTTTTGCTCGTACGGTGGAGAAGGTTGCTATACCTAGGGTTGTGATGAACACATCTGTTCCCGTGACTCGTTCTGTTTCTGTCTTGAACACCTCTGCGTCAACTTCTGTTAATGTGCCAGCTGGGGGGAATCGCCCTGTGAATTTGTCTCCGATCCTGTAAATTAATCAATCAGATGCTGTTGCCTCTACTCTGGTGGGGTCCTCTGTACCACCACCAGTAGTAAGTGTGCCGAGAGATGGTAATGTGGCTGGAGCTTCTGGAGATTTACAGTTGTTGGATGTGATTCAGGAGGAAGTGGTGTGTGAGAACTGTGGGAAGGATCATAGCATTTTGGTCTATCAAGAGAGGAAACCTTGGGAATATGTTCCTCTTTTCTTTGGCAGTACTGATTTTGAACAGGGCTTTCATTCTATTCCTATTGTAGAATCTAATGTTCAGTCTATGGAGCAGCTTCATTATGCTCATATAAGTGTGGTCAGAGGTGATGTTACTGGGAAAGATTTGGAGAAGGAATTTCAAGTGTGGGCTGATGCTTTGGGGCCTAGGTGGAGATTTAATTCTAGGCCTATCAATGATGTGGAATTTTTGATGAGATTTCCTTCTACCAGATCCATTGATGATTTCCACTTTGGGAAGGTGTTTATGAAAACAATTCCTGATGCTGTTATCCAATTGTCTAAGTGGAATGGGGACCTGGAACCTGTTGAATGGTTGGAGGAGGCCTGATTTAGGATTGTTGGTATTCCTATGAAATACAGGGAGAAATCAACTGTTTTCTATGTTGCTTCTTTGGTGGGCAAGCCTTTGGCCCTGGACAGGAACAGTTTGAGGAATTTGGCTTATGTGAGGGTGAAGATTGCTTGTCTGGATGTATCTCTGGTTCCTAATACCAGAAGGGGGGAGATGCAGGGAGGAATTTATGAATTCAATTACACTAGGGAGATTTTTGCTCCTGATGCTGTGCCCACCTTGCCTTCTTCTATGGGTATTGATGGACAGGATGGTGATAATGTGCTGGATAAGAGGACTGAGGAGGACGCTGAGCATAGGAGGCCTGATGGAAATAGTGGTCAAAGGACTAGACCTGGTGTAGGTAGTGGTGGGGTTGCTGGTGGTCGCCAACATGGTGGTGGTGATGCTAGTGGAGCTGGGCTGGACAAGGGTAAACATGTTGTGGTGGAGCAGGAGGATTCTGGGGGGGTTTCTTTTGGGACCAAAATGGCTAACATTTGGGCTAACTCTGGAGGTGATGGTCGTTCAAGAGGGATAGTTATCAGAGAGAATGTGGAAGGTGACAATGGTGGTGGGACAGTTACCACTACAAGAAATATGGCAATATATGACCCTCTATTTTCGTCACAGAATCGTCATAATAGTCTTTTTATGACGATTTTATGACGATTTTGAGATCGTCGAAAGCTGGGCATCGCAAATGAACTATAACGACGTTTTTGATTAAATAGTCATAACCTTCTATGACGATATTGGATCGTCATAACGTCTATGACGATCCAATATCGTCACGGGCCATTTAGCATGCCAAGTCAGATCCTACGTGGCAAAATTGTGACGAAATTAAATCGTCTTAAATCAAAATCAGCCCAGTCCATTTCTGGATTCCACATGGGCTTAGCCCAACTATTCTGGATTGATTTTCTCATCAAATCTAGTTAGCTACATGGGCCAAGCCCATCATTCAAGCATTTTTTTTGTTTCGTTGCATTGGCCTTTTCTTTGGACAGATTTTTACTTTGGGCCTTCTTATTTTGGGCCGGTCACACCTGGTGTTCCATAATTCATACGGTCCCAGTTGCCAGTATATATTTTCTCAGTAATTAAAATCTAACAATTTAATCAAGACCAACAGAATATACAAAATCCTTTTGATTCAAACAGAGCACATTATGATCGGCACATTACAATCATACACAGTTCTACATAGAGATCGGCACATTACAATCATACACAGTTCTACATAGTTCACATCAGTGGAGCTACTAAAATACAATAAAAATTTTACAGAAAGAATAAAATCCAAACTTCTTCACGCTTTCTCTTCCTGGAACTTCTTCATGCTTCCTCTTCCTGGAACTCCCTGAACAGTACACTCTGAACAAAGCTTCGGAGTGGATATACACTCTCAAAGTCGTAATCTGTACTTCCCAAAACAACCGAAAGCAATAAAAATACGAACACGGGGATGAAATCTTATAATTTGTGTATGAAGTCATAGCATATAAGCTATTCTTATCCATTACTTAGCCAATGTAGTTCTGTACACAGATTTTTTAAGAAACAAGAAACTATTACCAAAGGAAGAATGGTTAGTTGGTTAGTTTGCTCTCAGAAATGAATAGTGTGTTGCACTGTTAAAAGTTCATCATTGAGCTAAACTTTAGAAAGGGGCAAGTTTCACCAAAAAAAGTAGCATCTGTTCATATCAGTATATTTTGCCTCAGTACAACATCATAGGCTGGAGAGGGGCAAGTTTCACCATGACAGCTAAGGTAATAAGATAAAGATTCCACAAATATCAAGTTTTCACTTGATCTCATCCACACCAGCAGGTCCCACTTGCAAGCAGCTTGCGCATCCAGATGCAAGTAGCTGATGTCAACACCACAGCAGACCAGGAAACCAAATAAGAAGGAACAGCCGTAGCTAACAATTACCTGGCCACACTCCACAGCACATCCACACAAAGTTACCATCAGAGTGTTATACCTCACCCTCAACCAACTCTGGTTGCTCCTTGGAGCCATCCAGGAGCTAGAAGTAGAGGGATTCACAGCAAAGGCAACATGGTTGCAAGGTAGGAGTACACTTCTACTAATCTCTGTTCAACATGATTCACAGCAAAGGAAACATGATTCACAGCAAAGGCAACATGGTTGCAAGGTAGGATTCATAGCAAATTTACATAGAGATGCTATGTATGTTCCTCATAGAGAAATAAAAAGATACACCATAATCTATGTTCTTATTTAGAGTTGGCCTCAGCCTTTGCATCCTAGGCAGGGGCTATAGCACACTTCTACTAATTATACCAAGGCCATAAAAGCATACAAATCATCTTTGCACAAACCAGCAAGCATGAGGGATTGCTGGGCACAAATCCAAAAGAATTGGAATTGCACCTCAGGCACAATCCCAAACTCACTCCCACCAAACTCTCAATCTAGTCTATAAAACTAGAACATCAGCCCTTCAACAAGTTTGATAATAAATCCTTTTCTTAGATATTCAAAAATATCTAAGAATCATTTTATATTTTAAAACAAAGGTAACTGAATCAAAGATTCAGTTACACACTGCTCATCTTCACATTTTGATTCAAGGAAACTAGAACTCATATAGCTCCAGCAATTGAACAAAAATACAGGCCATAGGGGATTTGCAACATCACAAAACATGCTCTTTAAATGAAATCATCGTCATAGCCATTTGGCTAGGAATCATTTAGATTATTGTTGTCATATGGAAAAAGTAGTCATATTGATCATCCATTTACACTTACCAATATTACCCAAATAATCTTTATCATTTTCCTAGCAGCAATTCTAGAATCAAAGCTATACCTTATTTCACTGTCAGATCTGACAGAGAATAAAGCATTTTCCTAGAAAGTGTTTCTAGGAATCATTTTAGTGAATATTCCATGGTCATATAAGTTCCGAATCCACTAGCTACTTGCATCCAACAATAATTTCAAGCCAATATGATTTGCAGATCATTTTCCTAACCAATTCAACTAGGAATCAGTGTCAATAGTTCTTAACTATCAACATGAACTAGCAAATGTTCAGACCGGCAAGTATCCCAAACATATAAAATCCAAACCAATGGTTTGAATTTTCATGTCTACTATAATCATCCAGAAGGGTTTCTTAGATCATCTACCCAGATTAAGCGTAGCATAAACCTACCCTTACCATAGTACCTCATCATTTAATCATAGGGTACAGAATTAAAAGAGGGCCTTGAGACCATCACAAGTAAACCAAGCATGTCAATTGAGCATCAAACCAGAGCTAAGATATCTCCACCAGACACAGTTATTCACCAGATGTGAACCCTAGGTTCAGATATGAAATCTAGACAGTGGGGAATCACAGAAAACACACTTGACATGGCAAGGTAGATAAAGCCTGGAGGGAAGCATAGAAGGAGCACCTACCTGGGGCGAGTTCTATCTCGCCGGAGAGGAGGCAGAAAGAGTATCGACGGCAACGGTAACACAGAACACCACGGGGAAGGCTTCACCATACACCACCACCTAGCCCAGCATCAATCTCACCACCAAGGCGGCACAGGGAGCAGCCCTGAGGGCCACAGCATCCTACACCGGCCTAGAATAACACAAATCGACCTATACTTTAACAGAAAAGATACAAAAGCTTAGAGAGCAAAGCACACAAAGGGTACAATATTTGACTAGTAGTCAGCACCACATATCGACCTATACTTTAACAGAAAAACAAACTCAAGTACTGTGAACAGCAGAATGCAATACTAATAAAATATTACAAAGTTATAGACTCAAAGCATAATGCATATTACATTTCTATTGCTTACAGCTGAACCTATCATAACAAACTGGACAATCAAATATAAAAATGGCATATAGTATGATTTGTTACTCCAAGAATTAAAAGTATGACAAACTAGCTAGTAAAGTAACATGTAAACAGTTATATAGTAACTAGAGGATCATGAGGAGCAAACAGTGTCGCAAAGTCTGCTCCCCCTTAGTATATGCCACATTTCGAGACACGTGGACACAAATAAGATCACATGTCAGATACCATATGGCACTGAGAACAACATCTATGGAGTTAAAGTAAGCAACCTCAGTCGAAAGATGGTTATTTCATTTGGAATAATCACTTATGAAGCAAATTGGTCAATTTACATCACAGGTTGATTACTGCAAGTTTACAGATTTTGCATATGCAGATGAAAGAGCTTTGAGAAACAAGTTAAAAGTATCAAGAGTTTTATGAATTAAGTAGAGATCAGATGGTAGTGCATGATGTATATTGATCATCATCGTAGATTCATAGATGTCTATGGTTAATGCATCATCACTTCTCCTTTGATACGTTACAGATTTTATTAGCTAAACAACAGGACTGAGATGTTTTTTTACTTGGACAACATACAAAGACATCGCACACGTGCACATATATAGTATAATAGATCTACGGCAGGAAGACGCTAACGATTAAACAAAAAATCTAGTCACATGCGTACTAACTAATTAGTGGCCATCAGCAGATAAAATCAACTGAAGCCCAAGCAACAACTAGCAGAGCACACAGTAGGATACTCTGCCTAAAGAAATCACCACTACCAATCCATACCAACTCGAGAGCCTCGGATCTGAACATGTTGAACTAAGCTAGATCCGCACACGCAACAGAGCCCCAATCGACAGATCTGCAGCGCGAACACAATAGTAATGACAAAGGTGGTGGGGTTGCTCACCGAAAACAGTGTTGACCGCGTTCATGGCGACCTGGTTCTTGGCGGCGAGGTTCCTCGAGGTCATGACGACGTGGGCGTTGCGCTCTGCCAAGACTCGCGTCGTCTTGGCGCTGATCCCGTTGGACGCCCCTGGGTTCTAGAATCGGGTCCGTCAACAAGTGGGCGGCGACGACAAGGGGAAACTAAGGAGGCAGGAGGGAATGGGAGGGGTGTTATCGGTGATGATGGCGGTGAGATCTTGGGTGACCTGGTCGGCGGTGGAGGCCCAGGAGAAGCCCGAGGCGCCCTTGCGGTTGAAGATGGACATCAGCATCTTGGTCGCTGGCAGCCACGAGATCAACATCAGGGGATGGGGGTGACCAAGAGGGAGCAGCCGTCGACCCACATGCACCGAGAGGGCACTATGCTGAGGCCCAAGCGGCCAGATCCGCGGGCATCGAGGAGGATACGGCAGCCGCCATAGGGATCTACGGGCATCGAGGTCAGCCACCGGTGGCCATCGAGGTGCGGTGAGGAGAGGAGGATCGGTGAGGAGAGGAGAGGAGGATCTACGGGTGGCCATCGGTGATCGAGGTCAGCCACCGGTGGCCATCGAGGTGCGGTGAGGAGAGGAGAGGAGGATCTACGGGCATCGAGGTCAGCCACCGATGGCCATCGAGGTGCGGTGAGGGTGGTGGTGCTGTGGATCCATCGGAGGAGAAGAGCGAGGGGAGAGAAAGACCGGAGATGGGCGTGGTGTGGCGGCGGGGGAAAGATAAGGGTTAGGGTTAGAGGATAGAGGGTCGCGGCTGGCGTGCGCCAAATATTTGCCACTATGCGCGTGCTGGATGCCAGGTCACCGATCCACACAACAAGTTTCCATACTTCACCATCCATCCGTTCATTATGTTTACATCCTACGGCTGATATTGACCTTCTCTAATATCTCAACCTGTCTAGAAATTATGACGATTTTGTCCATAAAAATTACGACGTTTTTCACGAAATCGTCATAGTTTAATAAGGATTTGGCCCTCCCAAATAGCTTACGACCATCTAGTGTAGAATCGTCATAATTTTATGACGATTTCATTCAGGGTCACTACCAAAACGTCATAGTTTGACACATTTCTTGTAGTGTACTCAAACCAGAAGAACTGACGTGGGACTACAAGTTGGTACTCAGGAAGCTTTGTTAGATAGTGGTGGGTTGGGTGATGTTCACATGGAAGTCATCCAGAATTTATCATCTACCTTGGTTAAAGAACCCATTATTGAGGTTGCTGCTGGTCCTCAAAGGTTTGATGACTTTATCAGGGGTTTGTTGAAGGATAGGAGCAGTGATAAATATTATGAGCTCAGGAAGCAATATGGTCATTTGTTGGAAGATGAAGAAGAACAGGATGAGGGTGCCCAGATAAAGGATGACAATGTGTCTACTGATGAATCCTTTGGCTCTTCTTCTGATAGTGGAAAAATGGGATTGATGGGGGGTCTGTGATGGAGGGAGCTCAAGATATGGAGGTTGTCAATCAAGACCAGGAAGTGGTGGCTGTTGACCTGTGTCAACCTGATGTTTCTACTCAGGAAAGTGTGGGTTCTCAGTCTGAGCATGTGGCTGGTGTAGAAGAACAAGTTATAAGGATGAGTTCAAGGGTGGCTGATCAAGGTGGGGCTAGAAACATGGCTGAAAGGGATTTGGCTCAACAACCTCCTAGAGATTTATCAGGTACAAATTTAACTTTACATAATTCTTTTGCTGTACTGGATGATGATATCATTATGCATAGAGCTTTGGAGATGGTGATAGATGCTTCTTCTATATCTTTGGATCATATTAATTCTCTGAAAGAATTAGAAATTGCTAGGCATAGTTTGCAGGATAGGAGACAGGTAGAGAATGAGGTTGAGGTTGATTTGAATGAGAAGGTCTTGTTTCTGGACTGGAAGGGTGATAGTAATGATGAGGAGGATTTTACTCCTGTGGTTTCTAGGAAAAAAAGAAAAAGTTGAGAGCTGGTTCTGGTATGAAGGATAGAAAGTAAAAAGCTGCTGCTGTGAAGGTTCACAACTATCACCCTATGAGTGGTGTTGTGACTGGAACAAGAGAGAGAAAATATGTATTATGATAGGTGTTATTTTGAATATTAGAGGTGCGGCGAAGAAGGGTGTGAGTGCTTATTTGAATAATTTGTTGAGACAGGAGAGAGTGGATTTTATTGGTTTGCAAGAAACTATTAAGAAGGATTATTCTGATGATTTTTTAGGAGAATTGATCCTATGAATCAATTCTCTTGGAGTTGGCTGCCTTCTGTGGGAAGATCTGGGGGCATTTTGGGGGGCCTACGTTCCTCTAAACTGACTCAGCTTGATGTGTCTGTGGGCAGATTCCATGTTAAGATGAAGGTGTTTGATGTTTTGAAACAAATTCAGTGGCATTTGGTGGTAGTATATGGTGCTGCTCAAGAGGAGAATAAAGAGGAGTTTTTATTAGAGTTAGCTGATGTTTGTCAGGATCAATTTATTCCTTTGTTGGTGGGTGGTGATTTTAATGTGATCAGGTGTGCTTCTGAGAAAAATAAGGGTCATTCTTTGAATAGGTGGGGGCACATGTTTAATTCGATTATTAATGCATATGGTTTCAGGGAGACTCTCATGTCTGGAGGGCAGTTTACATGGTCCAACAACCAGAAAAATCCTACTTTGGAGAAGTTGGATAGAATATTAGTTTGTAAGGAATGGGAGAAGATGTTTCCTCTTACTATAGTGAACAAGTTGTCTAGAGAAGTTTCTGATCATAGTCCTTTGATCCTGGATACTATGGAAGGGCAGTAAAAGGGTGGCAGGGAATTCAGATTTGAAAAAAGCTGGTTACAGTGTGATGATTTTTTGATCAGGGTGGAGAAAGTTTGGAAAAACGTGTGAATGGTAAAAATAGTCTTGATAGGCTGCAGAAGAAACTTAAGAATGTCAGAAATGATCTGAAAGGATGGGGTGCTCATATAAGGGGTGAGGATAAAAAAAGAAGAAGAGATTGGTGGAGGAGCTTCAGGAATTGGAAATAATTGAGGAGTTGATATTGCTTACTGCTGAACAACTTAAATGAAAAGTAATTATTCAGAAAGAATTGCTAGAGGTGTATGAGAATGAGGAGAGATTTTGGCAGCAGAGATCGAGGGATAATTGGTTGCTAAAAGGTGATAATAACATTGGGTATTTTCACATGATTGCTAATGGGGTGAGAAGAAAGAAAATGATCTTTTCTATGAAAGATGGGGAGAATGAGATTCAGGGGACTCATGATCTCCTGCAGCATGCCACTAATTATTATAAAACTTTATTTGGTCCTCCTGGTGGGTTCTCTATTAGGTTTGCAGATGATAATTGGCAAGATTGGGAGAAGCTTAATGATGAGGATAGGGAAAAGATGGGGGTACCATTTACTGAGAAAGAGGTTAAGGAGGTTATTGATCAGATGGAGAAAAATAAAGCTGTTGGCCCTGATAGGATTCCTATTGAATTCTATCAACATTGTTGGATGATTATAAAAACAGATGTTATGCCTGTGTTTGAAGATTTTTTTTCTCATAAAATTGATTTGAGGAGCATTAACTATGGGGTAATTACTCTATTGCCCAAAGGTGATGATGCTGATAGAATCCAGAAATATAGACCTATTTGTCTGCTCCAAGTGTTGTTTAAGATTTTTACTAAGACTCTAACAGTTAGAACTGAGCCTGTAATGGGGAAATTAATTGACACATGTCAGACTGCTTTTATTAATGGGAGGTTTATTGCAGATAGAGTGACTTGGTTACATGAGATCTTGAAAGAATCGAAAAGCCAGAAGCAGCAGGGTGTGGTGTTGAAAATTGACTTTGAGAAAGCTTATGACAAGGTCAATTGGGATTTTTTGTTTTACTGTTGTAGGCAGAAAGGTTTCCGTGAGGATTGGATGATTTGGTTAAAAAGTGTTGTGACTCAAGGTACGCTCAGTGTTAAAGTGAATGGGGAAACTGGCCCTTACTTTTGTAGTTATAAAGGGGTCAGACAAGGAGATCCTTTTTCTCCATTCTTATTCAATTTGGCTGGGGAATGTTTGGCTAAGATGGTGCTTAATGCACAGGCTGGTGGGTTGTTTACATGGTTGGTTGATAATCTGTTTGATAAAGGGATTGCTATTTTGCAATATGCTAATGATATCATCATTTTTATTAAAGATGATCCTGAGGGGGCTAGAAACTTGAAGTTGCTATTGTATTTGTTTGAATCCATGTCTGGTCTCAAGATTAATTTTGAGAAGAGTGAGGTGATGATGGTGTTGGATGATGAGGAGAAACTTTCCAATTATGCTGAAATGTTCAACTCTCAAAAAGGTAGTTGGCCAATTAAATATTTGGGGTTGCCGGTTTGTAGCAGGAGATGCACAGTTGCTGAGATGAGTTTTATTGGAGACAGGTTGAAGAAAAAGTTAGATGGATTGATGGGGGGTGCTTTATCTCTGGGAGGGAGGCATGTTAAAATCACTTCTTGTGTTTCCACTGTGGCTGTTTATCCCATGACTATGTTTCTTCTAAATAAATCAAATTTGGAAGAAATTGAGAAACAAACTAGAGCCTTCTTTTGGTATGGGAAGGTGGGAAAAAGAAAATATCATCTGGTAAAATGGAAATATGTGTGTAAACCTAGGAAAAAAGGAGGACTGGGGATTAAAAACATTGGACTTTCTAACATTTGCTTGCTTTGTAAGTGGTGGTGGCGCCTTTAAGCTGAGGAGGGTCCATGGCAAGTTTTTGTGAGAAAGAAGTATTTGAAGAGAGGAGGGACCAATGCTGTGAAACACAGGCAGAATGATTCTCCATGTTGGAATGATTTGATTGAGATTAGGGATCTTTATTTGGCTGGTAGGAAAATGAAAATTGGTAATGGGGAGTTGACTGATTTCTGGCATGATGCTTGGTGTCTGGATATGCCTTTGAAGGATAAGTTCCCTGACTTGTTTGAGATTTGCCAGAATCAAACGATCACTGTGGCTGATATGGCAAGAAAAAGGTGGAGATGCTCTTTTAGAAGGTGGTTGGATGTTGATGGGTTGAATCATCAGGAACAATTGAAAAATCTGCTGTCTGGGGTGAGTTTGAATCAGGAAAAAGACAGGCCTGTGTGGATGTGGAATAAATCTGGCAAGTTTTCTGTTAAGTCGATGTACACACATTTGTCGAATGTAGGGATTGATAGAAGTTTCAAACATCTGTGGAAAGCTAAAATTCCCCTGAAGATTAAAATTTGGTTGTGGCTTATCTGGCACAATGCTATTCTCACCAAAGATAACATGAGGAAGAAGAATTGGGTAGGAGATTTTACTTATAGATTTTGTAGTGAGGATGAAAACATTGGGCATTTGTTATTTTGTTGTGTGGCAGCCAGATACGTTTGGGGGGTGGTTGCCAGAGCTATTGGTGCTGCGAATAGGCCTGGGTCCTTTTCTCAGTACTTTTGGTGGGCTTCACAGTTTGTGGGCGTCAGCAGGAATGTGCAGATTACGGTGGTGGCGGCAATTTGTTGGGCTATTTGGAAGCTCAGGAATAGGGCTTGTTTTGAAAAAAATCTTATTAATTCGCCTGTTGATTTGGTTATATATGCCTATGTGTTCATTCGTTATTCGGCACGGCTGCATGGGGAGCAAGACTGGACGGTGTTGCAAGCTGGAGCTGATACTCTGCAACAGAATGCGCTGGCTGATGCGGTGGATATGGATGTGGCTCCTGTTCCTTTTATGGGACTACCAGCAATCCCTGAAGATCGTACTCATGAAGCTCCGGAACTAGAAAGGGGGCGGGAGAAAAGAAGGAGAACCTGAAAAGCTGGTTTGTGAGAACATTGTGTTGGCGTCTCATGTGGCTTTCTTCGCTTGGTCTGATAGCTCCTCGTTGTGTTTGATAATACTGTTCCCCACTAACCTGAGGGTGGTGTTCTTGCGTCTCCAGCCTTCTCCCTTTTGTCTGTTTAGTTTGTTTGGTTTGTAATATGGATTCCTTAAGTCGTTTTGACCCCCTAGGTGGGTTAGTACTACGTTTGTGTGTTTGTGGTTGTTGTTCCGTTGTCTGATGATAATGGAACCCGATCCCTCTTTTTGGGGGATTGTATGGAAGAAAAAAATTTCCCCTTCTTCTTCCTCCTTAGATCTAGTCGAGATCCTTCTCCTTCCCACCTCAATTTATCCACCCATTCACCATTTTTAGCATGTAGAACTTTCCTTGGATGTTACATAAGTAATAGAGGAAGCTCTCCTCTCTCATCTCCTTCTCCGGTCTCGCACGCACCTCTCATATCCATCTTCTCGCGATTGGTCTCTCATCTCGGTAAGTTGTCCATGTAAGGATGTGTTCATGTGTATATGGATGATATGGTCATATGTATGTAGATGATCGATGCTCATGATATGTGTATGGAGAGGATCGATATGGTCATATGTGTGTATATATGGAGAGTATCGATGATGCTCATGCATGTGTGTATGGAGAGGATAATGATATGTTCATGTGTGTATGGATCTCGGTCTCTCTCTCTTGTGATTGTATGTGAACAAGTTGCCATTTGTTTTGCCAAAATGTTGATTCATTTCCATTTTGGCAAGACTTTGGCATTTCGCAAAGGTCCTAATTTTAGGTCATGCCGAAATTTTCTATCGACCATTGCATGCATGCATTCATTATGTGGTTCTAATAGACTTGTAATTGTACCGTGTACACCGTGCGGGCAAAAATGGTCCGCATAATGAGCGAAGGCATTGTGGCTAGATTTTTGAAATGTGCGACGGCCGACATGATACGAAATAACAAGACGGATATAAGATGTCCGTGTAGAAGATGCAAACTCAATTGGGTGATCGACCCAGATTCCGAGAATCTACAGGCGCACCTGCTCCGCCATGGTTTCATGGATGGATACACTTGTTGGATAAGCGATGACGAAGACGATGGAGACGGTGAAGGTGGCCAACATGACGATGATCATCATCACGGCGAGAAGAACGGGCGAGATGATGAAGAGTCTCCTGGAGATGGTGAAGGTGCTGGAGCAGACCGGGATGATGATGATCTAGATGCCGGAGGAGAAGACGACGATGGAACAACATCAGGCTGGGTGTGGGACCCTTATGTGCAAGAGCTGCTTCTCAAGCAGACGAGTAACGCCAGGGCTGCCGCTAGAGAGAAACCCAAGCTTGCGCAACTTGAGAAAGACGCGGTTACTCTATTGTATGAAGGATGCAGGCCTGATGATACCCGGTTGAATGTAACGCTCAAGGCTATGGAGATGAAGGAAAAACACAGATAGAGCGATGCAAGCTTCGACGATATGATGGCATTCTGGCACGATCGTCTCCCGGAGGGGAACACATGTCCAACTAGTATCAACGATTGCATCATTTATCGGGGCAAGGACGCGGAGAAAACCACATGTCCGGTGTGCGGCGTGAGTCGATACAAGAAAGGGAAGAAAGCACCTCGAAAAGTGGTATGGTACTTTCCTATCACTCCTCGCCTGCAGCGCTATTTCGCGGACCCTAAGGAAGCGAAGCTCATGCGATGGCATGCGGAAAGGAAGAAGCCAGGAGATGACGATGATGACCCCGAAAAGGATGAGCTGCTGACGCACCCTTCAGATGCTAGCCAGTGAAAAGCATTGGACCTCGAATTCCCAGAATTCGGTGGAGATTCAAGGAACATCAGGCTTGGTGCGAGCACCGATGGACTCAATCCGTTCGGTAGAAAGAGCAGCACGCACAACACTTGGCCCGTGTTTGTATGGATGTACAACCTCCCTCCATGGTTGTGCATGAAGAAGAAGTACATACAAATGAGTATGCTAATTCAAGGGCCGAAACAACATGGTACTGACATCAATCTGTATCTCGGGCTGTTGAAAGAGGAGCTAGACACAATATGGGAATCTAGAGCCAATACGTACGACGCTGTCGCACAAGATTATTTCACTATGAGAGCCACGTTGGTCACTACGGTGCAAGACTATCCAGGTTGCGGGTATATCTCGGGGCAGGTTATCCAAGGATTCTGCACATGCGTTAGGTGCATGGATAACACAAGCTATCTCCAACTAGAGAAAGATCCAGGGTCATCGAAAACGGTGGTCATGGCGCACCGGAGGTGGCTCGGCAAGAATGATCCATGGAGAAAACGTGGTGACCTGTTCGATGGCAAATCCGAGACCCGAGGAATCCTAGAGCGTAGGAGCAGCGAAGAAGTGGAAGAGTTGCTGAAAAACTGGAAAGATTGTCCTAAGCCTGGAAAGAAGAGAAAGAGGCAGCAACAAGACAAGCCGCTGATGAAGGTATGGAAAACATGGTATTTTTTCTGCGAGTTTCCATACTAGAAGTTTCTCAGCACGCCTCATAGCCTCAACATCATGCATATCACGAAAAACGTGTGCGAGAGTCTGGTCGCCACCATAATCAACATGCCAGATAGGACGAAAGATGGTCTGAAAGCAAGGCACGACCTGATATGCTTGGGTATCCGGAAGGAGCTTCACGGAGGACGCACAACTCCTGAAGATCAGGAAGATGACGATGATCATGAGTCGGAGATGACACAAGGTCGTCAGAAGGGTAAAAAGTTCAAGAAGAACGAATATTACTTCCCTCCTTCTTGCTTCACTCTAAGACAGGATGAGATCAAATAGTTTTTCAAGTGCCTTCTAGGAGTCAAATTCCCTTACGGCTACGCGGGAAAGATAAGCAGATACCTAGACGAGGCGATGCAGAGGTTCATTGGCATGAAGTCTCACGACTGTGCCGTGCTAATGACGCAGGTACTTCCAGTCGCACTAAGAGGGATAATGGACGAGCACGTCCGTGAAATGTTATTTGGCCTCTGCAAGTTTTTCGACGTCATCTCTAGGAAGTCGATTGGCATGAATCAGCTCGAGAGGCTACAAGAGGAGATCATGGTGATACTATGTGAGCTTGAGGTCTACTTCCCACCCGCATTCTTCGACATTATGGTGCATCTTCTGGTCCATGTTGTGGAGGACATCGTACAACTCGGTCCGATGTTCCTCCGCAGCATGATGGCGTTCGAAAGGATGAACGGACACATCAAAGGATACGTTCGCAACAGGTCCCGTCCAGATGGAAGCATAGCCAAGGGCTTTCTGGCCTAAGAGTGCATCTCTTTCTGCACGAATTATCTAGACATCGAAGAACCCTATCGGTTTCCCGTCAACATGCACCTTGGCAAGATCGACGGATCTGGTCACCGAGAGGGTCGTCGCATACTGCATGCATACTTCGATTTTCGACGCGCAGACTTTGATCGAGCAAACCACGTCGCTCTACAGCATTAAGAACTGGTCGATCCTTGGGTACAGAAGCACAAAAGGTTAATCGAGAAGAGGTACAGTGACCGGGGCATACAGAGGAGGCAGAGAGAAATAATCAAAGAGCACAACTCAGATTTCACGCATTGGTTTAGGCAGATGCTCCTTGATAATTCCCCACGATTGCATTCTTCTGACAAGGAAAAGATCATATTCACCTTGTCGCAGGGACCGATGCAAAACCTGGTGACCTATCAGGCGTATGATATCAACGGCTACACATTCTACACGGAGGAAAAGGACAACAAGTGTGATTATCAAAACTCAGGCGTAACATCGGAATTCTACACTGATGACAACATGAAGGAAACATTCTACGGAAGAAACGAGGAGATCTGGGAGCTCGACTACTGTGGAGAAAAGGTGTCGATGTTCCGTGTCATATGGGCAAAGAGCGTCGAAAGAGAAGACCGGTATTTCACAACCATGGTTATACCCGAAGCAGCCAAATCCAAGGCCGCCGGTGCGAACATGGCCGCGAAAAATGAACCGTGGGTACTGGTTACCAAAGTGGACCAATGTTTTTTCATTACCGACCTGACAAAGCCTAGCCGTGTTGTCGTGAGGAGAGGAAAAAGAAACATCATCGGAATGGATGGAGTCGCCAACGAGCAAGACTTCGACCAGTACGGCGATCCAAAGATTGAAGATGACGACGACTACGATGCAGCAACATACATCACAAAAAGAAAAAGGAAAACCCTACCCAAAAAAGGTAGCCCGTTCGAAATAAGAAACATTAAAGTGCTCGGGCTAAATTATTCAACTGCGACAAAGAAGGGAAAAAGATTGTAAAACGCTAGCTCAAAAAATATTGTAAAACGCGTGGTCGAAAAATATTGTAATATTCATGGACAAATTATTATGAAATATATTCATGGAAAAATTATTATGAAACGCTCGGGCTAAGTTATACTTTGAATCATATTTGTACCACTTTTATGACATATATTATCACTTTTGGGCATTTTTGGAATATTTAAAAGTATTTTAAAAACAAAACAAAACTTCTATGGCATATATCACCACTTTTGGGTATTTTTTGGAACATTTAAAAGTATTTTTAAAATAAAAATAAAAAAGTGGGGCACCAGGATTCGAACCTGGGTGCTCACAAGTTTAGAATAGAGCAGTGGGCAGAACCAGTGGGATAAGACAGTGTTAGTGTTAACTAGTGGGGTGGCCGCCCTCTTATCTGATAGTCCAACCCACCTATGTGGGTTGGACTAGTCAACCGCGCCACGTCCGCCTCTCTCATCCCCATATCACAGACACCACACATCGATCAAGCCCCGTCGCGCTGTGCCACCGCCACTGCTTTCTCGATCCGCCACCGCCGCGCTGTGCTCTCGAGGAGGAGGAGGCCCACGCCGCTACCGATCCGTGGAGGAGGAGGAGGCCCGCGCCGCTCGAGGAGGAGGAGGCCCGCGTCGTTGCCGATCAGTGGAGGAGAAGGTCGTTGCCGCTCGAGGAGGATGAGGCCGCCGCCGCTCGAGGCTGAGGAGGAGGAGGTCGCCGCCTCTCCCACGCGCTCTTCGTCGTCCTCGTCTCAAAGGAGGTGAGCCTCCCCTCTCTCCCTCTCTCCCTGCCCACACGGTTCCTTCTCCATTGGGGCAGATCAAGCTCGCGGCGCCTTCCGGCTGGACCAAGAATGTCTGCGCCCTTCGCCCGCTTGCTCCAGTTACCGAACATGGAATCCGTGTGATTTGTTGCATGGAGGGCGCATGAGCTCGGGCTCGAGGGTTTTCTGGTGCGGTGTGTCCGGGGGGGGGGCGGGATTCCGCCTTCGCGTCCAGGCTCGTGTTCTAGGGTTTCGTCTTCTAGGGTTTCTGCCTGTAGACTTTTCACTTAGCTCAAGTTCCAGGGGTGATTTGCAGGTTTGGCTTGCAGTGGCTTAAGCTTAGTTAGGGTTCCTAGTTCTTGGCACGCGGTTGCTAGTATTGCATGGACTTCGTATTTTTGAGAGCTTACATATATATGCATAGGAGAGAAAACAGTTCTTCTGTGATAGAGAAAACAGAGTCTAATTTGACACACATAGATCAGCGCAAGGTTATGTATGCGGTGTCATTTAGCTCTGGTGTTTGTCAGCAGTCTTGTACACTTTAGAGCACCCAATGACCCAACTATGCACTCACATACTGTCGTTCATCGCTATGATTATTTAGGCGTTGAGCACTGGCCAAATACATGCTGAGTTTGCAACCCCAAGCCCTGACAGAGTAAATCAACGAGACGTTAGGAGACAGACCGCCAAGCCTCTCATTTAGCACCCAACCCCTGTTAAAGAGTTATATGATACCTCTGCTAGATTTTTTGGTACTGTCGACAACATAGGAAAATATATCCGGAATGTTGCTGATAGTAGTTCACGCATTATGCAGATGACGACTTTGCTTGGGATTCCTTGTTAGTTTGTTACTAATTACTGAGATAATAACATATTACAACCATCAACAGGTTTATTTTTTAGATAAAAAGGGCCTCGCCCCGGTTCCCATTACTGAAACCAACGAGTTTGTTACAAAATTCATTTTCTAGCACTCAGACAACTACAAACTATAGCTGCCAGAAAACACCAACACACCCAGGAAACTAAAATCTCGAAAACCACCCAGGAAACACCAACTACAGATTATAGCAGAGCATGATATGTTTTTGTATCCAAGCTTCTTTAGTTGTGGATTATGTTTCCTATTTTATACTGTGTTTTATGAGTACTTGAAACAATACTGTGAAACAGAGCATGATATGAGTACTTGAAAAAATGTGTACACATTTACTGATGCTCCATACTGTCATATAACGACAGGTGCTATAATCTGCATGTATTTGCTTGCTGTCATGAATGACAGTTGATATAATCTGTGGTGATATAATTGTAGCACTAGAAATTGTGATTGTTCTTGTATATGAAGCACTTTATTATGTCGTGTATGCAGGTTCTTGTATGAAACCCCGATTTTTACCGGAATGTTCATTAACTTCTATTTCGGCAGAAATCGGGCACTCCTAGTTTAAGAAAATTAGCAAAGGTCATGCCGGATTTTTCCGTGCATTTAACCAATTATTTGTTTTTTATTAGTGCAAATATGTGTGACAACGACGAAGCTGGATGTCCTAAGTGCATCAGCTCTGAAGAAGAACTCAGACCTCCGAATAAACAATTTATATTCTGGCGGCCCAGCGGCTAGAAGACGATGAAGAATACCATCCTTCGGAGAGCGAGGATGATGAGATGGAAGACGCAGAGGAAGAATCCGAAGGAACAGCGGGTGATGAAACAACTTATGGCGACGAGGGCACAGGGAGTGGTAGCAATCCTCCTAAGAAGAAGAAGAAGCCGAAGGACCGGCGCCCAAACACGGTCGCCACCGTCAGGGAGGAAATTACCGAAGTGAGCCCATCAGGGGTTCCTTTGGAGCCTGCCCTTGTCGTCAAAGGGTACGGTGGGCAAGTGGCGGCGATCACCCGGGCAACCATCTCGATCAACACCGAGAATCTCCGGCATAAAGATAATGGCCACTTGCGCACACTCCTCTTCGAGAAGCTACACGCAAGATACAAGTTCCCCGCTAGGTATCAGAACACAAATTATCATGGGAACGAAATAAACAAATCCGCCCTCACAAAGATGAGCACCGCCCTGGCCAGCTGGAGAAACCGGATAAAGAAGAAGATCTATAAAGAAGGCAAAAGTCTCGAGGAGATCCAGAAGATTGACCCGCAGATCACCGAAGATCAGTTCCGGGAGTTCAAGGAGAGGTGTGAATCCGAAAGAGCCGTGGCCAATAGTAATCGGGGAAAGGTGCTGCAGGCGATGAATATAGGTCATCACCATCTCGGATCTGGTGGATACAGAACCGCGGAGGACAAATGGAATAAGGAGGACGAAGAGTATATATCCAAGGGGATAGAAAACCCCTTTGCGAAATTTGAACCCGGGCAGGTTCGAAACTTCATCAGGGCCCGTTACCATGTGGACTCAAAAACCAAACAACTCACCGCGGATCCTGCGGTGAAGGAATTCGAGGAAATTGTGGTAAGCATAATCTAATTACCGCGGATCAACTCGATTGCAATCTAATCGATGATCTAAACGATTCACTATTACTTCTTCTGCAGGAGGAGGAAATTGTTGCTAGTCATGGATCCCAAGGTTCCTCATCCTAGGGGTCGACGGCGGCCACCCGGTGGGATAACCCTTTTAACAGGGTGATGAACCGGGCCAATAAAATAGAGCCGGTTACGAAGAAGCCGTCGTCGGCTGGCCATCTGGCCAGCCTCGGGGGTAAGAATTGGGTGGGTCATTTTGGTCCACCGCCGAGGACGCATGTGGCGCCGTCGGGAAGGAGCGAGGAGGAAAACCACGAGGTTCAAGAACTTAAGGAACAAGTGGCGCGGATCCCGCAGATTGTCCAAGACAACCTGGCAATCACCCTCACGTCCTTCCTGCCTACCTTGGTGGAGTCAATAGCGAACTGGAGTGCGTGTGGTCGAGTAGGGTCGTGACCGATTCCAAGCATGGTCAACAGCCACTCAAACAACGCGACGCCTACGAATCAGGCGAACTACGTGTTCGTGACTCCGCCCGCTAGCACCGCGACGCCGCAAGTGTTGGTGACTCTCCCTGCCATCACCGCGGCGCCGAAGTACATGTTGGTGCCCCCCTTCCATCGTCGTCGCGGCACCGGAGCTCGAAGCACCTGTCGGTAGGGAGAATATACCGGTGGCCAGCACCGCGCCATCAAGCAGCCCTTCCGTCTCTTGCACGCCCGTCGCCGTATGCGGTGCGTCGACTTTAGCCGATCTCGACGCCATCACGGTAAATAAATTGCTTTACCGCCTTTCACGCCATCTATTACTCTTATAGCATCTCTGACGACGCCGTACATGTTTTCCACAGACGGATGTTCCTTGCACTCTCTTATGCTATGTGAACAACGAGCTAAGGGATGTTGCCAAGGGTACCATCGTTCAACCCTTGCAGCGGACGTTCCACTCAAGGCCGATTCCAGATAGCATGCACAGGGTTAAAATTAGTCGGGTGCTAAGGGGTTGCGACGACCTGGAACCTCCCATTCAACCCCCAGGAGCGGATGAAGAAGAGTCGGCCGTCCTCGGAACTTGCTTCGGCTTATTCTTGCAATGGCCAAAGAGCATGATCCGTTTGGGGACGGCGGGGGCCATCACGCCAGACACAATAGTACCGCCTGTCGTGCCAGCGACAAGCGGTGGCAAGGCCCCCTTACCGCCCTCGCCGTCACCTCCACGCGGTGGGTCGGATGATCATGTTGATGATATGCACATGGCGCAGGCTCCGGCCGAGGACCACGAAGAGTGGAATGATCACTTCTTCATCACTCAGTTTAGCAACGAAGACCAAGCTGGTGGCCCCACAGAGAAAGCCACTATCACCAAGCATCTGTTTGGTTCTCAGGAGACGCCTCCATCTTGCGCCTTTACAGAGCCAGCTGATACAACCAACCGGCCCTTTATTCTAAGCCCTGACACACTAAATAGGGTGGCCGGTTCTCAGATTGCGGTGCCTGCCCGCTCTCCAAAAGGAAATAAGGGAAGGAAAAGAAAATCTAGCAGCTCGAGCCAGCTGGTGGCATCAACAACTGCGAATCCGATCAGGTTTCGGGACAGGCTACCAAGAGCCGAGGGTATTATGTAGAGGATTCATGTGGCGGGTGATCCCATACTACCTAAGAATTTGCGGAAGCTCGCCAGTTTGGAACTGCAGAGAGTGCATGACGGCGTGGTGACAATAGAGAGACGCCTTCTATCGAAGAAAGATCCCTCGCACCCGGTATTCGTGGTTAAGGTGCCACCAGGCTTGGGCTTCGTCGACAATGCCCCTGCGGATATGTTCTTCCTGCGGTTCGACGACATCTTCAATATGTTCCACCTATACCCGCTGCACTATACCATGGTCCGTCTGTTTTCTCTCAGCCTGGCCATGCAGATCATTAGAGAGAACACACCGGGCATCGCTATAGTGGACCCCTACTACATGCGTGACGGCTGCTTGGGTTCCCCCGCCGAACGACGTATCGTGGCCTCGTACCTAAAAAGAATCCTCATGGCAAACAAGACAAAGGAATACATTCTCGTGCCTTACTTTCCCGAGTAAGTCGTTATTCACTCGCCACCGTCGATTGGCTTTATTAGATTATCATCATTATTTTTCCAACACATTCCATTTGAATTTTTTGCGCAGAGATGAACACTGCACGCTCATCTCCTTATCGCCGAAGCATTCCCATGCCACGTATTTCGACTCGGGGTGTCTAGAAAAGAAGAAAATCTACGACAAGATCAAGGAAGTTATGGATGAGGTTCTCACTGGCTTTGCCTCGACGGAAGGTACCACCTTCGTGCGCACGAAGGTCAAGTTCGGCAGGCACGTCTTCAACCACGTAACGGAGTTCCCCTGCGTGAAGCAGCCGGAAAACAGTAAGAAGGAAGCATACTACACACTCCATCACATGAGGGCGTTCCAACTTGACCAGCAGAATTCTACGCTGCCAGATCATCTCAAATAGTCGGCCGAAGCAAAGGCCAAGATCACTGATTCAGATATTAGATAAGAGATGTATCGCATCCAGCAGCAGTTTGGGGCAATCATCTTTCGTGATGTCATGACTATAGATGACCTTTTTGTGTGTGTGGACAAGTGTATATGCTACTATACTTATCTTATTAGGTTTATGAATCATCGCTTACTTCTTTTGTTTATTATTATTATATATAAATCAATGCTTGGTTTTTTTGCTTATCTTTGGTCCTTTCTTACTTTGGTCCTTCTTTTTTTCCTTACTCTTTTTTTGAGAATAATGCCGATGATTGAAATGTCATGGCACACTATATATGTGAATGTGCTACGATGGGATTATGAGCCTTGTGATATGCACAAGTCCAGGTCTTGTGCATCCCACTTGGCTCACGGTTCCATCGTAGCATATTCCTGTGTCCAACGACCTATGTATATATATGAGGCATTCTTTTCGAGTTATTTTTGTCTTTTTCGAGAATAATGCCGATGATTGAAATGTCGTGGCATAATATATATGTGAATGTGCTACGACAGGATAGTTAGCCTTGTGATATGCACAAGTCCAGGAATTGTGCATCCTACTTGGCTAACCGTTCCGTGGTAGCATATTCCTATGTCCAACAACCTAGCTAGTTATATATGAGGCATTCTTTTCGAGTTACTTTGGTATTTTTCGAGAATAATGCCGATGATTGAAATGTCGTGGCACAATATATATGTGAATGTGCTACGACGGGACTGTAAGCCTTGTGTTATGCACAAGTCTAGATGTTGTGCATCCTACTTGGCTTACGGTTCCATCGTAGCATATTCCTGTGTCCAACGACCTATGTATATATATATGAGGCATTCTTTTCGAGTTACTTTGGTCTTTTTCGAGAATAATGCCGATGATTGAAATGTCTTGGCACAATATATATGTGAATGTGCTACGACAGGATTGTGAGCCTTGTGATATGCACAAGTCCAGGTCTTGTGCATCATACTTGGCTCACAGTTCCATCGTAGCATATTCATGTGTCGAACAACCTAGTTATATATGAGGCATGCTTTTGAGTTTGGTCTTTTTCATTTAGGAGTACTTTCTATAAGTGTATCTTCATATGCGACTTTAATTATATATGTTTTTTTGAATCATCGGTTAATTATTATTGTCAACTTATAGATGACGTGGTACGTCGTGTACAAGGGACGGGTTCCCAGAGTCTACGATGATTGGGAAGACTGCCAGAGACAGGTGCACCATTTCAGCGGCAATAGCTACAAAGGGTACAACACTATGGCGGAGGCGGAAGCTAGATACACGCTCTATCTAGCGGGAGTTAGGACGAGGAACCGGATGAAGACCTACACCTTCGTCATGGCGGTGATCATGCTTATCTTCTTTGGTTGTTTATCCCGCGTTTGTGTCTATCTAGTTTAGATGTCTAGGCGAGCTTCTGATCGAGCTCTAACTTGTTCGATCGAACACATGTATTCGCATGTCACCAACTACTTTGTAACTTGATCGAAACAATGTATAACTTATGTATTCATGTATGAGACTTATCTATATGTATTTGTTTCAATCTTGTTTTGCAAATTGTGTATTTATATATATAACTGTATATCTTATATCTGTGTCTCTATCTTTGTGTATATCAGCCTATATAATCAGTATTGTATATCATCTGGCCCTGAATTTTTTTTAAAAAAAGACACCCGTGGCGCACATGGCACAGCTTCTGTGGCGCACTGCAACTAAAGCGCACCTGTGCAGCTTAGTGGCGCACTGCAACGTGCGCCACAGAAGATACAAGGCATAGCGCACCTGCCAACATATCTGTGGCGCACTAGCAGGTGCGCTACGCCTATCTCCACATAACCGTGGCGCACCAGGCAGTAGTGTAATTCCTTTTAGGTGCGCCACAGACGACCATTTTCCTAGTAGTGTAATTCTGGGATGTTATAGACTCTCCCCCTTAAAATAAGCTACGTCCCCGAAGTTTGTATACTCTCACGTTTCAAAATAAGGAATTAACTTGTCTTGGTCACGACATTTCTCAACTCCATGGTAACTTCAAATGGAGGTAATCATAGTAGTTTATATATAGATCTTTTCCTTGAATCTTCATCCTACTTGGAAACCTAAACTTGTTGTCTCCAATACTCCAAAGTTCCTTTTACTATCATTCCTTAGGGATAACCCCTTATAAAATCCTTTAATTGGGTCACTTCTTTAATTTCTTATCTTGATTAAGTATCCTAATCCAACTCATTTTATTTAATCGTCGAACTTTCTTACTATACTATGTAAGGTCTAGGAAGTCTCATTAAAACAGGGTTTTTCAATTTTATTAGAAAATATTTGTGGACAAAATACTAATCTTTGATTTGTCATTGTATGGTTCAAACTGGTAGTCCTTCTGAAGATTGGATTTGAACACATTTAGTCCATACCCATTGGAACTTCCTGTTCCTCTATACTTGTCCAATTGGATGTGCTTTGTCCCCTATTAAGTATCATTTAAGAGTTGTTTTTATTAGAATGAGTGTATTGGAATGAGTCTATTCTGTCACCTTCAAGATTTTACCTCATCAGGCTTTTAGACAATCTTTTGTTATTACTATAGTACTTCTTCAACTTTCATTTCTAATGTTTACTCTCCCCCTTAGGGTTTACTAATAGTCTTCAAACTGTCTATATAGTATTTATTGGCTTTATAATTAGCATATTTGTCTCTATCCATCTTATACTCTTCCTAGTTAGGGTCTTATGAAAGATTGTACGGTGTATCCACACAATTGTGGATCTCCGAATTGAATCTTTCAACAATATTTGTCTTACTTTCTATTTGGACATTTTCGCTTTGATAGATCTGACTTCGCGAAGCGCCTCGAAAGATGATCGCCTTAATTTTATACTCATTTAAGTCTTAATTAACTTAGGCCAAGTTTTATGCTCTTTATGCAACCATTAAGATGATCTGGTTAACTATGTCAACCAACACCGGTTGTGGACAAGATATTAACTGTGGATCAGAATACCGACTATGGATCAAATACCAGCTGTGGACTATCCTAGGGTGTATGTATTACTCTACGGTTCTTCGACGTAATATTGGCATTCTCTCTTAATTGTCAGATCTTGAATACCATTTTGTTCCAAAGCTTCTTATTTTTACTAATTCATGATACTTCCACGAACTAGATACTACTACTTCATTAACTTCTTAGCAACATCACCTATTTTGGGTGAACTTAAGTTTATTAATTCTTGTTGCTTCATGTATTTCCTACATTAATCATTCTTCTTATTGCTGATTAGGAATGATCTGAGCTTGATCCATCCTTTAAATTGCGTTGATACTACTTATATTTGGCTTTACCCTTCAAGTAATTCTTCATATTGGTCTTCGGAACTCGTCACTCCCTTACACAAATTCCCATTCCTATCTAGGTCTATAACATCAAATAATAACTGGAAGTTGCAACATGCATTTTCACAGCAAGTCAAGCTTCATGTACAGATCTAGTCAATCAAGAAGATCCAAGAAAAACAAATAAATCAAAATGTGGTACATATAACACACAATATTCTAAGCCCAGAATATAGTAGTCGAGTATAATATCTCTAGAATTCCGGCTTAGTTGTGTAGTATATGACACCTCCTCGTAAAGGTTTACATCGTGATACTTAGCACATAGGGTCAAAATATTCTTTGTTTCTTAATTTACCCAAATTTCTCAATTGCAATAGGATAATCTTAAGAAAAGTGGTCTCAAATTTGGTTTTGACTAAACTTTTGTCTCACCTTTGGAATGACTAGCTATAACCATCCTTCCTTTATTAATAAACTATCCTCACATGATTTCTCTAGATAACTAATAAGATTCTTTTGAACCCCTAAAATTGAAAGTTATCACTATTTTATGACACCTTTGACTTCAATCATGATTCTACCAAGTTATCTTCTTACTCTATCTAGACATAATTTACTAAGTACTTGTCATATTTACACTTACAACATTGTTTTGGATCTAATCTCACCATGATTTTGTTATGTTTTACTTATCCATCATGATTTAAGAGTTAATCTAACTATGATGACTTTATTTCTCATAGTACTATCATTCAGTCTTGACCTAATTTCACTCCATCACGTAGAATTCTCAAGTGAATACCACATGATTACTACTCATTACATCAACATTTATCCTAATGATATTCATCAGGTTGCCTTCGGTTATCAACTGATACTAAGATTTTAGGTGTTCTCACTTAAATTCTAGGGTTAAGCTATACTATTAGAACTGCTTCAATTGATGTTTTAAACTTGATCCTAATATAATGTGTCCAATTAGCTTTCCTAAAGCACATTGGTGAGTTTATGTCTCCCTCGGAAGACACTAAATAGCACTATACTTGAGAAAAGATAAATAACTACTCCTAAGAAAGTATGACTTAAGCATCTGACTTATGTGTGACAAGGTTTATACTCAAGTGGATACTCATCACAAGTCATATGAATATTTGGTTTATATAAGATGGCTCCTATAGTCACTATCCAACCTACAAATCTTCCTAAAAGGGTTTTTATCCTAAGGCCAAAGCATATGCTCTGATACCAACTGTGGTGACCCAGCATACCACTTCATGATGTAGTACACTATAGTCGTTGACATAACACCAATGAAACACCGTTCACTAGTATTACATCCCTCAGATTAGTACAACAGAAACATAGAAGGTCCAAGACATGACTATAGGTTACAACTGAACTCTTTACACAAGATCCAGAGTACACTCTAGGTTAAAGAGAGAGAAAGAAACTTCTTACGAAGAAGAATCAGGAATAAATAACTCATAGCTACCATACTTATAAAACTAATAGCTGAACTACTAGGCTTGCGTTGCTGCTATTGCAATACTCTACAGAAGTAGGTTCTATGGTTAGAAATTCTACTCTTATCTAATCAGTAACTTCGTCTTCACTTGAGTTGATGTATATGCTGACTTCCTTGACTTCATTGTAGAGCTTTAGCTTTTGATGATGATTCCTGGAGCATAACTTGATGTAGAAGTCGTCTATACTGGCTTTAGAACCTAGCAAGGGTTAATAAGATACTTTGAGTACGAGCGTACTCAGCAAGTTCACTAGAAAAGGAGTGTTTGATGAATTATAACTACGGACACAGACCATAGGTCGTAGGCAATGAAGGTTTTCGTAAACATTTCTTCAAAGGTTGTTTTTATTCTAAAAAACTATGTCCGTCATCCTTCACGGGTTAACCCGAACTTGCATCGAGTTCCTTTCCCACCGCGTTCGCAGCTCCTTCCCGGAACAGGGAGTAACAAGTTATAGTTCTTACACTCTGCAGAGGTGTGTCACTTTACCCATGAGATATCTTAGCTTTGTTGCACATCCGAATTGCAGGTCCGTTCACACTTCCTTGGTGTGAGGCCCAGACAATGGCAGTACATACCGTTCAGATGCTGGAACTATCGTGGGACGTTGAGGGCTCCCACCCATATGATGAAAATCCTCTACGAATTACCATAAATAATATGCACGCTACGAGTGACCTCATCCAGCTCCATGCGAGAGGGAAAAGATATAGCTGACTTCTCCGTCCCATTCCAAATCTCATGGTCAACGCGTGATATACGGCGCAAGAATCACTGGCGACATTGGTTGTTAAGTCCTAGGTAATATGTTCATTTACCACCGTAACTCTTATAGTACGTTATTACCTCATGTTAAATAACCTATAATCACATTATTATGAAAATAGTGTTTTCTGACATTTTTCAAATGCAGGTGATGACATCACTCGATTTGTAAAATACTTTACTGAAAATAATCAAAGGACATGAGCAAGTGTGAACTGCCTTTTGTGATTGCAAGATTATGCACTCACGGTCTTGAAGACAATATAAGATCCAATAGCTGAAATCTGCATCATTGGTCCGGTCAGGACTAATGTTTAAAGAAGCAAGATGCTTTTATGCATAAGTAATGTAATGCAAGTTGATAAACGTGAATCCCGAGAATAACGTTGTTCTAGGTTTTGGATACTGTAAATGTTTCCTTGGAATGTGTTGCCCTTTTAGATTAAGTTTCACACTTGTGCTTCTTATTAAGGCTTGTGAGTGTGTGGTAAACAACATGTAAACATAATGGCATACAACAATAAGATATACTAATGAGATGTGCTACTCAAGGACTGCTTATATGTGAATTATCTTATCTTCAAGTTTTAATTTGCAAGTGATGACATTTATAAGGAGTTTAAGTATTAACAATCTTATTATACAAGTAAAGTATAAAGTAATGTGATTGTGATTAGTTTTCATCTGTTTCTAAAGTGGCAAAAATAATAACATTTGAAGAAAACATTTCTTTTCTAAGGTCTAAACAATCTTTGTGGTTAAGTAAATGTGGTCGATTATTGTTTGTTCTTGCTAGAATAGTTTGGACTTGAGATGCTTTATGACTTAGTTATAACAGACCAAAGTTAACTATAAAACACATAACACAGTCTTTTGCATAGTATTAAAGTATTATAGACTAGATTTAACTTTAAAGTATATAATAAAGTTTTTAGCATTATACTTAAACCTTTTTTACTCCATAATGTTTCTTTAAAGTTACTTAAGAATGGTTATACTTTTATTTGGTAGTGGTTCCTTAATTTTATAATGGAATAGAAACTTCTATCTCTTTATAAAGGTGTGGTTACTATTTGTAATCAAGGTAGTAACAACACTTAACTATTTATGGACTCGCTATATTGTTTTAATTTGTTTACAAACTTGTGGTTGAAGTAAAGGAATAAGTTTTATTTCCCTACAAATTATTCTTGAAGATTTTATATTTGATAAGGATTCTTTTTTTAGAAATATTCTACACTTATGGTTGAATGAGAATTCAATAAAATTGTATTCAAGATGTGTTAAACCATTTTGACTTCATATTATCAATATTTAAGACTAATACTATTTATTAGACTTAATTGGCTGTTTTTAGAAATATTAGCCAATTTTTATTTACCTTAATATGAATTATTAATTAAGGAAATAAGTTTAAGTTCAATTTATTAAGTTGTTCAAATGTTTATTTACCTCAAAAGTGGAATATTATATTTTTAACATGTAAATATTATTTTTATGATCATTTTGGTATATTATATTTATTTTTATGATTTATAAATAATAAGATATGATTTTTATAAGATTTATTACCCTATAATTACTTAATAAATAATAAAGGTTTAATTAATTTAAAAATAATGAATGATTATAGTTTTAAATTATATTTCTATTTTTTCTAAGATTTTTTGTATTTTAGTTATATTTTTAGGATTCACCAATATTAAAAGATGAATTTTCAAAATAGGTAATAGAGAAGGATTTATTACTTAAAATATTAAAAACCTTTCTCATAGTGTTTTTAATATTTTTCTAGTGTAATATATTTATTCAAGATCTTAAAAATGATTTTTATTTATTTTTAAGTATTAATCTTATGTTTATAAAATTCCATAAAGGATGAAATGTATTATATATTTACTTCAAATTGTATTTATAAAAGAGTCGATTTATTTTTATACATAAAAATTATTTTATTCATTTTTAGGATTCTTCCTTATTTTATGAAATTTTACTTAGGATTTTAGTAGCTTTAATATTTAGTTTTATTTTTATTTTATTTTTTGGGCCAAGGTTTTGAGCCAGCCAAGCCCAATATTTAGTCCAATGGACCTATTTGGTCTAGTAGACCCAACCGGGTTGGGTTCAAGCCAAACAGGCCGACCCATTTGGTTCCACTCCTCTCCTCGAGCTTCTTCTCCTTTTCCCTTTCGACGCCCCCAGCCATGCCATGACACCGGTGAGTTTTCCCCCGATTCTGGCGAGATCTGATCATCCCTGTCGTTGCCCTGCTGGCCTTCGAGGTGATTTAGCCTGCTCATCCTCGGTGTCCAAATCGATTTGAAATCCATTATCTTTCCTAGCCGCGTTGAGCACTGGACTAGCGACTAGGGTTCGGATGTTTCGGCCTTTCTTTGTCCCGTGATTCATCATGGCTGTGTGGTTGATCTAGTGGTAGGGTGACCATCTGCCGCCATCACCTCTCTTTTGGTGATGATGATAACGTGGCTTGGTGTGGATTGAGCGCTGTTGGTGCTCTCCGTGCCTGCTTCCTCTTCTCGAGTTTAAGCGAGGACCTCGGATAAGTCTGATTCGCCTCCCCCTTGTTCTCTATCTCCCTTTCAATTCCTTATTGGTACTTTGACAAACCTTAATTTGGGCTAATCCCATGTTCTAGGGTTCATCTGCTTGATGAAATTACTTGGGACATGTGGTTCAATCGAGTTAGGATTAGTGAATTCTGGTATTGTCCCTTATACATGGTCTTTGATCTTGTCCATGATTAATGTGCTTCAGTAAAATTACTAAATTATGGGATACCTGTTTACTAGCTGTGGTTCAGTCTAGTGGCTTGCTTTATTTGGGATGGCTTGAAGATGTGATTAGTTTAATGAATGATTCCTATTTGATGTGCACTACTAGGAAAATGGCCATTGGTGGCGCACCTGAAAAGAGGATCTGTGGCGCACTAGCATTGCGCCACGGCCCTTGCGCTACGGCTATCTCCTAGCTGTGGCGCACTGCATAGTGCGCCACGGTTGTGTCGAGATAGGCGTAGCGCACCTGCTAGTGCGCCACGGCTATGCGGGCAGGTGCGCTACGGGTAGGATCTTCTATGGCGCACTTCCCAGTGCGCCACTAAGCTTCTAAAGTGCTCTTTAGGTGTAGTGCGCCACAAAAGGTAGGTCATGTGCGCCACAGGTGTTTTTTTGTTTTTTTTTATTTCCGAACCAGATTATATACAATACAGATTATATACAATATTATAGCAGATATACACACAGAGATACAAGATATACAATTATATATATAAATACACAATTTGAAGAACAAGATTGATACAAATACATATAGATAAGTCTCATACATGAATACATAGTATAAGTTACATTGTTTCGATCAAGTTATAAAGTAGTTGGTGACATGCGAATACATGTGTCGATCGAACAAGTTAGAGCTCGGAAGCTCGCCTAGACATCTAAACTAGCTAGACACAAAGGCGGGATAAACAACCAAAAAAGATAAGAATGATCACCGCCTCGACAAAGGTGTAGGTCTTCATCCGGTTCCTTGTCCTAACTCCCGCTAGATAGCGCGTGTATCTAGCTTCCGCCTCCGCCATAGTGTTGTACCCTTTGTACCTATTGCCGCTGAAACAGTGCACCTGTCTTCGGCAGTCTTCCCAATCATCGTAGACTCCGGGAACTCGTCCCTTGTACACGACGTACCACGTCATCTATAAGTTGACAATAATAATTAACCGGTGATTGAAAAAAAACATATATAATTAAAGTCGCATATGAAGATACACTTATAGAAAGTACTTCTAAATCAAAAAGACCAAACTCAAAAAGCATGCCTCATATATAACTAGGTAGTTCGACACAGGAATATGCTACGATGGAACTGTCCGCCAAGTAGGATGCACAACACCTAGACCTGTGCATAGCACAAGGCGGACAATCCCATCGCAGCACATTCACATATATAGCGTGCCACGAAATTTCAATCATCAGCATTATTCTCGAAAAAGACCAAGGTAACTCAAAAAGCATGCCTCATATATAACTAGCTAGGTCGTTGGACACAAGAATATGCTACGATGGAACCGTAAGCCAAGTAGGATGCATAACATCTAGACTTGCGCATAACACAAGGCTTACAGTCCCATCGTAGCATATTCACATATATATTGTGCCACGACATTTCAATCATCGGCACTATTCTCGAAAAAGACCAAAGTAGCTCGAAAAGAATGCCTCATATATAACTAGCTAGGTCGTTGGACACAGGAATATGCTGTGACGGAACGGTTAGCCAAGTAGGATGCACAATTCCTGGACTTGTGCATATCACAAGGCTAACCATCCCGTCGTAGCACATTCACACATATATTGTGCCACAACATTTCAATCATCCTCATTATTATCGAAAAAGACAAAAATAACTCGAAAAGTATGCCTCATATATATACATAGGTCTTGTTGGACACAGGAATATGCTACGATGGAACAGTGAGCCAAGTAGGATGCACAAGACCTGAACTTGTGCATATCACAAGGCTCACAATCCCATCGTAGCACATTCACATATATAGTGTGCCACGACATTTCAATCATCGACATTATTCTCGAAAAAAGAGTAAGAAAAAAAGGACCAAAGTGAGCAAAGGACCAAAGAGTAAATAAAAAAAACAAGCATGGATTGATATATAATAATAATAAGCAAAAGAAGTAAGCGATGATTCATAAACCTAATAAGATAAGTATAGTAGCATGTACACTTGTCCACACACACAAAGGTCATCTATAGTTTGTAACTACAACTAGGCCAACATCAAGCCTTCTGGCTCGGCTTAGGGAACGGGAGGACGCCTTGTCTCGTCATGAACTTCCTATAGTCACCCTGCATCTCTAGGCGTCTATGTCACGGTTATTCGGGATATTTCCTCCGTAGAAGATCCCCCCCGAAGTCATGACATCAAGAAAGATGATTGCCCCAAACTGCTGCTGGATGCAATACATCTCTTGTCTAATATCTGAATCATTGATCTTGGCCTTTGCTTCGGCCCACTGTTTGAGATGATCTGGAATCGTAGAATTCTGCTGGTCAAGTAGGAACGCCCTCATGTGATGGAGTGCGTAGTAGGCTTCCTTCTTACTGTTTTCCGGCTGCTTCACACAGGGGAACTCCGTTACGTGGTTGAAGACGTGCCTGCCGAACTTGACCTTCATACGCACGAAGGTGGTCCCTTCCGTCGAGGCAAAGCTAGTGAGATCATCATCCAGAACTTCCTTGATCTTGTCGTAGTTTTTCTTCTTTTCTAGACTCCCCAAGTCGAAATACGTGGCGTGGGAATGCTTCGGCGATAAGGAGATTAGCGTGCAGTGTTCATCTCTGCGCAAAAAATTCAAATGGAATGTGTTGGAAAAAGAATGATGATGATCTAATAAAGCCAATCGACGGTGGCGAGTGAATAATGACTTACTCGGGAAGGTAAGGCACGATAATGTATTCCTTTGTCTTGTTCGCCATGAGGATTCTTTTTAGGTACAAGGCCACGATACGTCGTTCGGCGGGGGAACCCAAGCATCAGTCACGCATGTAGTAGTGGTCCACTATAGTGATGCCCGGTGTGTTCTCTCTAATGATCTGCATGGCTAGGCTGAGAGAAAACAGACGGACCATGGTATAGTGCAGCGGGTATAGGTGGAACATATTGAAGATGTCGTCGAACCGCAGGAAGAAAATATCTATAGGGGCATTGTCGATGAAGCCCAAGCCTGGTGACACCTTAACCACGAATACCGGGTGCGAGGGATCTTTCTCCGATAGAAGGCGTCTCTCTATCGTCAGCATGCCGTCATGCACACTCTGCAGTTCCGAACTGGCGAGCTTCCGCAAATTCTTAGGTAGCATGGGCTCACCCGCCACATGAATCCTCCACATAATACCCTCGGGTCTTGGTGGCCCATCCCGAAACCTGATCGGATTCGTAGTTGTTGACGCCAACGGCTGGCTCGAGCTGCTAGATTTTCTTTTCCTGCCCTTTTTTCCTTTTGGAGAGCGGGAAGGCACTGCAATATGAGCACCGACATCCCTATGTAGTGTGTCAGGGCTTAGAATAAAGGGCCGATTGGTTGTATCAGCTGGATCTGTAAAGGCGCAAGCTGGAGGCGTCTCCTGAGAACCAAACAGACGCTTGGTGATAGTGGATTTCTCTATGGGGCCACCAACTAGGTCTTCGTTGCTAAACTGAGTGTTGAAGAAGTGATCATTCCAGTCTTCGTCGTCCTCGGCCGGATCCTGCGCCATGTGCATATCATCAACATGATCATCCGACCCCCCGCGTGGAGGTGACGGCGAGGGCGGTAAGGGGGCCTTGCCACCGCTTGTCGCTGGAACGACAGGCGGTGCTGTTGTCTGTGGCGTGATGGACCCCGCCGTCCCCAAACGGATCATGCTCTTTGGCCATAGCAAGAATAAGCTGAAGAAAGTTCTGAGGACAGACGACTCTTCTTCATCCACTCATGGGGGTTGAATGGGAGGTTCCAGGTCGTCGCAGCCCATTAGCACCCGACTAATTTTAACCCTGTGCACGCTATCTGGCATCGGCCTTGAGTGGAACGTGCGCTGCAAGGCTTGAACGATGGTACCCTTGGCAACATCCCTCAGCTCATTGTTCATGTAGGATAAGAGAGTGCAAGGAACATCCTTCTGCGGAAAACATGTACGGTGTCGTCAGAGATGCCATAAGAGTAATAGATGGCATGAAAGGCGGTAATTAAAGCAATTTGTTTACCGTGATGGTGTCGAGATCGGCTAATGTCGACGCACCGCATACGACGACGGGCGTGCAAGAGACTGAAGGGCTGCTTGATGGCGCGGTGCTGGCCGCCGGTGTATTCTCCCTACCGACGGGTGCTTGGAGCTCTGGTGCCGCCGCGACGATGGCAGGGGGCACCAACATGTACTCCGGCGCCGCGGTGATGGCAGGGGAGTCACCAACTCTTGCGGCGCCGCGGTGCTAGCGGGCGGATTCACGAACACGTAGTTCGCCTGATTCGTCGGTGCCGCGTTGTTCGAGTGGCTGCTGACCATGCTTGGAATCGGGCACAGCCCTACTCGACCACCCGCACTCCAGTTCGCTATTGACTCCACCAAGGTAGGTAGGAAGGACGTGAGGGTGATTGCTAGGTTGTCTCGGATGATCTGCGGGATCCGCGCCACTTGTGCCTTAAGTTCTTGAACTTCGCGGTTTTCCTCCTCGCTCCTTCCTGACGGCGCCACATGCGTCCTCGGCGGTGGACCAAAATGATCCACCCAATTCTTACCCCCGAGGCCGGCCAGACGGCCAGCCGACGACGGCTTCTTCGTAACCGGCTCTATTTTCTTGGCCCGGTTCATCGCCCTGTTAAAAGGGTTATCCCACCGGGTGGTCGCCGTCGACCCCTGGGATGAGGAACCCTGAAATCCATGACTAGCAACAATTTCCTCCTCCTGCAGAAGAAGTAACAATGAATCGTTTAGATCATCGATTAGATTGCAATCGAGTTGATCCGTGGTAATTAGATTACACTTACCAGAATTTCCTCGAATTCCTTCACCGCAGGATCCGCGGTGAGTTGTTTAGTTTTTGGGTCCACATGGTAACGGGCCCTGATGAAGTTTTGAACCTGCCAGGGTTCGAATTTAGCAAAGGGGTTTTCTATCACCTTGGATCTATACTCTTTGTCCTCCTTATTCCATTTGGCCTCCGCGGTTTTGTATCCACCAGATCCAAGATGGTGATGACCTATATTCATCGCCTGCAGCACCTTTCCCTGATTACTATTGGCCAGGGCTCTTTCGGATTCACACCTCTCCTTGAACTCCCGCAACTGATCTTCGGTGATCTGCGGGTCAATCTTCTGGATCTCCTCGAGACTTTTGCCTTCTTTATAGATCTTCTTCTTTATCCGGGTTCTACAGCTGGCCAGGTTGGTGCTCATCTTTTTGAGGGCGGATTTGTTTACTTCGTTCCCATGATAATTTGTGTTCTGATACTTAGCGGGGAACTTGTATCTTGCGTGCAGCTTCTCGAACAGGAGTGTGCGCAAGTGGCCATTATATTTATGACGGAGATTCTCGGTGTTGATCGAGATGGTTGTCCGGGTGATCGCCGCCACTTGCCCACCGTACCCTTTGACGACAAGGGCGGGCTCCAAAGGAACCCCTGATGGGCTCACTTCGGTAATTTCCTCCCTGACCGTGTCGACCGTGTTCGGCCGCCGGTCCTTCGGCTTCTTCTTCTTCCTCTTAGGAGGATTGCTACCACTCCCTGTGCCCTCGCCGCCATTAGTGGTTTCATCGTCCGCCGTTCCTTCGGCTTCTTCCCCCGCGTCTTCCATCTCATCATCCTCGCTCTCCGAAGGATGGTATTCTTCATCATCTTCTAGCCGCTGCGCCGCCTCCCAGAATGTCAATTGTTTATTCGGAGGTCTGAGTTCTCCTTCAGCGCTGATGCGCTTAGAACATCCAGCCTCGTTGTTGTCACACATCTTTGCACTAATAAAAAACAAATAATTGGTTAAATGCACGGAAAAATCCTACATGACCTTTGCTAATTTTCTTAAACTAGGAGTGCCCGATCTCTGCCAAAACGGAAGTTAATCAACATTCCGTAAAAAATCGGGACTCATTTCATACAAGAACCTGCATACACACATAATAAAGTGCTTCATATATAAGCACAAGCACAATTTCAAGGTGCTTCATACAAATGACCAAGTGACAACAAGTAAATGAGAATACAACAATCCTTGTTGTCATTTTTACTACTTCAGACTAAGCCAGGTTTTCTTTTACTACTTCAGACTAAGCAAATGAGAATACAAATGACCAAGTGACAGCAATCACTTGTTCTTTTTGTTCATACAAGGACACCAAGCAGATTACTATCAGGACCAAACCACAGAAGCAAGTGACAGCAAGCAGATTTTTATCAGGACCCATGCTATTCTTTCTTTTTTCCATAAGGACCAAACCACAGAAGCAAGTGACAGTAAGCAGATTACTATCAGATTACTAGCAAGCAGATTTCTGGTTTTCCATAAGAACCAAATAAGGACCTGTGTAATAGTTGTCCATATGCACAAAAGGAAATGCACTTTCTTATACAGCAGTAAAAAAGGGAACTTGGTTTCATGAACCTTCAGGTTACACAGGTTCAGAGTTAGTGAGTGCAATGTAAACTACTGCATATCTTTGTTCTACTACTGCAATGTAAACATAGGCGACAGGCATTAAAAACACAAGTTTTACTACTTCATATCTTTGTTCTACTACTGCATTTTCATCTACTCTAAACCTAACCTAAACCTAACCTAAATCTTGCTACTCTGAACCTAACCTGAACCTAACCTAAAGCTTGCTACATAGAATGTCATTCGGTCCTCTCACTCGAAAATAGTGTTCCTCCCCCTCTTCTTCCCTACTCTTCAGATTGACTTGCAGAACAACAGCTAGTACTGATCTGCCGGGACCAAGCTAGGTGTTTAGTGTTCAGCCAAGAATGGATCCATGGATCGGCAGCCAGCCTTCTCTGTACATGTTTATGAACAGCAAGTACTGAACAACACGCATCAAGAACCAACAACACCATGGTTCTTCTTGTTCTTCCTGCTCTGTACATGTTTATGAGATAGGATTGAACATTTCTGTTCTCTGTTTACATAGGTTGCGGTTCTTGAATCGGAGCTGCAGCGGGTGAGTGAGGAGAACCGGCGGCTGGGCGAGATGCTCAGGGAGGTGGCCCTGCAGGGCCAGTTCACGGACTTGGTCACGGCCCATCAAGCCAACGCCGGCGAGAGAGGGAGAGAGGGAGAGAGGGAGAGAGGAAGAGAGGGAGAGAGAGGGAGAGAGGGAGAGAGGGGAGCTGGGCAGGGGACTCACGAGGAGGCAGCGCGGAGCTGGACGACGACGGGTTCCTCCACGGACTCCTCCTCCTCGGACGCGCACGACTCGGGCTCCTCCTCCTCCACGCACAGCTGGCAGGGCTCCTCCTCCTCCACGCGCAGCTGGCAGGGCTCAGGCTCCTCCTCCTCCACGTCCTCCTCCTAGAGCGGCGGCGGATCGAGAACGCGGCGGCGGGGCACGGTTGAGATCGGCGGTGTCTGATCTGAATTGGGGAGAAGAGGCGCGCGGGGCGTGGAACGGTTGACTAATAGCACCGAGTTAACCGTAGCGCACTTGGCCAGGGTGCGCTACGCCTAACTCGGTACTACTAGTCACATAAGAAGGCGCGGCCACCCCTATAGACAACTAACACTACCCTATCCCACTGGTTCCACCCACTTCTCTAATCTAAACCTGTGAGCACCCAGGTTCGAATCCTGGTGCCCACCTTTTTTATTTTTTATTTTTAAATGTTGCAAAAAATGCCCAAAAGTGGTGATATATTCCATAAAAGTTTTTTTTTTGTTTTTAAAATACTTTTAAATATTCCAAAAATGCCCGAAAGTGATAATATATGTCATAAAAGTGGTACAAATTAAATATGATTCAAATATATCATAATAATTTGTCCATGATACAAATATGTCATAATAATTTGTCCATGATACAAATATGTCATAATAATTTGTCCATGAATATTACAATCTCTTTCGACCACGCGTTTTACAATATTTTTTGAGCTAGCGTTTTACAATCTTTTTTCCCTTCTTTGTCGCGGTTGAATAATTTAGCCCCGGCACTTTAATGTTTCTTCTTTCGAACGGGCTACCTTTTTTGGGTAGGGTTGTCCTTTTTCTTCTTGTGATGTATGTTGATGCATCGTAGTCGTCGTCATCTTCAATCTTTGGATCGTCGTACTGGTCGAAGTCTTGCTCGTTGGCGACTCCATCCATTCCGATGATGTTTCTTTTTCCTCTCCTCACGACAACACGGCTAGGCTTTGTCGGGTCGGTAATGAAAAAACATTGGTCCACTTTGGTAGCCAGTACCCACGGTTCATTTTTCACGGCCACGTTTGCACTGGCGGCCTTGGATTTGGCTGCTTCGGATATAACCATGGTTGTGAAATACCGGTCTTCTCTTTCGACGCTCTTTGCCCATCTGACACAGAACATCAGCACCTTTTCTCCATAGTAGGCGAGCTCCCAGATCTCCTCGATTCTTCCGTAGAATATTTCCTTCACATTGTCATCGGTGTAGAATTCGGACGTTACGCCTGAGTTCTGATAATCACACGTGTTGTCCTTTTCCTCCGTGTAGAATGTGTAGCCGTTGATATCATACGCCTGATAGGTCACTAGGTTTTGCATCGGTCCCTGCGACAAGGTGAATATGATCTTTTCCGTGTCAGAAGAATGCGATCGCGGGGGATTATCAAGGAGCGTCTGCCTAAACCAACGCGTGAAATCTGAGTTGTGCTCTTTGATTATTTCTCCCTGCGTCCTCTGTATGCCCCGGTCACTGTACTTATTCTTGATTAACCTTTTGTGCTTCTGTACCCAAGGATCGACCAGTTCTAAATGCTGTAGCGCGACGAGGTTTGCTCGATCAAAGTCCGCGCGTCGAAAATCGAAGTCTGCATGCAGTATGCGACGACCATCTCGGTGACGAGATCCGTCAAGCTTGCCAAGGTGCCTATTGACGGGAAGACCGACAGGGTTCTCGATGTCTAGATAATTCGTTCAGAAAGAGATGCACTCTTCGGCCATAAAGCCCTTGGCTATTCTTCCATCTGGACGGGACCTGTTGCGAACGTACCCTTTGATGTGTCCGTTCATCCTTTCGAACGCCATCATGCTGCGGAGGAACATCGGCCCGAGTTGTACGATGTCCTCCACGACATGGACCAGCAGATGCACCATAATGTCGAAGAATGTGGGTGGGAAGTAGACCTCAAGCTCACATAGTGTCACCACGATCTCCTCCTGTAGCCTCACGAGCTGATTCACGCCAATCGACTTCTTAGAGATGACGTCGAAAAACTTGCAGAGGCCAAATAACGTTTCACGGACGTGCTCGTCCATTATCCCTCTTAGTGCGACCGGAAGTACCTACGTCATTAGCACGGCACAGTCGTGAGACTTCATGCCACCGAACCTCTGCTTCGCTGCGTCTAGGTATCTGCTTATCTTGCCCGCGTAGCCGTAAGGAAATTTGACTCCTAGAAGGCACTTGAAAAACTGTTTGATCTCATCCTGGCTTAGAGTGAAGAAAGAAGGAGGGCAGTAATATTCGTTCTTCTTGAACTTTTTACCCTTCCGACGACCTTGTGTCGTCTCTGACTCATGATCATCGTCATCTTCCTGATCATCAGGAGTAGTGCGTCCTCCGTGAAGCCCCTTCCGGATACCCAAGCATATCAGGTCGTGCCTTTCTTTCGGACCATCTTTCGTCCTATCTGGCATGTTGATTATGGTGGAGACCAGACTCTCGCACACGTTTTTCGTGATATGCATGATGTCGAGGCTATGAGGCGTGCGGAGAAACTTCCAGTATGGCAACTCCTCGAAAACAGACCTTGTTTTCCATACCTTCATCAGTGGCTTGCCTTGTTGCTGCCTCTTTCGCTTCTTTCCAAGCTAAGGACAATCTTTCCAGTTTTTCAGCAACTCTTCCACTTCTTCGCTGCTCCTACGCTCTAGGATTCCTCGGGCCTTGGATTTGCCATCGAACAGGTCTCCACGTTTTCTCCATGGATCATTCTTGCTGAGCCTCCTCCGGTGGCCATGAACACGGTTTTCGATGACCCTGGATCTTTCTCTAGTTGGAGATAGCTTGTGTTATCCATGCACCTAACGCATGCGCAGAATCCTTGGATAACCTGCCCCGAGATATACCCGCAACCTGGATAGTCTTGCACCATAGTGACCAACGCGGCTCTCATAGTGAAATAATCTTGTGCGACGGCGTCGTAAGTATTGGATCCAGATTCCCATAACGTGGCTAGCTCCTATTTCAATAGCCCGAGATATAGATTGATGTCGGTACCAGGTTGTTTTGGCCCTTGAATTAGCATACTCATTTGTATGTACTTAATCTTCATGCACAACCATGGAGGGAGGTTGTACATCCATACAAACACGGGCCAAGTGCTGTGCGTGCTGCTCTGGCTACCGAACGGATTGAGTCCATCGGTGTTCGCACCAACCCTGATGTTCCTCGAATCTCCACCGAATTCTGGGAATTCGAGGTCCAATGCTTTCCACTAGCTAGCATCTGAAGGGTGCGTCAGGAGCTCATCCTTTTTGGGGTCATCATCATCATCTCCTGGCTTCTTCCTTTCCGCATGTCATCGCATGAGCTTGGCTTCCTTAGGGTCCGCGAAATAGCGCTGCAGACGAGGAGTGATAGGAAAGTACCATACTACTTTTCGAGGTGCTTTCTTCCCTTTCTTGTATCGACTCACGCCGCACACCGGACATGTGGTTTTCTCCGTGTCCTCGCCCAGATAAATGATGCAATCGTTGATGCATACGTGATATCTAACGTGCGGTAGATCGAGAGGACAGACGATTTTCTTGGCGTCCTCGATACTAGTTGGAAATGTGTTCCCCTCCGGGAGACAATCGTGCCAGAATGCCATCATATCATCGAAGCTTGCGTCGCTCAATTTGTGTTTTGCCTTCATCTCCATATCCTTGAGCGTTACATTCAACCGGGCATCATCGGGCCTGCATCCTTCATACAATGGAGTAACCGCGTCTTTTTCAAGTTGCGCAAGCTTGGCTTTCTCTCTAGCGGCAGCCCTGGCGTTACTCGTCTTCTTGAGAAGCAGCTCTTGCACATAAGGGTCCTGCACCCAGCCTGACGTTGTTCCATCGTCGTCTGCTCCTCCGGCATCTAGATCATCATCATCCCGGTATGCTTCCGCACCTTCACCATCTCCAGGAGACTCTTCATCATCTCGCCCGTTCTCGCCGTGATGATGATCATCGTCATGTTGGCCACATTCACCGTCTCCATCGTCTTCTTCATCGCTTATCCAACGAGTGTATCCATCCATGAAACCATGGCGGAGCAGGTGCGCTTGCAGATTCCCGGAATCTGGGTCGATCACCTAGTTGAGTTTGCATCTTTTGCACGGACATCTTATATCCTTCTTGTTATTTCGTATCATGTCGGCCGTCGCACATTTCAATAATCTAGCCACAATGCATTCGCTCATTATGCGGACCATTTTTGCCTGCACGGTGTACACGGTACAATTAGAAGTCTATTAGAACCACATAATGAATGCATGCATGAAATGGTCGATAGAAAATTTCGGCATGACCTATCCTAAAATTAGGACCTTTGCGAAATGCCAAAGTCTTGCCAAAATGGAAATGAATCAACATTTTGGCAAAACAAATGGCAACTTGTTCACATACAAACACAAGAGAGAGAGACCGATCCATACACACATGAACATATCATTATCCTCTCCATACACACATGCATGAGCATCATCGATACTCTCCATATACACACACATATGACCATCGATCCTCTCCATACACACATCATGAGCATCGATCATCTACATACATATGATCATATCATCCATATACACATAAACACATCCTTACATGGACAACTTACCGAGATGAGAGACCGATCGCGAGAAAGATGGAAAGGAGAGGTGCGCGCGAGACCGGAGAAGGAGATGAGAGACCGGAGACCTTCCTCTATTACTTATGTAACATCCAAGGCAAGTTCTACATGCTAAAAATGGTGAATGGGTGGAGAAATTGAGGTGGGAAGGAGAAGATCCCGACTAGATCTAAGGAGGAAGAAGAAGGGCAAACTGAAGTGTGGGGTGGTGGAGATGATCACATGACCACATATGTTTGTGCAGGTCAACACATCCGTGGCGCACATGGCCCCAGTGCGCCACAGGGAAAAAGCACATCCGTGGCGCATATGCCAAAGTGCGCCATGGATGTTTATGCCCGTTTAAGGAGCAGAGGGGGCTGGGCATAGCCGTAAAAAAAATCGACACATCCGTGGCGCACTCTGCCCTAGTGCGCCACAGGGAGTAGGAACATCCGTGGCGCACATACCATTGTGCGCCACGGATGTGTCTGGCCGTTTCACAGCAGAGAGGGGCATGCGCTTAGGCATAGCGCGTCCCCTCCATGTGCGCCACGGTTGACTGTAACAACCGTAGCGTACCTACCCTATGTGCGCTACGGATGTTTAGCGTGCGGCCAACAGGGCCCAGGCCCACACATATCTGTGGCGCACTGTGGTCATGTGCGCCACGGTTGTTCTAGTTTCTAGTAGGACACTGCCCATAGGTGAGCCACGCCTGTTTTAGCCGTGGGGCACTTCAACCATGTGAGTCACGGATGTGCTGATTACCTATAGCCATTTTCCTAGTAGTGGTGACTAGGAAGATGTTCTGAATTCTTCTAAACTTATATGAGAGGGTAGTTTTTAATTCTGGCTGATCCTATGAAATGAAGATTGTGATTTTCGTCTGTCCTTTCTTTAGGAGTTACTACTGTGGTGCCTACACCCTGGAGTGTGCACAATAGTGACCTTGGCAGCTTCCTATGATTCTTAAAAGTTGGATGGTGGATTATATATGACAACCAGCTCTGAGTTTGTTAGGAAATGCACTCCTTTGCTAGTGACAATAGTAGTATACTAAATGATTCCTGGCCCATTAGCTAGGAAAATGGTTTGAATTCATTTGCAAGTGAAATTGGGTGGTGTATCATCCCAAAAATAGTAAACTAAAATCATCAAACTCTAATCACCAAAAATTAGGGTTAACAAAAACTTTTCAATTAAAAATATGAAAGCATTCATATGTGTTTGTATGGAAATTTGGATTCTTTTGAATTGCCATGATTATGTGTTTCTTTGCTTGTAAAATGATTCTTAGGTGAAATAAATATCATCTAAATAATCCCCACACTTTTCCCAAAGACAAACAAATCAAAACCAACAAATTAAGTGAATGGTCACTTTTGCCAAATTAACTCCCATGCCTACTTTGGCTATCTCTAACTTTCAGAACATAATAGAAACTTATTTGGATCTTTTCACCCCTTGATAGTACTCATAACAAAGTACCAAGGCCCACTTTGTGATCATCCAGAAACATTCAAATACATAGTTTAAATGACAGTTGAAAATTGAATCTATTTCATATGGGAAGATCCCACTTTTTCAAAAACCACTCAAACAAGCTCAACTTTCAAAACCCAAGCATCTACAGACTCACCAACACATGCCTAGCACACCCACCAAAAATAATTTCAAAATTCAAAACTTCAATTCATGCGGCCATTTCATATCACACCTTGCATATGCAAATCAAACAAAATCAAAACACTATTTTGAGCGTAACTTGTTCCCTCTCTGGACACCACTAGCCTTAGTAGATCATTTAACAATCTTAACTAATCACTAGCACCACAGTGAGCTTGCCAATGCCATCAATGGTGAACAGCCGAGAGCACCCATGTCACCCCAGTGTGGAAAGCAGGCTAGAGGAAGAATTAGCCATGCCAACCTTGTCTGGGAGGTAGCCCATGCCTCACCGCCCCCTCTCGACCAGCCCTGCCTCGCAGACAATGCCTAGAACCCCAGGAACGCCATGCCCGTGCCGTTGTCGACCATGCCGATGTGCACCACAGAGCATGCACCGTTCCCACGCAAACCGACCACCTCGAGCCCTCGCCGCCCGCCAGCATGGTCCCCACCGTCCCAGGAGACCGCCAGACATGCCCATTTCACCAGCCGTTCCCCGTAGCCACCACTCACCGTCGAAGACGGCGCCTCTGCCTCGCAGAGCATAGAGCGTTCCCGACCATTTTCCACTGCCCCTACAGGCGCATTTAAACCTTGGAGCATCGCCAGGAGACCACCGATCGATCGCCACCCTCGGCCATGCCCCTAGCTGCCTATAGCCACCGACGTCTGCCCATCCCGTTCGGTCTCACCGTCGAGCCTATAAAGGAGACGACCCCAGCCGAATTGAGCACACCATCTCACTCCCCTCACCTCACTGATCGTCCACCCCAGGAGGAGCTATCGGTACCAGGAGGTTCGTCGTCGTCGACTTCTCGTTCTCCCGCATCGTCGACCCTCGCCTGAGCCCAGGTGAGGCCCCGATGACCCCCACCTGCCGCATTAGGGTTCTGTCTCGCCGGCGCTGTCCGACGTGGACGATGAACCAGAGCCGTTGGATTAGAACTAGGATCTAAGCTCTGTGCATAGCAGGCCGGCCCGTTAACCTTTCCCGCGCAGCCCAGTCGTTTGAATTTAACTTGTTCCATTTAAGTTCAAACATAGTTCTGTACCTAGTTTCAAAAATCAAACCAGCTTGATTCACTAAACTAAATTGAATGAAACCAATTTTGTTAGAAAGGTTTTTAAATGATTAATCCAAGGCTGTTGGATTCAAATAATTTGGATCTGCAGATCAACCTTAGTAAAAATAACAAGGCAGAACCTTTTCTGCATTCAAATATTTTTCAAATTTAAACCATAATAGATTTTGAGTTGATTCCAACTCTCAAAGATCACATTTGATCATACCTTTCAGAATATATAAAAACATATGGGTTTTCCTTACAGAAATAATGTTTAACTAATAAAAGAATGCCACATAGGCATTTCTTGTCATTTATTTTTATTTAAAATAAAAGGTTAAATATTATTAAATTGTAACACCACTTTAAATCACATTCCCATGAACTGAAATATGTGGTGATGACATGTGTCAACATGATTCCATGTTTGGTTTGGAGAATATTAAATCTTAAGTAGTTTTTCAATGAGTAGAAATTACTTTTCTAAAAATAAAAGAAATAAAACAAATGCTTTATTCTTGTGATATTAGTGATGATGCCATATCATCTATAGAACCCTTGTGTGTGATTAGTGAAAGTAGTTAAGTATTGTTTGGTGATTGTGTACCTCGTCTTTATTCATAGACGCTAGTATCGACCAAGGATACGAGGAGGAAGGAGGATACTACGAAGAAGAAGTCGAAGAGAACTTCAACCACTGCTCTGCACAAGGCAAGCCTTACTAATCAAGTTGACCTATGCAAGCTAACACTTGCAAGATACTCTACTTTAGCAAGCCTTACTAATCAAGTTAACCTATGCAATGCACTAAGCATGCTTGGTTAGACACATTTGATGATACCCAATCCTAGTTTTACTTGCAAGCTTCTACTTTATTTCTATATCAAAGCTATTACTTAGAGCTTACTTAAGTGAATTATAGATTCTAGAAAGAAAATTGAAGGTTGCATAAAGAGCATAAAACTTAGCCTAAACTAGATAATCTTTATGTCATCCTAAGGCATAAGATTGAACTTAGTAAAACTCCACTAGTGTACCACCCCTCATTAGTACCTACCCCACTTGTAGATGCTAGTGCTAAACCATAAAACTTGATCAACTTTAGATGGGAATACTTGGTGGAAAAATGGTTATGAAAACCTTGGAATGATGGATCATTCTATTGAGATGTTTTGACATGTGTTTCCGAACACTAGATGATTTGGATGATGAAAATGTTGAGGCATGAGCCTTAGCCCTTTATAAAACTGATGGTTGTCTGGATGCGATACCATTCCAATTTTACCGTACAACCACAATACCCGAGAATTGGGTAGGGCTTGACTGGAAACTTATATACCGTAGTATTGGTTCCCTCACGGCCAAGGTTTGAGCTGAGGCTACCTTGTGAAGATTGTCCACCTATGCAGTACCCAAGATGACAGTTGGTCATGATTGGGAGGCCACACTCACATGAGAGGTGCCTATACAAGGGTGTGTAATCGAAAGGTTAGGATTGATTATCCGCATACTGAGTATGGTGAATTCAGGATTTGTTCCTGACGGATGTATCGAATGTTGTGGTGAAAGTGCACAATCTCTACAGAGTGTAAAACTATTCGAATAGCCGCGTCCGCGCTTATGGACCGTTGCAGTGGCCATACTGTTCCACCGTCGGATGTTTTCAAAATGACTTATGAAATGGATTGAGATTTTGACTTGACCACAACTGAGTTGTGATATGAAATTCAAGTTCCCACTTAGGTGTTATAAAACTTCAACTAGCTTCTTCGTTTCTGAACTTAGTAGATGTAAATCTGGCTTTTTGCAACACAACCCTACAACTTAGTGTCCTACTACAAAAACCCTTTCGCTTGTTAGAATTAGTTTGTGAGTACTTAAAGAGTACTCATGGATTTGTCCCTGGCTATTCCCGTGGCCAGACTATGAAGAGGAGTACCAGGATGATGGACCCCAGGACGGTTACGACAACTAGGATCATCTCCCATCGTCAACATTGCCTGTGACCCCGAAGATGGAGCTTCTGCTATGCTACCGTTATTATTACGTATTCCGCTGCATGAAGTGTATTAAGAACTGGATCATGAGATCCTTATTTGTGTAAGACCTTATGTATGGTTTGTAATGGATGATTTACTATGGTATCCAAATCTTTTATGTCTCGTAAAAATGATAATCCTGGGATTGCGATGTATGACATAACAGGCATCTGTGATTAAAAATCTGGGTGTTGACAAGTTGGTATCAGAGCCATCCTGACCATAGGAGACCCTAGTTAGACTGGACGTTTGAATCAAAAACTTAATTTCAAAACCAAAGGAAGCAAATATTTACAAAGACCTATTCCCATTCTTATCACCTTGATTCTTTCAGAAAAAATCATATTCCTCAAAAACTCTTGCAAAATACATAAAATTTGACACACTTGATCACTCTCCTAACTTACTCATCCTATATTCCTATAGATGGACGTGAAGTACAGCAAGTTTTATCAGTTGGGGAATGGAGGAGACCTTATCTTTGAGCGGGATTTGGACCAGCTTTCGGAACTTCTGGAGCGTCCGCACCCCGAGTTCTTCGGAGCTCAGCTCAATGATCAAGGAGGAGAAGATCTGCAATGGCTAATTGTTGCAAGTCTCCGAGGAAAGATTGAACCTCCCACTGCCGAGGGAATTCAGTTTACCTTAAGAGAGAACAACTGGCTCGATGGACTTGCCAAGGCCATGCAAGAATCTCTTGCCCGTCTGTGTGGGCAGAGTATCAACCAGATCAAGGGTACCTTCTTTGAGTTTTGTCCAAGGCGTGATGCTAATGGACAGCCACTGGAAGCCCCATACCACCACGAGTTGAAGGCCCAATTGGACCACCTCAGTTTCATGATGTACGATCGTCAGCAGGAATTGGACAATTGCCATGACTACTCCAACCACAAGTCCGCCATCATCAAGATGAAGGATCAGACCATCGCCATGCTAGCGAAGGATCGCAAGTCTCGCCGCCGTCAGCTCGACAAGAAGGAGTGCATCATTGCCCGTCTTAGCCACCGTATCTCGTCTTTGGAGGAGACCATCCACGAGAGAGACATGCAGTTAGAGGAAAGGGAGAATGTCGAAGAAGATCTTCGTGGAGACCCCTACTCCTATATCACCGATGATGATGACTTTCTGGAGGATCAGGCTATGGACTTCTTCACCGATGAGGATGATTTTGCCTTCATCGATGACGATGAGGATGATGAGTATGACGACTACACCGACTCCGAGGAGTAGTAGCACTTGAGCACTAGCGTAGTGAGTTGTATTTGGTCCCACTGTATCGTAGTTTCCAGAATGGTTCTTAAAATCATCTGTTGTTCTTGTTTGTGGTGTGTGTTGTATCGTGTGCTATGAATGAATGAATGAATGAAAAGCAAGTTGCTAGAAAAATCTGAGTCAAACTTTAAAAACTTTCCAAAATCCCGGAACCTTAGAAATTTCCCTCTTTTCTCATGATCTATCTCAATCTTCAGATGCCACGTGGAGGAAGTGGTTCATCCCCGGACCCGATGTTGCAGATCCTGCAAATGTTGGTTTCTGACCGCGAAGCTGAAAGAGCCGAGCGTCAAGCCAACTTAGCCACCCTTCAACGGATAGATCAGCTAGCCCACAACAATCAAGGCCACGGAAATCAGGACAACCATGGATCTAAGCTCAAGAATTTCCAGAACACCAACCCACCTGTTTTCACTAAGTCAGAAGAGCCCCTAGATGTAGACGATTGGCTACAAACCATGAAAAACAACCTAGAAGTCGCCAGAGTGGAAGCCAACGAGAAAGTTCTGTTCGCCACCCACTATCTAGCCGGAGATGCCACATCATGGTGGAACAGTGTTCGTGCAATGACCGGAAGACAGATGATGACCTGGGAGGAATTCAATGTCAAGTTCAGCAGAACCCATGTGCCACCGGGTTTGATCAGGAGAATGAGAGATGAGTTCAGAGAGCTGAAGCAAGGACGGATGACTCTAGTGGAATACCGTGACAAATTCTTGTCATTAGCAAGGTATGCCCCGGATGAGATCGACACTGAAGCCAAGAAGAAGGAGAGATTCTTGAATGGTCTGCACGATGAGCTGCAGACGGTGTTAGTCAATATCCCCTTTGCTGATATTGAAGCCCTTGTCGACTCTGCCATCCAGATGGAAGGAACGATCAACCAGGCCAATGAGAACCGCAAGCGTCGCATGATGCATCAGCCAAGAACCCATCAGTCCCAAAGTATCGCCCTAACCCATCTCCTGGATTTGCCCCGAGAACCAACAAACCCCCGATGAACCGTCCAACCTATCCCAACCGTAGAAACCCAAGGCCTGGAGGAAACCACAACAACCCCGGCAACTCTAACAATTTCAACCGTGCACCACCCAAGTTCAACAGTGACAATGCTATCGCCAACACCAACACTGCCCCGAGGACTGGAAGCAATGTTGTGCCTGTTGCAGCAAAGGACAAGTCGCAAGTGACTTGTTATGACTGTGGAAATAAGGGTCACTACTCCAACGAGTGCCCCAACAAGAAGAATACCGCAGCCCCCAATGCAAATTCCCCAGCTCAGCAACAGCGTCGTGTTCAGCCTAGAAAAAAGTTTACCCCAGGGAACTCGCTCAACCGCAATGGTCGTCTTTTTCTCATGCATGCTGAAGAAGCTCAGGAAGCGCCAAACGTCGTGCTGGGTATGTTTTCTGTCAATTCAGTACTTGCAAGAGTGTTGTTTGATTCGGGTGCATCGCATTCATTTGTCACAAAAGAATTTGCCTGCACTAGTAAGATTCAACCAACAAAACTGAAGCATGTTATGATTGTTCAAATCCCCGGTTCAACCACCAAAGCTAGACAAATTTGCAAAGCCGTCCCTATCCGAATCCATGGCATAGACTTTTATGCTAATCTGATAGTACTTGGAACTAAAGGTTTGGAAGTAGTACTAGGAATGGATTGGATGTCCAAACATAAAGGATTAATTGACTGTGCCAAGAAAGCCATAACCATGACCAATACAGCCGGAATATCAGTCGAGCATATATCTGAAACCTTACCTCGTCAATTCAAGTGCAACAAGAGTATAGCCCAACCTACCATTTACCAAGTCCAGATAGTCTGCGAATACCCCGATGTATTTCCAGATGTTTTGCCCGGTATGCCCCTAGATCGGGATATCGAGTTTATCATTGAACTAATCCCCGGAACAGGACCCATATAGTATGAACCCGTCAGAATTAACCGAACTGAAAAAGCAACTGGATTCCATGTTGGAAATTGGATTGATTCAACCTAGTGCGTCACCATGGAGATCACCTGTCTTGTTTGTGGAAAAAAAGGATGGAGGTGACCATTTGTGTACGGATTACCGGAAATTGAATGATGTCACCATCAAGAACAAGTACCCATTGCCCAAGATAGAAGATTTGTTTGATCAGTTGAATGCTGCCAAAGTTTTTTCTATGATTGATCTTAGAACTGGTTATCATCAACTCAAGATTCGTGCAGAGGATATTCCAAAGACTGCCTTTACCACCAGATATGGATTATACAAGTATACCGTCATGTCTTTTGGATTAACCAATGCCCCGCTTATTTCATGAATCTCATGAATAAGATTTTTATGGACTTCCTGGATAAGTTTGTCGTTGTTTTCATCGATGACATTCTGATTTATTCCAAATCAGAAGAAAAACATGAGCTACACCTAAGGACCATTCTTGGAACCCTTAGAGAGCATCAGTTGTATGCCAAGTTTAGCAAATGTGAATTGTGGTTACAGGAGGTAGGATCCCTCGTCCACATTGTATCAGCCGGAGGAATTGCCGTTGACCCTGCAAAGGTGAAAGATGTCGAAGATTGGCAAGCCCCAACCACTCAACCCAAGTTCGTGCATTTCTCGGATTGGTGGGATACTACCGCAAGTTCGTAGATGGATTCTCGAGTATCGCCAGAACCATGACCCAATTGCTGAAGAAGGACAAGAATTTTGAATGGACCGACAAATGCGAAGCAAGTTTTCAAGAACTCAAGAGGAGATTGATTTCAGCCCCAATCTTAATCATGCCAGATATCACGAAGCCCTTCGACGTGTATCGTGATGCATCCAAGATCAGTCTCGGATGTGTGCTAATGCAAGATGGCAAAGTTATATCTTATCTATCTCAACAACTGAAACAACATGAGCAAAATTACCCAACCCATGACCTCGAACTCATAGCCGTAGTTGTATCCCTGAAGACATGGAGGCACTACCTGATGGGAAATAATTGTGAGATTTTTTCGGACCACAAGAGCCTGAAGTATATATTCACTCAGAAGGAGCTGAATATGAGACAGAGAAGATGGATTGAGCTAATCAAGGATTATGACCTGGAAATTCACTATCACCCTGGTAAAGCCAACGTGGTAGTGGATTCCCTTAGCAGATTGCCGTGCCGCTTGAACTCCATGATTTTGAAGGAGCAACCAAGCTTGCACAAAGAGATGGAAGATTTTTGAATGGAATTAGTGAGTGAAGGATTTTTGGCTAGCATAGAACTTCAACCCACTTTGATCAGCCAGATCAAAGAGGCGCGGAAAGGAAATGCTAGTATCGACGAAATCAAGCGTCGTATCGGTACAGGCAAAGTACCCGGATTCACCGAAGACGAAGAAGGAGTTCCGTGGTACAAAGGACGCCTTTGTGTACCAGCAGATTCTGAGTTGAAAGAAGTTATTCTGAAGGAAGCTCGTCATACTCTTTATTCTATCCACCCCGGAGGAACGAATATGTATCGAGATTTGAAAGAGAAATTTTTGTGGCATAAGATGAAGAGAGAAATCGAAAGCTATATCGCCAAGTGTGATATATGTCAGCGAGTCAAGGTAGGACATCAAAGACCCGCTGGATTGTTGCAACCATTACAGATTCCGGAATGGAAATGGGATTCCGTTGGAATGGACTTTATCACCGGATTACCTACTTCTAGTAGGGGAAATGACTCTATCTGGGTCATCGTGGACAGATTGTCCAAAGTCGCCCATTTCTTACCAGTCAAGACCACATATCAGAGTTCGAAGCTAGCGGAGTTATACATCGCTAGAATAATCAGTTTCCATGGAGTCCCTAAGAACATCGTATTGGATCGAGGAACTCAGTTTACCTCGAGATTCTGGAGGAAAGTCCAAGAAGGTTTAGGAACCCGCCTAGATTTCAGCACAGCTTATCACCCTCAGACCGATGGACAAACGGAGCGAGTAAATCAAATACTCGAAGATATGCTAAGAGAATGTGTGTTAGAGTATGGATCTAAGTGGGAAGACTGTCTGCTGTTTGCAGAATTTTCATACAACAATAGTTATCAAGCTAGTTTCCAAATGGCCCCATTTGAATTTATGTACGGAAAAAAGTATCGCACCCCTTTGAACTGGTCAGAAGTAGGAGAAGTCAGATTTTCGGACCCGATATCCTACAAGAAGCAGAAGAGAAGGTTCACAAGATTCGTGAGCACCTTAAGACAGCCCAATCCAGACAAAAGAGTTACGCCGACAAGAGACGTCGAGACCTCGCCTTCAACATTGGAGATTTTTTGTATCTGAAAGTGTCGCCATTGAAGGGAATGCGGCGTTTCCAGCTGAAAGGAAAGTTAGCCCCTAGATATATCAGACCCTTCAAGATTCTGAACCATCGAGGAGAAGTGTCGTATCAATTGGAACTACCCAAAGAGATGACAGCAGTGCACACTGTGTTCCATATCTCATTACTTCGCAAATGTATCGAAGTCCCGGATAAGACTGAAGTGTTCAAGAATATTGATCACCAGACCATCGAAATCAACGATGACCTGACCTATCCTGAAGTACCAATCCGTATTTTGGAAGAATCTTTTAGAACTACTAGAACCCGAAGCATCATGTTTCTCAAGATTCATTGGAGCAACCACACAGAAGAAGAAGCTACTTAGGAGCGCAAAGATCACATCGGGACGGAGTTTCCCGATCTCTTCAAATCCTAGGTAATATTTTCGCCCTTTTTCAAATCTCGGGACGAGATTTTGTTTAAGGGGGGAAGGTTTGTAACATCCCAAAAATAGTAAACTAAAATCATCAAACTCTAATCACCAAAATTAGGGTTAACAAAAACTTTTCCAATTAAAAATATGAAAGCATTCATATGTGTGTGTATGGAATTTTGGATTCTTTTGAATTGCCATGATTATGTGTGTATTTGATTGTAAAATGATTATTAGGTGAAATAAATATCATCTAAACAATCCCCACACTTTTCCCAAAGACAAATAAATCAAAACCAACAAATTAAGTGAATGGTCACTTCTGCCAAATTAACTCCCATGCCTCCTTTGGCTATCTCTAACTTTCAAACTTAACAGAAACTTGTTTGGATCTTTGCACCCCTTGATAGTACTCATAACAAAGTACCAAGTACCACTTTGTGATCATCCAGAAAATTCAAATACATAGTTTAAATGACAGTTGAAAATTGATCTATTTCATATGGGAAGATCCCACTTTTTCAAAAACCACTCAAACAAGCTCAACTTTCAAAACCCAAGCATCTACAGACTCACCAGCACATGCCTAGAACACCCACTAAAAATCATTTCAAAATTCAAAACTTGAATTCATGCGGCCATTTCATCAAACACCTTGCAGATGCAAATCAAACAAAATCAAAACACTATTTTGAGCAGTGTTTTGGGCCTAACTTGTTCCCTCTCTGGAAACCACTAGCCTTAGTAGATCATCTAACAATCTTAACTAATCACTAGCACCACTGTGAGCTTGCCAATGCCATCAATGGTGAACAGCCGAGAGCACCCATGTCACCCCGGTGTGGACAGCAGGCTACAGGAAGAACTAGCCGTGCCAACCTTGTCTGGGAGGTAGCCCATGCCTCACCGCCCCCTCTGACCAGCCATGCCTCGCAGACAACACCCAGAACTGCCAGGAACGCCACAACCATGCCGCTGTCGACCATGCCGACGTGCGCCGCAGAGCACGCACCGTTCCCACGCAACCCCACCACCTCGAGCCCTCGCCGCCCGCCAGCACGCTCCCCACTGTCCCAGGAGACCGCCAGACATGCCCATTTCACCACCCGTGCCCGTAGAGACCGCTCGCCATCGAAGACGCCGCCTCTGCCTCGCAGAGCATCGAGCGTTCCCGACCATTTGCCACCGCCCCTACACACGCATTTAAAACTTAGAGCATCGCCAGGAGACCACTGATCGATCGCCACCCTCGGCCATGCCCCTAGCTGCCCGTAGCCGTGACGCCACCGTCGTTTGCCCATCCCGTTCGATCTCATCGTCGAGCCTATAAAAGGAGATGACCCCCAGCCAAACTGAGCACACCATCTCACTCCCCTCACCTCACTGATTGTTCCACCTTGTAGCCAGAGCAAGGCGAGCAGTGCATCGCCGGAATTGCGCGGGAGCAGGCTGCCTCTGGAGAAGAAGGGCGCCATCGATTTCGTCCACCCCAGGAGGAGCTGCAGGTACTAGGAGGTTCGCCCGCATCGCCGACCCTCGCCTGAGCTCCGGTGATCCCCCGACGACCCCCACCTGCCGTGTTAGGGTTCTTTATCGCCGGCGCTGCCCGACGTGGACGATGAACCAGAGCTGTTGGATTAGAACAAGATCCAACGCACCATGTTGCCCCGTACCACTTCGCACCCCCCGTCTCACTGACGCGTGGGGACAGTAACTTAACCAGCCCGCGTAAGCGCTGTGCATAGCAGGCCGGCCCGTTAACCTTTCCCGCGCAGCCCAGTCGTTCGAATTTACTTTTTCCATTTAAGTTCAAACAAAGTTCTGTCCCCAGTTTCAAAAATCAACGCAGCTCGATTCACTGAACCAAATTGAATGAAACTAATTTTGTTAGAAAGGATATGAAATGCTTAATCCAAGCCCTTTGGATTCAAATCATTTGGATCTGTAGATCAACCTTGGTAAAAATAACACGGCAAAACCTTTTCTGCATTCAAACATTTTTCAAATTTAAACCATAATAGCTTTTGAGTTGATTGCAACTCTCAAAAATCACATTTGATCATACCTTTCAGAATATATAAAAACATATGGGTTTTACTTACAGAAATAATGTTCAAGAAATAAAATAATGCCACAAAGGCATTTCAAGTCATTTATTTTTATTTAAAATAAAAGTTTAAATCTTATTAAATTCTGACACCACTTTAAATCACATTCCCATGTACTAAAATATGTGGTGATGAAATGTGTCAACATGATCCCATGTTTGGTTTGGAGAATATTAAATCTTAAGTAGTTTTTAAATGAGTAGAAATTACTTTTCTAAAAATAAATTAAATAAAACAAATGCTTTATTCTTGTGATACTAGTGATGATGCTAGATCATCTATAGAACCCTTGTGTGTGATGAGTGAAAGTATTTAAGTATTGTTTGGTGATTGTGAACCTCGTATTTATTCATAGACGCTAGTACCGACCAAGGATACGAGGAGGAAGGAGGATACTATGAAGAAGAAGTCGAGGAGAACTTCAACCACTACTCTGCACAAGGCAAGCCTTACTAATAAAGTTGACCTATGCAAGCTAACACTTGCAAGATACTCTACTTTAGCAAGCCTTACTAATCAAGTTAACCTATGAAATGCACTAAGCATTCTTGGTTAGACACATTTGATGATACCCAATCCTAGTTTTACATGCAAGCTTCTACTTTATTTCTTTATCAAAGCTATTACTTAGAGCTTACTTAAGTGAATAAATTCTAGAAAGAAAACTGAAGGTTGCATAAAGAGCATAAGACTTAGCCTAAACTAGATAATCTTTATGTCATCGTAAGGCATAAGCTTGAACTTAGCAACACTCCACTAGTGTACCACCCCTCATTAGTACCTACCACACTTGTAGATGCTAGTGCTAAGCATAAAACTTTATCAACTTTAGATCGGAATACTTGGTGGAAAAATGGTTATGAAAACCTTGGAATGATGGATAATTCTATTGAGATGTTTTGACATGTGTTTCCGAACACTAGATGATTTGGATGATGAAAATGTTGAGGCATGAGCCTTACCCCTTTATAAAACTGATGGTTGTGTGGATGCGATACCATTCCAATTTTACCGTACGACCACAATACCAGAGAATTGGGTAGGTGTTGACTGGAAACTTATATACTCACGACCAAGGTTTGAGCTAAGGCTACCTTGTGAAGATTGTCCACCTGTGCAGTACCCAAGATGACAGTTGTTCATGGTTGGGAGAGGTGCCTATACTAGGGCATGTAATCGAAAGGTTAAGATTGATTATCCACATACTGAGTATGGTGAATTTAGGATTTGTTCCTGACGGATGTATCGAATGTTGTGGTGAAAGTTTACAATCTCTGCAGAGTGTCAAACTATTCGAATAGCCGCGTCCGCGGTTATGGACAGTTGGAGTGGCCATACTGTTCCCCCGTCAGATGTTTTCAAAATGACTTATGAAATGGATTGAGATTTTGACTTGACCACAACAGAGTTGTGATATGAAATTCAATTTCCCACTTAGGTGTTATAAAACTTCAACTAGCTTCTTCGTTTCTGAACTTAGTAGAGGTAAATATGGCTTTTTGCAAAACAACCCTAGAGCTTAGTGTCCTACTACAAAAACCCTTTCGCTTGTTAGTATTAGTTTGCGAGTACTTAAAGAGTACTCATGGTTTTGTCCCTGGCTATTCCCGTGGCCATACTATGAACAGGAGTACCAGGATGATGGACCCCAGGATGGTTATGACAACTAGGATCATCTCCCATCGTCAGCATTGCCTGTGACCCCGAAGATGGAGCTTCGCCTACACTACCGTTATTATTATGTATTCTGCTGCATGAAGTTTATTAAGAACTGGATCATGAGATCCTTACTTGTGTAAGACCTTATGTATGGTTTGTAATGGATGATGTACTGTGGTATCCAAATCTGTTATGTCTCACAAAAATGGTAATCCTGGGATTGCGATGTATGGCATAACAGGCATCTGTGATTAAAAATCCGGGTGTTGATAGGTGGTTATGTATGTATGCTGTCAACATGACAGTAATTGACAACATGATTCCAACTGTGGATTCTAGGAAAATGAAATGAATTAAATTGATTTTCATTTTTAAGTGGAACTGTGATACAATGTGGATACTCTCCATAGGACAGTACATGTTGAAATTCTTCATAGTTATTAAAACTGATGGTATGGATTGGATTTGTTGCTAGGTGTCTTTTACTTGAATTTGGTTACACAATTACCATCTGGTCGTTGATGGTGTTAAAGTTGTGACACCTCAATTGAGGATACACAATTGTTTTATAAACATTGACTAGCCAGATCTGGTGTTGTAGCTAACTATCTGAAGTTTTAGTTGCCAACATGAATCCTTTCTATAACCAAATGATGGATTTACTTAAATAAGCCAATGATGTATGAATTGAGGCATTACTCTTGTTGCACATGAACATATACTCTTTTTCCCTTTTTGTTAGCTCTAGGATGATTTTGGAGTAGCACTACTACCCAATCCGAGACCTTTTCTCCCACACAACTCCATGCTCAGAAATAAAAAGACAAGTATAGATGCTATAATGATCTAAGAAACCAACCTGCTGGTGTTAAGTAGAACAGTGGCTTGGGGAATATGTGCTTGTAGTGATTCTTGTGGTGGATCTTGATCAGTTTCCACATTTTTATTGATGGTAAGCTTCTAGAAACAATTTCCTTCTCCACCTTGTGGTTTTGATCTGCTATTGTCCTCCTTGTTGCACACCTGTCATGCTTCTCCTTGAGCTTGCTCAGGTTACCAGGTTGATCTGTTGGCTGATTTGTCTAAATTGGTGTGGTGGATTTGTTGTGAATCTAGTGATGACCAGTGCTATCTTATGATGCTCTGAGAATAGAGAGATAAGATGTGTGTATAGGTAAAATCCCCCTGTGTAGCCGTGGCTTCCTTTTCTACCTTGATTGCATCTATGTTGGCTTGACATCACACTGGTGCATGCAGATGAGTGAGCTGCCTCTGTGCATGCCTCACTCAAATGGATCTGATCAAAGGATTCCTGTGAATTTACTGTTACTATTCTACCCTTCTCTCTGGTGAAATTTGCCCCTGACCAATGATGTTGTGCTGAGGCAATTTATCTGATTAAGGACAGATACTATGATTTGGTGAAACTTCCCCTCTTAAGATTAGCTAAGTGATGAAATGATTACAACGCATTACACTGTTCATTCTGAGAGCTCAATATTTACTCTAACCCCCTTATTATTTTCCTTTTGTTTTGTGTTCCTTTATATTGCTTTGCAGATATACAAGATCATGAAGGAAATCCTCAGGACATGAAGATTTAGTTTAGGATTCTATCTATTATTCTTGTAATGTTGTTTTTTTCTTTTTTACTTTGAATATTGCAATAGTCAGTGTAATATGGTACAATAATAAAGTTAAATTTTCTTTCTCTTTGTAATATTATATCTTGATTAAAAATATGAACTCGCCGGAGTCGAGAAAGTGGACGGCGACGTCGTGTCTTGGTCGTTGCCGACGTTCTGGGGCGCGCGCGAGTGAGCTGAGGGTGATGGCAGGTGCAGAGGTCGATGGGGAACATGCTCGTGTGGACTAGGAGGCAAGGCGTGGTCTGGGCTCGCCGAAATTCGTCGGTGGGCTCGTCGGGGCAATGACGGGGTGGGCATAAATTCTCGCAGCCTAGGGGCTCCGATGGTGTGGCGTCTGGGGGAAAGAGAGGAAAGAGAGGGGCGATTAAGAGGGCGGGATTACTGGGCGGTTTAACTGCGGCATTCAAACGAATTTAATCGGATTCATCAACGGCAGAAACGGCCAGGAAGAGGGGCGAGGTCACCGTGTGGTGAGGAAGAAAGGTTTGGCAAGTGGGGTCTGTTTGACAGCGAGAGAGAGAGAGGGAGACGGTGGGGGCCAGCGATCAGTGTCTCTGCGGGTTCGTTTTCAGGTGCGAATGGTTTTCTCCGGGGGAGAGGGCTAGTTGGGCCAGATAGGTTAGTTGGGCTTGCTGGGTTGGGTTGTTTTCCATTTTTTATGCTGTTTCATTTTTCTTTTCCCATTTTTATTTCTGTTTTGAATTTGTTTAAACATTTAAAACACCCATTTGAATTCAAAACCTTCCAAACTTTTCAGTAAGTTTTTAATATGTTTTAAACATGTATTTAAATTAATTTTTAAGAATAATTCCTTTATTTATTTATGGTTTATATTTGAGTTAGAAAGGGGCACATTCCCTTTATTAAATAAGATTTAATTAAATTCTTAAACCCTTATTTGAAATAAAAAATTTCACCAAACCTTTTCAGTAGGTTTTATTTATTTAATAGGGTATTAAATAATTCTCCTTGAATTATTTAAGGTATTTTAATATGATCATTAATCATTCTATCCCAATGAAATTCAAATATGGTTTTAATTCCATAATTTTATTTAGATGATTCTTTGATTCCATTCAAGTTAATTAAATAACTTTTATATCCACTTGGGTAAATTCCAATTATTATTTTCCCATGATTTAATTAATCATTCTTATTAGGGATTTTGTCTTCAATCAAATGGAATAGAATTTGGTGGAGGCCATTTTATTTTATTTGAATATTCTCTATCCCTTTATTTTATTTGGAGTTGGATTATCTTTATTCCATTTGTTTATGGATTAGGCCAAGATTTAATTTGGCTTTAAAATACTCCTTATTTATTTATTTATTTATTTATTCTTTATCTTATAATATCCATATCTTTTTATTTAAAGATCCAAACTTGGTGATTCCAATTTGTATAATTTTATTTAATATTTATTTATCCTTTTAAATCTCTTTAGGATTATTTTCTCACCATTTGGTATGGATTTTATATAGGTGCTTTATTAGCTTTGGGAGTTTAATTTCTTTATCTTATTAAATTCATAAGATTTTATCCAAGGTTCCAAATTGAATGAAATCCATTACTATGGCCTTATAATATTTTTATTTGTCATTCTTGATCATTTATAAATGCTTGTTGCTAAATTTTTATATGGATCAAATCCATGGTCTTTGGGATCTTGAATAAGATTTCTTCCATTAGGTTTTTAGAGTTTTGGTTTATTTTCCAAGTGTTTAAATTTCAAGATGTATTTATGAAGAATGCATTTCACTTGATTTTGAATTTAGTTGGATTCAAATTTTATTCAAAGTTTGTTCAAGATGGGTTTTTAAGTTTCCATTTAGAAATAAAAATTTTCTTTTCACCCTAAATTTCAACAATTATTTATTTTTCACATTACAAAATTTGGAAAATTTTGGGATGTGACATTACTCTCCACATAAGCATAGTTATTTTTATTAATTGTAGTGGGTGCAAATTCAATAAAATAGCTATCATTATTATTCTCATCACCATAGTCATCAAATATAGGAGGCATATTGTAATCATAATTTATTTTCTACTCAATAGTAGGTGGACTGAAAATATCATATTCATCATTGTAATCATCATACATTGGAGGTATAGTATCATCATAAGCAATAGAATAGCTATCTTCCCAAGTGTTTTCATTTGTAAACATATCATCATTGGAAGGAACATGGATCGCACTAATAGCACAACAATTATTAATATCATCATTTTCAGAATTGGTGCCAAAGAGGTTTTCAATATCAAAAGTAGTGTGTTTTTCCCAATCATGATCACTAACATAGGTAATAGGCATAGGAAGATACAGTTTCCTCTCTCCTTTTACTCCTCTTCTTATTCTTCTTCTCCTCTTTAGGAGGGAGAAGCTTGAAAGGAAGCTTCTCCACATAACCTGGTTTATTGTTAGAGACAATAGAATAAACTTTGGAAGATTCCTCCTTTTCATTAATAAGAATAAAACTCATATCAGTCCTATCATATTTTGGTAAAATATCATCTTTTATAATATATTATATGTAAGTATTCGTGTGGAAATTATCAACACAATAAATATGACACCCATGCAGGACGCAATTCATACCAAAAGCACTGATGTATACAAAAGAAGTTTTTCTTGATAACTCTTCACACCCCAAAAACAATGTTAGTTCATCATGTTGATTATCAGGATCGTGGTATCACAATACAAGCTTGCAGTACTCATTGGATTAGAAAGTTTACAATTATGGCGTGAGCATTGAAAATTGAAATGACCCACTTCATAGCAGAGTTCACAAATAAAAGGATAGAGGGCACAATTTTTTTACCAAGATCATTTGGAGCTTTATACCACATTCTGGTTTTTTCATTCTAGTGGGTGATACAATATTCTTCTTCTATTTGATTCTTCTCACAAGGTCTATGCATACCACAAAAATAAACATGCTTATAAGAAATAGTACTTTCAGCAGTTTGAGCATGTTTATTGCAATCATTAATAACATTTTCATTTTCATGATACATGTCCCATTTTTCTTTAGGAGCATTAATATGGGAAGCAAAGGATCTATAATATCCAACAAGAATTTGAGGATAAAGACCATTGATACGTCGGAAACGTATCTATAATTTTTGATGCTCCATGCTTGTTTAGTATCTACTTCGCTTTACTTGTCTACACTTTGAGGTGCTTTTTACATGTTTTCTGGTACTAACCTATTAACAAGTTGCAACAGTGCCAGATGCCTGTTTTCTGTTGTTTTTGGTTTCAGAAAAGTTAGTAAAGATATATTCTCGTAATTGGACGGGACAAACGCCAAAGTCAATTACTTTCCGTGGGGAACAAGAAGTCCAGAGGGGAGCCTGGGAGGCCAGCCAGGGGGGCCAGACCCACCCGAGGCACGGGTGGGCCCTATCTCGCGCCTGGCTTTAGATCTTCCCGGCACCCTATCAAAGGGGAGATCATCCCGGAGGCCTTCTCTCTGCTATGATTCATGAGTAGTTCCACCTTTGCACTAGTAGAAACGAGGCCTTTGGTTGAGCTCGGAAATGGGATTTAACACCGGTTCTTCTTTGAACCGGTGTTAAAGGGGGTGCCCATACCACCGTGGCTCGTGCAGCAAAAAGGAGCACCCCATTTAACACCTGTTCGAGCCACGAACCTGTGTTAAAGGCCCTGCACCACCTCCCCGTGCAGCCCCCCCTCTTTAACACTGGTTTGTGGCTTGAACCGGTGTTAAAGGGGGTGCGCCTATATAACACACCGCAGACCACACCCCTCTCTCTCATTTTTCACTCTCTCATTTTGGAGCTTAGCAAGAGGGTGAGAGGTGTGCTAGTTTGTGTTTTTTTCCTATGCACAAGAGGTGTTCGGTGAAATGGTCAAGAGCTCAAATTAAGTTTTCTTGTTGCTCTTTCCTTCACGGTCAAGGTCGACAACTTTATCCTTTCATGTGTCATTGATGTACTATATAAGTGGTCATCTCCCTATTAATTTTTTTATACTATATAATGCTGATGAACCGACAATGGATGTACGGTGACCGACGCACTTCCGAGTACATTATGGGCCTCCAAAATTTCATCTTTGTGGATAAGGCAAACCATGGTCACAATGGTTTTATGTGTTGTACGTGTGTTCACTGTCAGAACAAGAAAGACTACTCAAATCCAAAACCATTCACGCCCACCTGCTTCGATCCGGTTTCATGCCCAACTATAATTGTTGGACCAAGCACGGAGAAAGATGGGTTATGATGGAAGACAACGAATAAGAAGAGGATGATGACAACTATCATAATATGTATCCTAAATACGATGATATTGCAACGGGGGTAGATAATGAAGATCAGGAGGCAGTCGATGGGCCCGCTGATGACGAACTTGGTCGGGCCATTACTGATACAAAGGGAGAATGTGAAACTGAAAAAGGTGAAGGACAAGCTGGAGCATATGTTAAAGGATCACAATACATTGTTGTACCCAACTTGCGAAGATGGCCACAAAAAGCTAGGTACCACACTGGATTTTCTGCAATGGAAGGCAGAGAATGGTGTGACTGACAGCATTTTCAAAGTTGTTGGTAAAAATGAAGAATCTGCTTCCAAGAAATAATGAATTACCCGACAGTACATACCAAGCAAAGAAGGTTGTCTGCCCTCTAGGATTAAACGTGCAAAAGATACAGGTGTGCATTAATGACTGCATCCTCTACCGCGGTGAGAAGTACGAGAATTTGGATGCATGCCCGGTATGCACTGCACTGCGGTATAAGATCAGACGAGATGACCCTGGCGATGTTTAGGGCGAGGCCCCTAGGAAGAAGGTTCCTGCCAAGGTTATGTGGTATGCTCCTATAATACCACGGTTAAAACGTCTCTTCAGAAACAAAGAGCATGCAAAGTTATTGCGATGGCACATGGAAGACCGTAAGAAAGACGCGATGTTGAGACACCCCGCTGATGGGTCATAGTGGAGAAAATTCGAGCAAGAGTACCCAAACTTCGCACGTGACGCAAGGAACTTAAGGTTTGGTCTAAGTATAGATGGCATGAATCCTTTTGGGGATCAGAGTGCAGTCATAGCACCTGGAATGTGACACTATGTATCTATAACCTTCCTCCTTGATTGTGCATGAAGCGGAAGTTCATTATGATGCCAGTGCTCATCCAAGGCCCGAGGCAACCCGGCAACGACATTGATGTGTACCTAAGGCCATTAGTTGAAGAACTTTTACAGCTGTAGGCCAAACCAGGTGTACGTATGTGGGATGAGCACAAAGGGGACCCATTTGACCTACGAGCATTGCTTTTCGTAACCATCAATGATTGGCCTGCTCTTAGTAACATTTTAGGGCAGACAAACAAGGGATTCAAAGCATGCATGCACTATTTAGATGAGACTGAAAGTGTATATTTGGATAAATGTAAGAAGGTTGTGTACCTAGGGTATCGTCGATTTATTCTGAACATGCATCCCATAAGAAAGAAAGGCACATTTCAAACGTCTGGCAGAACCCCGGAGGAAGCATGTCCTCTTTACTGGTGAGGAGGTATATGGTATGGTCAAGGACCTAGAAGTAATCTTTCGAAAAGGTCATGGAAGGCTATCTGTTCCGAATGACGATGCCGGACACGCTCCCATGTGGAAGAAGCAATATATATTTTGGGACCTACCCTATTGGAAAGTCCTACAGGTCCGTTCTTCAATCGACGTGATGCACGTGATGAAGAACGTTTGCATGATCCTGCTAGGCTTCCTGGGAGTGTATGGGAAGACAAAATATACACCGGAAGCACGGAAGAACCAACAACGTATCAAGATTTTTCTGGCGTCGTTGTCGGGGAGGCTAAGGACGTCTTCACAAGGGGTGTCCTTCACTTCCTTTCTCTTTACTTTGTTTTTAGTTTTCTTTGTTTCTTTTGCTTGGTCTTTTGCTTGGTTTTGTTTGCCTATTTCCAAAGGGAAACTGAGCCTGAGGTAAGCCTCAGCTTGGTTATCGATAGTTTCTACCGCGGTATTGCTCTTTGTTGTAGATATGCTTTAGATGTTGTGGCTGAGAAAGATTTTTTTCTATGTACTTAAGATGAAGCTTATGATACTAAAAGGAAATTAATCATGATATATGGTACACCTGGCAAGTCTGATTCCTCTTTCACAAGTATTTTTGCTAGGTTGAACAAACTTGAGACCGGTATTGCTGCTATGAATAGTTGATATCATATTCTTAGGGCTTACCATGATTATGTTCCCATAAATTTTGAGCCTTCAAAATGGTTTCCGACAATCAAATTCTCAGTAATCACTACACTCTTTGATGCTCGCTGTGATATCATGTCTGAATTTTGTCTCATGCCTAAACATATTTATGAATCCTTGAGTCTTTGGGGGCTTATTGAAGGAGAGGAAATCTCTCTTACCAACAATACCACTATATCACCCATTGTAATAGTTGATGGTGTGTTTACAAAAATCTTAGGAAAAATGGTGAATACTGATTATTTAGTTATTGAATGTGTAGGCAAGGGACATATCACACTTGGAAGGTCTCTACTGAAACACCTTGGGCAGTGATAGATGTTGGAAAAGGTATCATGCATTTTGCTCCTCCGGTAAGCAATCATATCTTCCCTAAAGGAAAAGAAGAAAGGTAAGATAGGAATGAACAAGAAGGTTGCTTCTTCATTTGAAAATACTTGATTCTTCTGGTTTCTTGTGCCTAACTTAAAGGCGTTAAAGAAAAGTACTTGTTGGGAGATAACCCAAGAGTTTCCTTGAGTCTTGGAAGTTATTAATTTAGTTATGACCTCTCATTATCCTTTTTGTTTGCTTTTTGTGCCAAGAATGACATGTAATGGGAGGGAAGTGAGATTTGGGGAGTTCCTATCCCGAAACAGATTTCTATCCTCCACCAAAAAAAATCTTGAGGAGTCTTTGTCACTCGGATTGAGCTCAAAATTTACGAATAAATCCCCTAGTATATTAGCTAACTTTCGTTAGTTCAACAATTTTTGATTTGATGAAGAGATCCCAACCTTTATAAGGTAGAGATCCCTGTGTTTACAATGCTAGTACCTGGATCAATAGCTATCATCCACAGTTTAAGATGTAATATCAAGAAACAAAGGTCATAGTACAACTTTATAACCAGGAATAAAACAATTCATTACATCTTACATAGCTCATTTGGCTAACACATTACAATGCAGCAGAAATATCTATATAGCATGGATTCCTTCATCTTCAAAGTGCCACATGCAATCATGTTGGTTGTAGACTTTTAATCCTATTCAACACACTTCCCTAACATCAAACAAACCTGCAACATAATGAGTTACAGCCACAAGGGTCAATAAATTTGAATTGTATTGGCAAGTGATACTATAGTAGAATAGTGGTATCTATCATCTATATGCATTGGCTAAGTGGAGCTTAGGCTTGCTTTGATCAAAAAAGATTTTCATTATCATTTGAAAACACTAAGTTTTTGTTTGTCAAAACCACCCAAGGATCAACCAATAGGAATTGGTCAACCTTTAACCCTTGTTCAACCACAAGCTTTTAACTTAGAAATTGGGATGAGTAGATCCTTGATAGCTTCCATGTCTTGATGCTCAAATTGTCCATTTCCAGGGACACGCTTAAGTACTTAGATTTTACTCTCTCGAGAGGTGGTGCACTTTCCCCACAAGATTCGACATGCATAGAGACAAGATCTTTCAGAAGCCTTCCCTTAGACCAAATGGACGCGCTCCATCCTATCACCCCCCTACCACCCTATGTCCATCTGGCCAAGTTATTGCAACCTATATGATCCAGGCAGAGCCCATAATGCCATGTGGCTGCACTTGAAGCTTCTCAACATTTGATATCTCAAATCTCTGTGTTCATGGGTGGCTTTCCACAAGTGTGATACACAAGTTTTCCCCAGTATACTGGACTTGTGGTACATAAGTTTTCTCCAGTATACTGGACTTGTGTAACCACTGAACACAAACCTTTCCTTCCAATCCACCTAGGTGATTCATTCACATAGTTGTTTTATTAAATAAAACACAAGTCATAGATTTAGAAATATTTCATAAAATGAATATAATCCACCCTTGTTTTCTACTAGCTAGGATGATCATAATAGTAGCAAGAATCTTAACTTAGGGAAAATCTACTAAGGCATCATCTACTAGAATTTCCCATGGCATAGCATACTTAATAAAAATTCCATGCAAGTCCTACTTAGAAATATCTCTAATGCATAGTCAAAATATTAGGACAAAATGTATGAAGCATCACTTGCCTTTTTAGTAGAGAAACTAGATTCACTCCTTGATCTTGCAATTGTCACACTCTTCAAAGTTTACTACAATTCAATCAAGGAAGGCACAAATTCAATCTAGCATTCAAACAATTTACCACATAAAATGATAAAAACAAAACAATGCATGCAAGCATGCAAAAGAATGTTTTATTGAAAAAGTGGTTTATACTAAGGCTATAAACATTTTAAAACACCTATTGGTCATTTATAAAGTGGAAAAACCATTTAGAAACAAGTTAGTGAAAATAGGCCATTTAAATCACTTTGGTTTTGCTAGAAAAGGATTTTAATCAAAGGAATAATTTCTAATGTTTGCCAAACATATTTTTAAACAGAAATGTTAGTTGTCATGGTCAAAGAAAGGTTTCACCCGAAAATCATTTTTAAATAATAGCAACATTTTTGTTTAACCCAAAATGCCTTAATTCAAAGGAATAATTTTCTAGGGTTAATCAAATACATTTTAAAATCCAAAAACGTAGTTTTTAGGGTCAGAGAGTTTAAATCAAACCATTTGCAAAATGTTTACTCAAAAATCAATTGTAGAATAAATTTTATACACAAAATAGGCCTAGAAATGTTTCTGCAAAAACATCTACTTTTCCAGAAGGAAAACACTAAACTAAGGGCATGGTTGCAATGTTCATATTTTTGTGAATCCATTGATATAAATTTTGCAAAATTTGGCCAAGCAGAACAAAAGTTGTGGATTTTACAAGTTTAAACTATCAAAAATAATTTTTGGAATTTTAAACAGACGGGACAACCACGTGTCTTAGTCTTATTGGACGATACCGCTTCACTGGGATCGAGCTACGTGGACCGTCAGATCTAAATAACAACGCACAGCTCTGATCAAGTCATACCCTTTCGATTATTCATCTATTCTTTACCGCTAGATCTGGATATAACGGGCTACATTGCACTGACCATGTTCTGGCGACGCTCGCTCGACGGTGAGCGGCGGCGCGCTCAGGCTGCGGCGTTCTGGTGAATTTAGGAAGCGAGAGAGAGAGAACAGAGAGGCTCATCATGCTCGTAGGGTCGTTGCGGTTCTCAAGGTGGGCGTTAGTGGGACAGGGGCGTACGGTGTAGTCAGCAATTGCTCATCGGAGTTGGTCTAGGTGATGAGCGAGCTCGGCGTCGTCGTTGGCGAGGCTGCACGACACGGGAAAACAAGTGTGTTAGACGCGCATGAGAGAGGAGAGTATGCGTGTGTAACAACCCACTTTTTGCTAATTATATATTAGGTTTTTGATTGTGCATTGCATAAGCATCATCTCTTAAAAATGCAATGAATAAAATAATAATGCAAAACCCTAAACCCTAGTTTTCTTCCCTCTCTTTGAAAAGCAATTCAAAAGGATTTGAATTTGAAAAGTTATAAAAATAGTGAATCCCAAATGGACTAAAAGGGCTCCATGGTATTTTATATATTTCACAAAACCCCTTTGGTAATTTTGAATGATTCAAAACAGATTTGGAAATTTAAATCCAAAAGAGAGAAATCAAAAAGATAATCAGGCCGGCCCAGCTCTCCTCTTCCCTCTATCTGTCGCTCGCGCAACCACAGCAGGCCCCAGCAGCGGCCCGTTCGCAGCCCATCACCGGCCGTACCGATTCGTCTCATCTGTCTATCATCGTCTTTGCAAGCGACGCAAAGCAGCTGCCTGTCGCCGGCGCGACCGCCCCGCCGCCGTGATGCGGCCGCCGATGCTCGCGAGCATAAGAACGAGCCCTGCATGCCTCTCTTCCTCCCCTTGTTCTTATCCCCTCTCCGTGCCCTCTCTCTCGCTCTCTATGACGAACCCGAACCCTAGCCAACGAAGCTCGCCATCACCCCGCCGTCTCTAGCCTCCCCTCGCCGTTCTAAGGTGTCTGCGAGCTCTGCCGGGTTGTGCAGCATCTCCTCACCGAAGGAATTGAGGAGGGGAGATCCCACTCGTCGCCCATGACTCCATCTTCCTCGACTCCGACTGTTCTCGCCGGCGTCGATCCGCTCAACCTCGACCTCACGCGCCCTCTACGACCGTCCTCACACACTTAGGGTGAGAACGCGGTGCTCCAGCACCACCTCGCGTCTCTCCTCTCCCTCTAGCTTGCTCTGTTGCCGAGCGCCACCGACGGCCTCCACATTTGCTTGTCAAATAGGCCGCTCCGGTGACCACCCCGCAGCGGCGCCGCCAGGTTTAGGTTCCCCTCGACGCGGTTATTCAAACGCGCCTCCTCTCACAGCCCCGCTTTCTCTCCTCCGCCTACAACCATCGCCGTCTGGCGTGAACGCCGGCGAGCTGACGTGGTCCCGCGTGGCGTCTACGTGGCAGCCGCGTGGAGACGACGTGGCCAACCCGCTGCCTTCCAGCGTGGCTGTCTAAGGTGGCCCTAGGGCCCCTCTGTCAGTCACTGCGGCTGGGTAAGCCTCGATGTAAAAAGAATTTAACCTCCAGCTGATGTCATAGTGACGCAATAAACCCTTTTTATTGGTTTAATAATTTTTTCAATAACTTATTATTTATAAATCAGAAAAATATGTATAATATATCAAAATGTTCAGAAAAATGAGAACTATCTATTTAAGCTATAATGATGCATTGTAAAACAACTTAAATGACAAGTATAATTAGGAGAACATAGAAACCCCTCTCATATACATCTGGAGTTTCCCCGAGTTAGGGTTTTCGCCCCTCGGAACCTCGATTAAGTTGTCGAGCATGCTTTAGGGTTTCAATTCAATACAATTTGAATTGTCATATCATCATCCTTGCTTGAGCATTGCATCGATGCCATGTGTTGATTGTTCCCTTTCTTTCTGGTGTTTCGTTCTTCATCGGTAGAATACGATATCAAGATCGAGATCGAGATCGAAGCCCGAGGACAACACCATCAAAGATAGAAGATCAAAGATCGACGAACAATACTTGACCAACTGTAACCAAGTCAAGTACAAGGTTCCCAAATATCTGCTTATCTGTTATCAACTAGCAAAGGCAAGCATAGACCCACCATGATATAATTCTATGATTTCGAAAGCATTTCAATTCTAGCCATGATGCATACAATTCTACAGTGGTATTTTATCGATAGATAGAGTATCCTATCTAGTGCATACTCCCTTTGAGCTTATATTACCTGATCCACTGCTCCTAGCATAACTAGGTTTGGCTTGTGTGCACTGCTAGATCTTATATGTATGTCCTGCTTAGCCATGCATAGCTGTTGAGTCTGGTCCATCCAGATGATGTGTTAGATGCAGAGAATCTAGTATGATAGGAGAACGTGATGAGATGATATCATAGGTGATATGAGTTAAACATGCTAAGGCTTTTATGGGAGGCCACGGTGGGATGTGGTTTTTCTAGTCCCATGCTCGCCACCACTAGGAACCGAGTTCTTGCCTTTGGAACTAAGACGAGCGTATAGCCACACGGGGCTTGGGAACCCCTCGCCTGATTAACTTGCCTAGTAGATTCCATGAGTCACATAGTTCGAGCGTTCCATTCGACATATGCATAGAAAACCTTTTGAAAGATTTGCCGGGTGAAGTTGGTGCATCATAACAGGTAGGGAAGCATGGACCGGGTTGCTAGGGGTTGATGACGCCCCTGGTAAACCAACCTCGCCTCACATCTTTAAGTACCGTCTTCAGGATTTGACCCGTTACGGCAGAACCATACTTATTGCGTCACTCATGGTCTCGACAAAAGCAAGGTAAAGGTCGTGGCCAACCACCCTCTGCCGGCCTTCCAAGGAAGAGGCCTAATGTACTGGCATTAAGAGTCGGTTGGTACGTGTGGGTAAAGTTGTACACCCCTACAGGGTTAAATCTTTTCAAAAAGCCGTGTTCACGGTTATGAACGCTTGGTGACCAGATTCTAAGATCATAGAGAACTTTAACCTAGTCGTAAAACCTGGCAACTAATGTTTGTTAAGGATGCTTCCTCATGGGTACGAGGGGGTGATCCTAGTTCAGATGATGATGATTCGGTGGATATCAAAAGATGATGATCAATATTTTTGGAGATGTTGCTCTCTTATCCCCTTTAAAAATACTCTGATTAGACGAGCTTCTTCTCTCTCTTGATTTATAAACAAAGATGACTTTATGCAAAACAACTCCACTATCCATAAGTCTTGTGGAGTACACCCTGTACTCACCCTTGCTTTGTTGATACTTTTGCAGAGTAAGTGTTCCCTGAAGATTAGTTTGGTACTACATCAACATCGACGATTAGCTTGGGGTTCCCGGCCGGTAGCCTGGAATTTATGGGCTGGGACGTCATTGTTATGCTTCAGGCCTCTTAGGCCATTTGTTAAGTTTGCTATACTTAATAGCATAAATTGCCTTCCGCTGTTTGATGTTTGTGGTCAGTGACCCCTTCTTGTAATAATTTGGTTCTCTGCTCAGTTATGAGCTTGCTGTAATAAATTTTGTGTTATAGGGTTACTGTTGTGTTACCGATTCTTCACTGAACATTCTCGAGCCCAAGGTTAAGCTTATGTCAGATACAGGTCTAGGATTTGTTTAGCCCTGATCCCGGGGGTGTCACGGTTCTTGGTATCAGAGTAGTATCGACCGTAGGAAAACCTTGCTATTGGTCGATGTTGAGTCTAGTGTTTGTGAAAACTATTTCAAAAGATGAAAAGTATTTGCGAAAACTCTAGTATGCTTCTTTTTCTCCTTATCCAGTTTCGTTCTAACTCTAGGTTATCTTATCTGGTGTTGACTTTGGAAATGTTTTGATACCTCTTCTAATCTTTCAAAATTTAGGTGCCTTTTGGGCATGTCGTTTCTCAGCCAGTTGACCTAGTGTTGAGTTCTCTAGAGTTGTGTGTGTTGTGAATTCCTTGTTCCCTTTTCTCTTGCTTCACATGAGAGATTCCTTTCTACCACGATCTCTCTGTCTTTTGGACTCACAATATTATATTGTTGATCCACAGTATTCTATTCCAGGCTTAGAGGTTTCCTTTTGCCTCGTGTGCCTCCTTTTTGTTTTTTGGGTACTTTAGAAGGTGTTACTTCTTTTGGAAGCTACCTCGTAAATACTATCTTGCAGTGTATGCTATGTCACTCAAGTAGTAGTTACTTCATTTTTGGTTTTTAACCCTTGGACTTGAACCTAAGATCCCTGATTGTGTTGGATTCTGGTATTGTGATCATGTACATGAAGCTGATCTTTAGCCCAAGATCCACTCCTTTGACCCCTGTTGCTAATGTTCAAGTGTTACTTCAGGATGGCTAATTTTAAATATAGCCTTCAAGCTTGTGGTCTTTGTCGCGATTGAATTGTGACAATTAAGGACTTCCCCTACCACATGCTACGGTAGATGTTCTTTAATGGAACCAAATAGATCACGACAAGAGTACTCCTCATGAGTCTCGCATCTATGCTCGTGACTCTACCACACCTTTTCCCTTCTTTGCATTGGTTTTTGGAATATTGTTAATCTATGCATCCACATCTCGGGATTCTATCCTAATTATGTCCCTTTCCCCTTGTTGTTTTCCAACCTTTGTCTACCAGTTAGTAGCCAAGTAGTAAATGTGCGTTGGTGTCTTCCGATGCAAGATACCGCCCGATGCTGCCCCGCCGCCGTGATGCACGCCGACGACACTCGCGAGGATAAGAACGAGCCACGCACGCCTCTCTTCCTCCCCTTGGTCTTATCCCCTCCCCGCGACCTCTGTCTCTCGCTCTCTGTGACGAACCCGAACCCTAGCCGACGAAGATCGCCGTCACCCCGCCGTCTCCTGCATCCCCTCGCCGTTCTGAGGTGCCTGCGAGCTCCGCCGTGTTGTGCAGCATCTCCTCACCGAAGGAATTGAGGAGGGGATCTCCCAATCATTGCCCATGAATCCATCTTCCTCCACTCCGCCCGTGCTTGCCGGCGTCGATCCGCTCAACCTCGACCTCACGCGCCCTCTTCGACCGTCCTCACGCGCTCAGGGTGAGCACGCGGTGCTCCAGCACCACCTCGCGTCTCTCCTCTCCCTTTATCTTGCTCTGCTGCCGAGCGCCACCGTTGGATGCCGTGTTTGCTTGTCCTCTAGGCCGCTCCGGTGACCACCCCGCAGCGGTGCCGCTAGGTTTAGGTTCCCCTCGATGCGCCGATTCAAACGCGCCTCCTCTCACAGCCCCGCTTGCTCTCCTCCGCCGCCTACCATCACCGTCTGGCGTGAACACCGGCGAGCTGACGTGGTCCCGCGTGGCGTCTACGTGGCAGTCACGTGGAGACGACGTGGCCAACCCGCTGCCTTCCAGCATGGCTGGCTGAGGTGGCCCTAGAGCCCCTCTATCAGTCACTGCGACTGGGTAAGCCTCGGTGTAAAAATAATTTAACCCCAGCTGATGTCACAGGGACGCAATAAACCCTTTTAATTGGTTTAATAATTTCTGAAATTGATTTAAATCTTGTAAATCCAATAACTTATTATTTATAAGTCAGAAAAATATGTATAATATATCAAAATGTTCAGAAAAATATGAACTATCTATTTAAGATATAATCATGCATTGTTCAACAACTTAAATGACAAGTATACTTAGGAGAACATAGTATCCCCTCTCATATACATCCGGAGTTTCCCCGAGTTAGGGTTTTCGCCCCTCAGAATCTCGATTAAGTTGTAAATCATGCTTTAGGGTTCCAACTCAATACAATTTAAATTGTCATATCATCATCCTTGCTTGAGCATTGCATCGATGCCATGTGTTGATTGTTTCCCTTTCTTTCCGGTGTTTCGTTCTTCTTCGGTAGAATACGATATCAAGATCGAGATCGAGATCGAAGCCCGAGGACAACACCATCAAAGATAGTGTTGGGCCACACAGAGATAAAACAAAACTTTTTCCTCTAACATGGTGATCCCAAGATCTAGCCAAGGTAGAAGGCCACGAGGATTACCACTAGACGCGCAGTTGCGGATTACTGATGAAGCGCGTCAGTTGATGCAGTGCTGTCCTTTGCGATCCGATCGTCCTGGTGCTGATCGTACAACACCTCTACTGGTATCCACACGTACAAGGAGGAGCACCGACGGCGAACTGCTAGGTTCGTATCGACGGCAGGACTACTGTGGAGCTATGGTTTCCAACACATGGAATGACCTAACCGAACAACGAGTAACCCTTCTGGGTTACTGTGTTCCACTATATATAGGGAGTGAACATGGGATCCACTCTTGTGGCCCATTCACTGAAGCCCATATAACGCTAGTCACCGCGACTCGCTGACTCAGTCCTAATCCGGCTCGGGTCCAACCCGGCCAAATTTCCGGCTTGGGTCCAACCCGAACTGATTTCCGGCTTGGGTCCAACCCGGACTTGCTCCTTCTCTTAAGTGTGTGACCCTACAGGCTCATGGCTACTCAGACACGATAGGATTCCGACTCGCAATCGATCAGTCGGCAGCGGCTCCTACGTGCCGACTCCCAAGTACCAAAGAGTCATGACTACTTGCCTTCCCAATGCGACTTGCGTCTGAGTCCCTTTTGCCTCACGCTATACCTTGTCAGACTATAGGTGAATATATGTCATCCCTCAAATAGTCTGACTCTCTTCTCGATCCGAGATAAGTGATTCACCCGACTAACTCTTAGTCGACCGCCTCGGTTAACACTTAACCGAGTCGTGAATGGCCATGCTTTCTGAATCATATCTTCCGAGAGGGCCCAGAGAATATCTCTGTAAGTGGAGGGGCAAAAATCCCATCTTGGTTATTCACATCACGCAGCTTGATTCTCAGTCGACCTGAACTCTGCCTTTATAACTGCCCAGTTACGGATAAGCATTTGACAGAACCTAAGTCGGTGATCCTCAGGTCTAAGGATTACATTGATTAAGATATACAACTAACAACTTGTTCGTTGTACCTCAATATGGGTCAATCCTACTCGCTAAACTCTTTAGTTGAGTCTGTGTAAGTCGGAATGACATCTCCATGCCCATGACAAGTGGAACCGAGTCATCAAGCCGGATTTCACATTGGTCTAAGTTGTGTGTCCATCACAACCTCGATGACCAAGGATATTTAGTACAAACAACATGAATGCATAGTTCCACAACCGAATCACATATTCAATGATATACATCATATGTTTATACAAGGACAACTTTATATCTTTATGAATACAATGGGAAATATCATCATATATGATTGCCTCTAGGGCATATTCCCAACACTCTCCCACTTGCACTAGAGTCAATCTCCGACATCACATGTCTAAGCATCTAATGCCCATGGCTCTTAGGTGTGCCTCATGCTTCGGCTGGGTTAACGACTTTGTCAACGGATCCGCAATATTTGCATCCATGTGTACCTTGCATAATTTGATATCACCCTGATCCACGAACTGGCGAATAAGATGGTACCGCATGAGTATGTGCTTGTTCTTCTGGTGTTGTCTAGGTTCCTTGGCTTATGCAATAGCACCATTGTTGTCACAATACACGTCTAACGGATTGGACGAGCCCTGAACCACACCAAGATCCATGAGGAAATTGCTCATCCAAACAGCTTCCTTTGCTGCCTCCGAGGCGGCAATATACTCATCCTCTGTTGTAGATGCAGACATAGTCTCTTGCTTGGAACTCTTCCAGCTCATAGCACCTCCGTTTATAATAAACATGTATCCGGATTGTGAACAAGAATCATCAGAGTCGGCGAGATAACTTTCATCTGTGTAACCCTTTAAACTGAGTTCATCTTCACCACCATAAACCAAAAACATATCCTTAGTCCTTCTCAAGTAGTTTAGGATATTTTTAGCCGCTGTCCAGTGGATCTCTCCAGAATCAGCCTAGTATCTGCTCACAACACTTAGAGCATAGGAAACATCCGGCCTAGTACAAATCATGGCATACATGATGGATCTGACTGCAGAAGCATATGGAATCGCACTCATCCGACTTCGCTCATCAGTTGTCGAAGGACACTGAGTCTTGCTAAGTTTTACACCATGGGACATCGTTAAGAACCCCTTCTTAGACGATTCCATGTTGAACTTCTTCAACACTTTGTCCAAATAAGTACTCTGACTCAATCCAATGAGCCACCTTGATCTATCTCTATAGATCCAGATTCCGAGGATGTATGTTGCCTCACCCAAGTCTTTCATTGAGAAACTCCTTTCCAATGATTCCTTGGTTTCTTGCAACATCTGGCCATCATTTCGAATCAATAATATGTCATCCACTTATAAGATTAGAAAGTTTAGTTTGTTCCCGCTAAACTTCTTGTACAAACAATAATCATGATCACTCTTGATGAAGCCAAACGATTTGACTACTTCATCAAAGCGAATATTCCAACTCCGAGATGCTTGCTTCAACCCATAAATGGATTTCTGAAGTTTACATACCTTGTCAGCATAAGCCGGATCGACAAAACCCTCGGGCTGTATCATATACACGTCCTCGGTTAAATTTCCGTTAAGGAAAGACGTTTTGACATCCATCTGCCATATCTCATAGTCGAAATAGGCCGCTATAGCTAACATGATCCGAACTGATTTCAGCATTGCTACGGGCGAGAAAGTCTCGTCGTAATCAACTCCTTGAACTTGTTGGAACCTATTCGCGACAAGACGTGCTTTATAGACGGAAACATTTCCATCCATATCAGTTTTCTTCTTCAAGACCCATTTGCACTCGACGGGTCTTGCACCGTCTGGCAGATTAACCAAGTTCCAAACTTGATTTTCATCCATGGACTTTAACTCGGATCTCATGGCCCCAGTCCATGACTCGGAATCAGATCCCACCATCGCTTCCGAATAATTTGCCGGCTCATCACTGTCTAACAGTAACACATCACGAACACTTCGTAATCTTGCCGATCTTCGTAGTACAGGTGATGCAGCCGGCTCAGCTACCACGACCGGCTTAACCTCCAAGGTTTTTGCCGACTCGCTATTAGCCGGTTCCTCTCGAATTTCTTCGAGCTGCACCGTGCTCCCGCATACTCCCCGACTGAGAAACTTTTTCTCAAGGAAGACACCGTTCCGAGCGACAAACACTTTGCCCTCTTCTCGGTTGTAGAAGTAGTAACCCAAGGTTTCCCTCGGATACCCCACGAAAATACACTTATCCGACTTGGTTGTAAGCTTGTCCGACTGAAGTCGCTTGACAAATGCTTCACAGCCCCAAATCTTAAGAAAAGACAAACTCGGCTTTTTGCCTATCCACATCTCATGCGGTGTCTTATCTACCGATTTTGATGGTACTTTGTTTAGTGTGAACGCCGCTGTTTCTAGACAATAACCCCAAAATGATAAAGGCAGATCTGTCCGACTCATCATTGATCGTACCATGTCCAACAAGGTCCGATTCCGCCTTTCCGAAACACCGTTCCTTTCCGGCGTTCCTGGCGGAGTAAGTTGAGGAACTATTTCACACCTTTTTAGATGGTCATCAAACTCATGGCTCATGGACTCACCTCCTCGGTCTGACCGAAGATACTTTATTTTCTTGCCGAGTTGATTTTGTGCTTCATTCTGGAATTCTTTGAACTTTTCAAAGGCTTCTGACTTATGTTTCATCAAGTAGATATATCCATACCTACTCAAATCATCAATGAAGGTAATGAAGTACTCATAACCACCCCTTGATGTTGTGCTCATTGGTCCACATACATCACTATGTAGTAGTCCCAACAAGTCGGACGCCCTTTCGCAACTCTTTGCAAAAGGTGTCTTGGTCATTTTTCTGAGTAGGAAAGATTCGCATGTCTCGAACGACTCCAAGTCAAACGAAGTTAGGAGCTCATCATCATGGAGCTTCTTCATGCGTTTCCAACTTATATGACCAAGCCGACAGTGCCAAAAGTAAGTCATATTCAGATCATTTGGTTTCAACCTTTTAAAATTTATGTTATAAACCGACTCACCATCAAGATTCAAAATAAATAACCCATCCTGGACGGGTGCAAAGCTATGAAACATATCATTCAAATACAAAGAACAACCATTATTCTTGATATTCGACTCATAGCCTTGCCTCATCAAACATGAAGCAGAAATAATGTTTTGACTGAGCACTGGAACATAATAACAATTATTCAGTTCCATAATGATCCTGGAAGGTAAATGAAATTGCATCGTGCCTACTTCCAACGCAGCAACTCTTGCTTTGTTGCCGACTCGAATATCAACCTCGCCTCTTCGCTCCTAGTTCTTACCAGTCCCTGCAACGAGTTGCAGATGTGAATAACTGATCCGGTATCATATACCCAAGAACTATTAGGTGCATCAGCAAGATATATGTCTATAACATTGCAAACAAGTGTACCTGAGTCGGAAGTCATACCTCCACTCTTGGCTTTGTTGGCCAAGTACTTGCTGCAGTTCCTCTTCCAGTGGCCATCCACCTTGCAGTAGAAGCAAGTGGATCCGGCTGAAGGAGATGGCTTAGTCCCCGAGGAAGCGCTTGGGACCGGGTCCTGAGCCTTCTTTCCTCCTGACTTACCCTTCTTCTTAGTCCAATAACTCTTCTTGAACTTAGCCTTGTTCTACACCATCAACACTTGACTGGCGCCCTTCTTGAGATCCGCCTCTGCCTTCTTGAGCATCCCATGCAATTCAGTGAGCTTCTTATCCATACCATGCATGTGGTAGTTCGAAATGAACTGCCCATATGAACTAGGAAGAGAGTACATAATTATATCCGTAGCGAACTCTTCGCTAATGGGGTAGCCAAGCCTCTCTAGAGACTGCACATAACCAACCATTTTGATCACATGCGGACTCAGTGGATCACCATACTTAAGCTTGCAACTCAGCAAAGCCTGAGAGACTTGATACCTCTCAGTCTTCGCCTGAGCCTAGAACAAACTTTTGAGGCTTTCGATCATATCTTAGGCCTCAACATTCTCAAACTGCTTTTGCAAGTCCGGTTCCATGTGATCAAGCATAAGACAGCTAATATCCGTGGACTCATCCTTAGCCCGACGTTAGGCATTGGTGGCAGCGACATTCGCATTCTCATTCGGCTCATCTGGAAGTGGGTTGTCTAGGACATGGTCCTTCTTTTCTTGTTTGAGAATAATTCTCTGATTTAGATACCACTTGGTAAAATTAGTGTCGTTCAGTTTATCTTTCTCAAGAATGGTTCTCAACGCAAAACTGGATATCTAAGAGTGACTGCTACTTGGTGCCATGATCTACAACAGAAATATGAAAAACACTTAAGACATGTATTCATAAAAGAGCAAGCATATTAAACATTTTAATATTTCATGCTCCCACTAGAACCAACACCCCTCCGATGGTTACTTAGTGATTCAGGACCCTAAATAAGCAAGTCGGCTAGTGAGCTTTAGCATCACCGCTAGCCGCCAAGTGATATAGGTAGACAACTCCTTGTCAATCGTATCTCATATGACTCCTATTGGACGGGTGGCATCACATGACCCAGCTCTCATCCGAGCTTTCCCCGAGCCCCAAAACCATTGTGATAGACCCATCTAGCTCACCGAGTGTTTCTGCAGTAAGAGTCCGACTCGAAGCCACCTAGTCAGAAAGAATTAGCAGCACCTCAATTTTATGAGCCCACTACCAAAAATGTCCGACTTGTGATGGTGCAAAAACTGGAGGGAAAACCGACTAGACCTTCTTTGAGGGATTATATTTTACCGACTATCTAATAGAGGTAAAACATAGACATAACAATAACACAAAATAAAGCAATTATAATGTGAAATGGTATGGCTCCCTTCATGGTGATCTCCATCTCCATAAAGCCTGTAATCCGACTCGTGCCAACTCTTGTCACTTGCCGTCTTACTCCATGTCGCCGACATCTACATCGCCTTGCATGACATCCGGGTTCTCCAAACAGCTACACTAGCTTAGTAAAGTAAATTACAAGGAGAATCTGACACGCGGGTCGTTATACAATAAAATGACAGCACCTAGGCTCCAGCCGGCTGACAAAAACTGTGATTCACAGATCACGTATGGATTAGACACATACATCACATGCACATGAACCATACAATTCACATCTTCCTGCAAAAACAAGTTATGCATAGATACAATATCTACAGGCGTTGTGAAACTCGCAACGACATCTAAGGCGCTACGACAGGGCAAAGCCGGTGGTCCCGCTATCCGGATTGCGGGCGGGGACCGAAGGGGCAGCGCCCGACGATTTTTCTGAAAACGTAGATCTCATCTACGATCCGAACATGGATTCCGACCATTGTTCCGATTCGATCAAACTCTTTGATCTTCGATCACCGCATCTGGATTTACGTGTCATAGTCTACCCCGATGGCAGAACCCGACCGGTAGGGGTATGTCGTTCCACGACCTCAGAAGCATGATCAAGGAAATAAGATCTAGCATTCCCCGAGTATAGTTGATCCAATCAACCTCATACAAAACTGATCTATCTCATAGATAGACCACCAAAATAGCATATAGATCTTATCTACAGCCTACCGCATATCACATATGCGAGATCTCGAGCCTAAAACCAGAAGCAATAGCTCTGATATCACTGTAGGGCCACGCAGAGATAAAACAAAACTTTTTCCTCTAACATGGTGATCCCAAGATCTAGCTGAGATAGAAGGCCACGAGGTTTACCACTAGACGCGTAGTTGCGGACTACTGATGAAGCGCGTCAGTTGCAATCTGATCGTCCTAGTGCTGATCGTCTAGCACCTCTACTGGTATCCGCACGTACAAGGAGGAGCACTGGCGGCGAACTGCTAGGTTCGTATCGACGGCAGGACTGCTGTGGAGCTAGGGTTTCCAACACATGGGATGACCTAACCAAACAACGATTAACCCTTCTTGGTTACTGTGCTCCACTATATATATGGAGTGAACATGGGCTCCACTCTCGTGGCCCATTCACTGAAGCCCATATAACGCTAGTCACTGCGAGTCCGACTCGCTAACTTAGTCCTAATCCAGCTCGGCTCCAACCTGGCCAGATTTCTGGCTTGGGTCCAACCCGGACTGATTTCCGGCTTGGTTCCATCCCGGACTTGCTCCCGCTCTTAAGTGTGTGACCCGGCAGGCTCATGGCTACTCGGACACGATTGGAGTCCTACTCGCAATCGATCAGTCGGCAGCGGCTCCTAGCAGAACGTGCCGACTCCCAAGTACCAAAGATTCATGACGACTTGCCTTTCCAATGCGACTTGCATAGGATTCCCTTTTGCCTCACAATATACCCTGTCAGACTATAGGCGAATATATGTCATCCATTAAATAGTCCGACTTTCTTCTCCATCCGAGATAAGTGATACACCCGACTAACTCTTAGTCGACCGCCTCGGTTAACACTTAACCGAGTCGTGCATCGCCGTGCTTTCCGAATCATATCTTCCGAGAGGGCCTAGAGAATATCTCTCCGAGTGGAGGGGCAAAAATACCATCTTGGTTATTCACATCACGCAGCTAGATTCTCAGTCGACCCGAACTCTGCCTTTATAACTGCCTAGTTATGGATTAGCGTTTGACAGAACCTAAGTCGGTGATCCTCAACTGGGACTATGCAATAACCTCAGGTCTAAGGATTACATTGACTGAGATATACAAATGACAACTTGTTCGTTGTACCTCAATATGGGTCAATCCGACTCGCTAAACTCTTTAGCTGAGTCTGTGTAAGTCGGAATGGCATCTCCATGTCCATGACAAGTGGAACCGAGTCATCAAGCCGGCTTTAACATTGTTCTAAGTTGTGTAACCAGCACAACCTCGATGACCAAGGATATTTAGTACAAACAACATGAATGCATAGTTCCACAACCGAATCACATATTCAATGATATACGTAAGATGTTTATAAAATGACAACTTTATATCTTTATGAATACAATGGGAAAGCTCATCATACATGATTGCCTCCAGGGCATATTCCCAACAGATAGAAGACCAAAGATCAACGAACAATACTTGACCAACTGTAACCAAGTCAAGTACAAGGTTCCCGAAGATCTGCTTATCTGTTATCAACTAGCAAAGGAAAGCATAGCCCCACCATGATATAATCCTATGATTTCAAAAGCATTTCAATTCTGGCCATGATGCATACGATTCGACTGTGGTCTTTTATCGATAGATAGAGTATCGTATCTATTACATACTCCCTTTGAGATTATATTACCTGATCCACTGCTCCTAGCATAACTAGGTTTGGCTTGTCTGCACTGCTAGAGCTTATATCTGTGTCCTTCTAAGCTATGCATAGTTGTTGAATCTGGTCCATCCAGATGATGTGTCAGATGCAGAGAATCTAGTATGACAGGAGAACGTGATGAGATGATATCATAGGTGATATGAGTTAAAGATGCTAAGGCTTGCCACCACTAGGAACCGAGTTCTTGCCACCACTAGGAACCGAGTTCTTGCCTTTGGAACCGAGACGAGAGTAATCCCACACAGGGCTTGCGAACCCCTCTCCTGATTAACTTACCTAGTAGATTCCATGAGTCACATAGTCCGGGCGTTCCATTCGACATATGCATAGAAAACCTTTTGAAAGATTTGCCGGGTGAAGTTGGTGCATCATAACAGGTAGGGAAGCATGGACCGGGTTGCTTGGGGTTGATGACGCTCCTGGTAAACCATCCTCGCCTCACATCTTTAATTACCGGCTTCGGGATTTGACCCATTATGGCAGAACCATACTTATTGTGTGACTCATGGTCTCGGCGAAAGCAAGGTAAAGGTCGTGGCAAACCACCCTCTGCCGGCCTTCCAAGGAAGAGGGCTAATGTACTGGCATTAAGAGTCGGTTGGTACGTGTGGGTAAAGTTGTACACCCCTATATCTTTTCGAAAAGCCATGTTCACGGTTATGAATGCTTGGTGACCAGATTCTAAGATCATAGAGAACTTTAACCTAATCGTAAAACTTGGCAACTAATGTTTGTTAAGGATGCTTCCTCATGGGTACGAGGGGGTGATCCTAGTTCAAATGATGATGATTCGGTGGATATCAAAAGATGATGATCAATGTTTTTGGAGATGTCGCTCTCTTATCCCCTTTTAAAATACTCTGATTAGACGAGCTTCTTCTCTCTCTTGATTTATAAACAAAGATGGCTTTATGCAAAACAACTCCACCAGCCATAAGTCTTGCGGAGTACAACCTGTACTCACCTTTGCTTTCTTGATACTTTTGGCAGAGTAAGTGTTCCCTGAAGATAAATTTGGTACTACATCAACATCGATGAGTAGCTTGGGGTCCCGGCCGGCAGCCTGGAATCTATGGGCTGGGACGTCATCGTTATGCCTCAGGCCTCTTAGGCCGTTTGTTAAGTTTGCTATACTTACTAGCATAAATTTCCTTCTGTTGTTTGATGTTTGTGGTCCGTGACCCCTGCTTGTAATAATTTGGTTCTCTGCTCAGTTATGAGCTTTCTGTAATAAATTTTGTGTCGTAGGGTCACCGTTGTGTTACCGATTCTTCACCGAACATTCTCGAGCTCAAGGTTAAGCTTATGTCAGACAGAGGTTGGGGATTTGTTTAGCCCTGATCCCGGGGGTGTCACAGCGTGCGTCAAAGAGAGGGGAAGGCGCAGTCAGAAACTACCATTAGGGGTCACCGGAGTTGTAGCAGACCGCGGCGATGCTCTGTCGTTGTCGTTGCCGATGCTATGGGGCGCGCGCGGGCAAGCTAGGGTTACCGGAAGATGCGTAAGGAGATGGGGAGCAATCTAGTGGGTGCCAGGGAGTGGGAGGCGGTCGGACATCGTCAGAATTTGATGGAGATGCTCGTCGGAGCAGTGGTGGCGCAAGGGGAAATTGATGCAGCACTGGGGCGAAGAGGAGCGAGTGAGCGAGGGGAAAGAGAGAGGGGAGATTATGTACGCGTGGTCGCGGGCGAGAATTACTCTTGTATTCAAATGAAATGAAGCCTCAAATCAATGGAAGAAACGGTCGCGAAGGAAGATGGGCGAGGTTAGCGGGGTTGAAGACGAAGGTCAGCTGGCAGTGGGTCCGTGCGGTCAGTGAGTGAAGGAGTAAGCTGTGTGGTGAGAAAAGATCGAGGCAGAGAGAGTGGGTGCCGGGTGGGCAGCTGTTGGGCCTCATGGGCTGGTTCGATGGGTTGGGTTCTGCTGGGTTGTTTCTTTTTATTTTTTCTCCTTCTGTTTTCTTTTCTTTTTCTGTTTCTACATTCTGTTTTGAATATTATTCAAATGATTCAAACACTTGTTTGAATTAAAAAAATTATCAAAAAATTTCAGTAGGTTACTACTGTTTATTAATGTGTTTTTAAGTCCATTTAGAATATTTCCTTATATTCCCTTATGGTTTATTATTTAATTTAAAATAGACATTTGTCTTTATTTAAATAAGGTTTTAAATATGTTTCCAAACTATATTATTTTATTCAAATGATTTAAACATCTGTTTTAAATTCAAATGTTTATCAAACCTTTTCAGTAAGTTTAATACTTGTTTAATAATGTGTTTGACATTCCATTTTAGAATATTCAATATTCTTTTATGGTTTAATAATTATTTAAATGAGGTTTGTGTCTTTATCCAAACAATTGATTTAAGCCTCCATTTTATTCAAATTTTCATCAAACCTTTTCAGTAGGTTTTATTTATTCATTAATGTGTTTAAATAATACACTTTGAATTATTTCAAATATTTTAATATGATTTAATATTTATTTAAATTGGGCATTTGTCTTTATTCAAATAAAATCAAATATGGTTTTAAACCCATATAAATTTTATTCAAATACTTCTTTTATTCTTTTTAAGTTCATTAGATAACTTTTAATCCACTTTGGCAATTTCAATTATTTTTCCCATGATTTATTTAATCATTTATATTAGGAATTTTGTCTTTATTCAAAACAAATATGGTTCATATCCATATAAGTTTTTATTCAAATAATCTTTATTCCTTTATTTTATTTGGATTATCTTTATTCCATTTGCTTATGGATTTAACTCAAGGTTTAAATTGTCTTCTAAATAATTTTCTTGGGATTTATTATAAGTTTAGGCAATTTTTCTTTATTTAAATAAAATTGAATTTGGTTTAATCCATATGAATTTATTTAAATATTTTATCCCTTTTATTATTCAATAAACTTTCATTTGTTTATGGATTTGGCCTGGATTTAATTTGGCTTTTAAATCCATATCTTTTTATTTATAGATCCAAAATTGGTGATTCCAATTTGTATAATTTTATTTAATATTTGTTTATCTTTTTAAATCATTTTAGGATTACATTGCTCTCAATTTGGTATGGAGTTTAGATAGGAGCTTTATTAGCTTTGGAAATTATTTCCTTTAATCTTATTAAATTCATAAGTTTTTATCCATGGCTCCAAATTAAATGAAACCAATTTCTATGGTTTTATAGTATTTTTTTTGTTTATCATTTTTTATCATTTATAAATGTCTTACAGAGATCTTGCAAATGATTTTTTTCATTAAGATTTGGGGTTTTGATTTAAATTTTCCAAGTGTTTAAATTTCAAGATGCATTCATTGATGAATGCATTTCACTTCATTGATAAATGTCTTACAGAGATCTTGCAAATGATTTTGTTGGATTCCCTTTTATTCAAATTTTGTTCAAGAAGGGTTTTGATGTTTCCATTTAGAAGAAAAAAGTTTATTTTCACCCTAAATTTCAATAATTAATTCTTTTGTTCACTTATTTTTCACATTTCAAAATTTGGAAAATTTTGGGATATGACATTTGAGCAACAGAAGATGGTCAAAAAAATCGGTTTCTACCTGCTGGTCTGTTTTGATAGATTTCTACCAATATTTGCATTTGCTTCCTATTGATTCTTTTTTGAGTTCTCTTCAGGTAAATTGAACTTTTTAAAGGAGTTGCTACGGTAGCTTGTGTTTTTCATGAAAAGTTTTGCTGTTCCAAAGCTTTGCCAAGCGGTCTAATATCTTTTGAATACCCTAATGTTGCTAATGAAGATTGTGTGAAGTATTGTATGAAGGAAAAATTTCAGGTGTAGAAAGAGAATGATGTACTGAGATGAAGAATGGACAAAAGCTTAAGCTTGGGGATGCCACAAGAAATATCCAAGAGGTACAAGCGTCAAAGCTTGGGGATGCCCAAGGCATCCCCTTCTTCATCAATAAAAAGCTCATGTCTGTCTAGACACTTCGTTTTTATTGTTTCATGCACAGTTGTGTTGTTCTTAGAGCGTCTTAGTTTTTGTTTTCTTTGCTTAGGTTGTTTAGTTTGCTTGAATAAAGTAGTTTGGACCCCCGATCTTGCTGTGTTGTTTTGCAAATAAGTTGCTTGGTGTTGGAAAGGAGTAGTAAGTTCTTGCTTGAAGTGCAAGAGGAGCTTGCATTGACTGTGACTTAGACTTTAGCATGACATGCTAGGTGTTGTTTTGACCTGATGCTTAGTGATTATTGTTGTAGGATGTCTTGTTCCAAACAATTGGGATTGCTTAGTGTGCCTTGAAGAAATTATGCGTTGTTTTAGCATGCAAAAGCATAGTATTGTGGTATTCTCCTTTGATGTTTTGCTTGGGTTGACTTGGCACATGCTTACACCATGTTATGACTATGACAGGTCACCATTAGCCTCTATAATCATTTAGTCCTTGACTTGTAGTACCACTCTTTCCTTGACTGGTTGCTCCGAGTCTTTTGCTAGCCTCCACTTGTATGAATAAGTTCTACCCATGCTTTCAAAGTGTCCACTATAAACTCCCATGCATGGTGTGTTACACCATTCCAAGCATATTTTTGTTTTCAATTATCTTCCAATTAAAAACTATTTTGTTATGTGAAAACTTAGTGATTAAATCCCTCACAAACTTGATGGCACATTTTATTATTTGCCCCTAATAAACTTGAACCATTGAGACAACTTTGTTGTATATGCTTACACTTCTAAGTTGGGATTAGCAGAATCGGGGAACGTTTTCAACATTGCACTTGTACTTTTGTACTCCGTTGATATCATTCTCTTTTGTCTATGGATGTTATCGGTGTGAAATGAAGTGGGAACTTGTAAGTCCATGGAGTTTGTATTCTATGTTAGAGAAACGCCTGGGCCGCTAGCCTAAGTCATGCCCAATCATGGTGGAAACTTGCAGCATCACCATAGTGAGTTATCTATGAAGCATCCTCGACAAAAAGGCTATGCATATGGTAAATAAAAAGATTGCTGAGATGCTCATTGTCTGCTTGCCTTGTCATTTTGGTTATGGGAAAGATCTTGTACCATGTGCAAGGGGTACCCTGTTGGCGGTTCTCAATGATATGCAAATACTTATAGTGACAAGAACTTGCATGGGCCCTAAGTTGAGTATCCATGAGGTGTAGCCCTCATATTCAAGGGACTTGAGATTTACAACTTATACTTCATCAAGCATATACTCCAGCTTTGCCACTTTAGCCTTAACCACTTCAAGATGCTTATGGTAGGGGCAATGAGGGCTGAAAGCTAACAAGTACCATAATTTTTGGAAGGTCTTTTTGAAACTTGTAGTCCCTTCTTACTTTATAAAAAAGGCCTTTCTTCCATCATTATTTGAGTCTACACCTTCTACCTTTAGGCAGCATTAAGAGAGCATAGTTGTCATTCTGTTTGCAGTGTTCCAAAGCTTATTAATTGATGCATATTGTGATATTACTTGTTCTTGTGCTATTTGTTTCTAGTCACCCTTGTGAACTTTGATGGTGTCCTATGCATATATTGCTACTCTATGAGTGACAAACTGATTGCCACTATGCTATGGTTTATGTATGTAAAACAAACAAATGCTTTTCAATGCATGGTATTCATGATCTTTGTTTGTATCTTGCCATGTTGCATGCATAGTTACTATGTCCTAATGTTAGAACTCCATTCTTTCATGCACATGTTTAGAGTTATTTGATCCCAGCTTTCAATGCTTGGATCTTTATTGTGAGGGTGCATGTTCACCTCAAAAATTATTCTTTTTATCACTTACCTACTCGAGGACGAGTAGGAGTTAAGCTTGGGGATGTTGATACGTCGGAAACGTATCTATATTTTTTGATGGTCCATGCTTGTTTAGTATCTACTTTTCTTTACTTTTCTACACTTTGAGGTTCTTTTTACATGTTTTATGGTACTAACCTATTAACAAGTTGCAACAGTGCCAGATGCCTATTTTCTGCTATTTTTGGTTTCAGAAAAGTTAGTAAAGAAATATTCTCGGAATTGGACGGGACAAACGCAAAAGTCAATTACTTTACGTGGGGAACAAGAAGTCCAGAGGGGAGCCCGGGAGGCCAGCCAGCGGGCTAGGGCCCACCCTAGGCGCGGTGGGCCCTAGCCCATGCCTGGCTGGCGTTTGCCAGCCCTGGCCGCCTCCTCGGCCTCTCCCTTCGCCTATAAGAAGCCCCTGATGCAGAAACTCTGAGTACCTGATCAGAAATCCACGAAACCATCTGTAGCCGTCGCCACCATTGTCCCTAGATCGGGGGATCAAAAGCTCTTCCTGGCACCCTGCCGGAGGGGAGATCATCCTGGAGGCCTTCTTTACGGTATGATTCGGGAGTAGTTCCACCTTAGACTATGGGTCCATGTAGTATATAGATGGTTGTATCGCCTACTTTGTGCTTTCACGTATAGATCTTATGAGCTCCGTGCATGATCAAGATCTATATTTGTAATCATGCATGTTGTGTTTGCAGGGATCCGATGGATATTTATATTATTATGTTGGTTTGATTAATGGGTTTGTCTTTATGATTCTATCATGTCTGTGTTGTTTGTGATCTTGCACGCTCTTCGTTGCTAGTGGTTATCTTGGCCAAGTAGTTGCTAGTGACTCCAAGAGGGAGTATTTATGCTCGATAGTGGGTTCATGCCTCTATTTTTCAAGGGAAGTGACAGAAAACTCTTCGGTTGTAGATGTGCTATTGCTACTAGGGAGAAAACAACGGTCGCTTGTTCATGGAACATATGGACTGTTTACCTTACACACTTTTCTTAAAGCAGTTGTCTGTTGCTTGCAACTTAATACTCGAGGGGGTTCGGATGATAACCTGAAGGTGGACTTCTAGTCATAGATGGAGTTGGATGGAGGTCTATGTATATTGTTGTATTGCCCAATCGAATCTCATAGGATCTTTTTGACTAGTAATTGCATTGTTATGCCTTGCTCAGTTTCTATCAATTACCCTGCTATAATTTGTTTACCCTTCATGCCATGTTGTTTATCTAAGGATAGCACCTCTACTGAACTATGGACCCCGGTCCAATCTTTACCATTGATACATCTTCCACTATTACTTGTTTACTTGCTGCAAACCATTACCTTCCACACCATACGTTTAATCCTTTATTACATCAAACCGGTGAGCTTGACAACCTCACTGATTCGTTGGGGCAAAGTCTTGAGTTTGTGTTGTGCAGGTCTCCGCATTGCTTGCAACACCTGTTGACGTTTCCTTCCTCCTAGAGGTTCGATAACCTCGGTTCCTTACTGAGGGAAAACTTGCTGCTATGCTGCTTCACACCTTGCTCTTGGGGTTTCCCGACGAAGCGCTCCCACTTGGACTAGCGTTGCATCAACCATATTTAGCACTAAGCTCTTGAAAATCAGCAGTTTTAGCGATAGACTTAATGCAATCATACTCATAGTTTATACCTGGTTCTTTACCTTTGTCGTTATCCCAATATTCAGTATTTCTTTGAATTGTTTCAAGACGATCCCACTTAGCTTTGACCTTCTTACTTGTGAAGGATCCCTCTGAACAGGTATCTAAATAGTCATTGTAATGTCCTGGAAGCCTTGCATAAAATTATTGATAATAATATTACTGGGGAGCTCATGAATGGGACATTTGAGCATTAGTGACTTTAGTCTCCCCCAAGCTTCAGCAATACTTTCTCCCTCATGAGGATGAAAATTATAAATATAATTCCTATCTTTATGAATTTCATGAGGTGGATAAAATTTAGAGTAAAAGAGAGATTCAAGTTCCTTCCACTCCAAATGATGAGGATCATCTAGTAGCTCATACCACTCCCTTACTTTGTCCCTAAGTGAGAAAGGCAATAGCTTCCTCTTAACTTGGTCCATTGAAATACCTGCACACTTAAACAACTCGCATAATTCATGTACAAAGAGTAAATGATCACTAGGATGGGCAGTTCCATCTCCAAAATAGCAGTTATTCATAACATGTTCAACAATTTCAATAGGTATTTAAAAAGGGACACTTTCGGTATGTGGATTTAAAATATCACAAGTATCATTAGAATTACCACTATGGGGGATAAAGTATCATAAGAGCAAATTTTCTTCCCTAAAGTTGGGGAACTAAAAACATCTTTTTCATAAAAACTAGCTTCCCCAAGCTTAGACGTTTCCATTGCATTAGTAACAAAGGTGTTCAAAAAGTTCATACTAACAACATTGCTATTAGCATGCAAAGAAAGTTCCATAGGTTTTTAATTTTTGTTTCAAACCATTCATGTTCTAACTTAGGAAAAATACTAAAAAGCTCTCTAATTTTGTTGTTTTTTCCATTAAGCCTAACTAGTGAAAACAAAAAACAAAAATACAAAACTATAGAATCTAAAGGAAATAACTTCGAGAACTCACACCGGAGGATGTGAGTACCTTTTACCTTACCTCCCTAGAAACAGCGTCAGAAAATACCTTGATGTCTACACACTTCTATTCTTGTAGACAGTTGTTGGGCCTCCAAGTGCAGAGGTTTGTAGAACAGCAGCAAGTTTTCCTTTTTTTGCGCGGAAAATGCAAAAACTTGGCATGCCTTATTATGATCTTGATAGTATTTAATTTATTCAATTTTCCTAGAACAAGATGGAATCAAGATACTTGTCCCAAGAAAAACTACCATTGTGAATAATTTGTCTTCCGATTGGTACATGATCATGATAGTACTTAATTTATTCAATTTGCCTACAACAAGATGCCACCATTATACCTGGCGAAAGAAGAAACTAACTTTGTGAATAATTTGTCTCCGGATTGGTACATTAAGGAATTTTATTAATTTGAATAGTATATGGTGGATGTGATTCAGCAGACTGAACATTTGATATATGTGGCAGCAGTACTGCAATGATACTTATTTGAAAATAGGACTCATGATGCTGCTAACTACGCTTATATTTCCATTTGTTCTAATGATTTATGAACTATGGATGTATTCAACAAATTAACATTGAAGCTGGATATGCACAAATATATACTAAGAGATTGCAAAAGCGGTGTATCTTTTGGATGACAAAATTCTTGAGCATGTATATTCTTCACGGCACTCAAAATGACCCCGGTTCACTTGCCAAATTAGTAGTACAACAGAGTTAGCAATATGTATTCCTGATTATACGAAAGCCAAATCTAAACAAATTAAAATTAATGCACACAAGTTTCAAGCCATGTACCTATATACTGCCATTGAGATTGAAAAGGTATGCCAATCTGCAGCAGGCTTACACCAGTAATACAACAATAGAAAGCGCTTCACTTAAGTAATCTATTATGTCAATGTTTAGAGAAAACTAATATTAAGCTTAGCCCTCTACAGCACGCTTCACTATCGAATGTCAGGCTTAACATGGGGCAAATATTTACAAACTGCTCGCAACCAGTTTGAAAACATGTTCTCATATTTACTACTCCCTCCGTTTCAAAATATAAGATGTTTTAGGTTTGTGAAGAAAATGAATCTAGCCTTGTTAGTATGTGATTCACTCAATTTTGGGATGAATCTACACACTAAAACAAGTCTAGATTCATTTTCTTCACAAACCTAAAACATCTTATATTCTGAAACGGAGGGAGTACTAACTACAAACCGTAGAGGCATTCTGTCAGACATCTTGCATGTGTTCATAACTCATACAGAAGTAGGAAACAATAGTTAAAATCATACCAGTACATGAAACCCTAGGGTAGAAGATGACCTTACCGCCACTGGCAGTTGCACGGTGGTCCAGCTTTCATCCTAAAAAATCTTCGTGTTGTGGCCCTTTCATTGGCGGCTTTTTTGCCTTGCCGCCACTTTCTCTTTTCCGAGTTCCTCCTTTTGTCTTTGTTTCTGTGCCTGCACATATATAGACCGATCTTAAAGCTAAACATAGGAGGTGTACATATACATATACTACAGTACTATATTGAGATACAGTTTATTTCAAAGAAACAACAAGACTAACTCATCTAGATTGCTTCTGTAGAAACTTTTCCATGCGCTCATTTCATCGCATTTGCTCACTTTGAAACTTTTCCTCTCTTTGACTTTCACGCAACGATCTCTCTTCCTTTTTACTTTCACGCTCATTTCTCTTCATATCCTTGTGGATTTGTTCCTCTCTCTGAAAAGACATCAAATTGTACATTACTTTCAAGCTAATGTATTTATATCTGCTGCCTGACAGATTGAAGCAAAAGACCATTACCTTCAAAAGCATAACCATGCGCCATCTCCACAGATCCATGGAGAAGGTGTGATCCTAGAGTGAGAGATCATACCCTCGAATTTGAAGCTTCAACCGGAGTGTCATAGCAATGAGACCTACTTCCTCTGCCCTATGTATCAGTTGGCTGCTCAGGAAGAAATTTATACTCATGAATTTCCCGTGATCCACCATGAGGTTGAACCTCAGGTGGATTAGCAACATTTGATTTTCTCTTCCAAGAAAGTGAATTCGGAACAAAAGGGTGTGTTCCATGGTGGGAAAGAATGACAATACCTAGGTGGATTAAGAAGAGTACCAACAAACAATCGAAGATGGGTACAAGAAAGAAATTGGATGTGTGTGCTAGGAGGGGGATTCAAGCCTTATACTAATTTAATATTGCACCGACGGTTTCTCGCTTTCATCCTCAAAATATGGCACAAGATGATAAGAATAAACCCTATAGCAGTATAGAGACTCGTTGAGACAACCGTGCAGCATAGACTCCACAATATCCTGACATGCCCCGTATGTAGCACAATATCTCTAGAAATAGAGAATTTCTTGCAGTATATTTATCTACAACAAAAGATGAGCCAAATTTCAGTTTAGAACCACGCACCACTAGTAGAAAACGGACCTTTGGTCCAGAGCATTAGTCCTGGTTCTGTTACAAACCGGGACTAATGCCCTGGTCCCAACGGCTAGAAACGGCCGCAGGCCCCAGAAGACATTATTCCCGGTTCATAGGGGACCTTTAGTCCCAGTTCGTTTAACAAACCGGGGCTAAAGGGTCTGGCGCTGGAAAAAAGCAGATGCGTGGACCTTTAGTCCCGGTTCGTTTCTCAAACCGGGACTAAAGGCCCCGAGTATATCTTCTTCCCTTTTCAGCCCAAGCCATTTCAAGCTCACACAAGCATCTCTGTCAAATTTTTCCCCTCAAGCTCGAGTTCTTCCCAAATTTTCTCAAGATTTGTGAAGATTTTTTGGCTCCACATCTATCAATGGTCCTAAGAGGTTAGCAACTTCATCATTTCTTCTTTCATTGCTTGTTTTAGCTCAATTCATGCTGTAGAAATGGATAGATTTGTGTGCATTATATCTCTATATATCTGGTTAATTTGGCACATATAGTTCTCGAAATTCATTTGATTCATCGAAGCACATAGATACATGAGTTCATCCTATCTACATATCCTGGTTTGGCACATAGTCTTGAAATTCAGACGGTTCATAGTGCATCATGTCACCATCGAGCACCAAAATATTCTTCTTTCTTCTACGTCACAAAATCCATTGCAACAAAAATAAGTACCAAAACTATAAAGGCATATATATATATATATAGTGGCGCCCTAGCATTTTCGTTAATCGTCGGCCAGTTAAGCAAGTAAGAACAAAAACATGAACACGTCGAGGAGCTACCAAATTAAATTAGGGAGGGTCTCTATCTCGAGCTCCTCGAAGATGTCTAAGGACGAGGCATCCTAAGACATCTTCGACAAGCTCTGCCGTAGTGGTGTCCCTTCTCTCGCACACCATCTTTCAGTTTATATCTTTTCTAGCTAAATCAGTATGCTGGTGGAGCTAACTAATTTCACATATTAGGGAATGCCTCTACGGCGAGCTTCCTAAGACATCTTCGAGAAGCTCCGCCATAGTGGTGTCCCTGGTATTGCACACGATCTTCCTTGCAGTTGATAGTTCAGAAGGAAGCCTATTTATAGATTAAGCAGCACAACATAGTGTCGACGCTCACGACATAATGTCGACACTTACCCCTGTCATAGTGTCGCCACCCACTGAAACAGTGTCGCCACTCATTGTCATCACCCATTTTTAGTCCCGGTTGGAGTGTCCTTTAGTCCTGGTTGGAGACCCCATTCGGGATTAAATGGGCTCAGGTCGGCCCTAGCCTGCCACCACCCCTTTAGTCCTGTTGGTGTGTCCGTCTAGGACTAAAGATGTAGTAGAAAGTTATAAATCAGTGCATAGTTGTTTGATGTATATGATGTGCTCTTTTATTTTTAGACTAGTACTACTCTTAGCATCGTGATTTTGTTTTATGAACTTATATAATGCATATGAGACGGCAATAGATGTACACTAACCGAATCTTTGACAAGTTCATTAAAGGCGTGCGTTCTTTTGTCATTGTGGAAGAGGCAAACAAGCGGAATGGTTTTATGTGTTGTCCATGTGGTGAGTGTCGGAATCAGAAGGAATACTCTTCCTCAAGAGTCCTTCATGGCCATCTGTTTCTGTCCGGTTTCATGTCTGGCTATAATTGTTGGACCAAGCACGGAGAAAGAGGGATTATGATGGAAGACAACGAAGATGAAGAGAATGATAACAGCTATCTAATGTCCCCTGAATACGGTGGTACTACATTGGAAGACAATGATGAAGAAGAAACATAAGAACGTGCATCATATGAGCCAGATGATGATCTTAGTCGGGCCATTGCTGATGCAAAGGGAAAATGTGATAGCAAAAGGGAGAGGTTGAAATTTGAGCAGATGTTAGAGGATCGCAACAAATTGTTGTACCCGAATTGTGAAGATGGCCACAAAAAGCTAGGAAGTACACTAAAATTGTTGCAATGGAAGGCAGAGGTCGGTGTTCCTGACAAGGGATTTGAAAAGTTGTTGAAGATAGTGAAGAAGCTGCTTCCAAAGGATAACGAACTGCCCACCAATACTTACGAAGCAAAGAAGGTTGTCTTCCCTCTAGGATTAGAGGTATAGAAGATATATGCATGCATTAATGACTGCATCCTCTACCGCGGTGAGCAGTCCGAGAATTTGGATGCATGCCTGGTATCCACTGCATTGCGGTATAAGATCCGACGAGATGACCCTGGTGATGTTGAGGGGGAACGCCCCAGGAAGAGGGTTCCCGCCAAGGTGATGTGGTATGATCCTATAATACCATGGCTGAAACATTTATTCAGAAATGAATAGAATGCCAAATTGTTGTGATGGCACAAAGAAGACCGTAAGAAAGACGAAATGTTGAGAAAGCCAGCTGATGGGTCATAGTGGAGAAAAATTGACAGAAAGTACCCGGACTTTGCAGGTGACGCGAGAAACTTATGGTTGGGTCTAAGTACAGATGGCATGAATCCCTTTGGGAGCAGAGCTGCAGTCATAGCACATGGCTTGTGACTTTGTGTATATATAACCTTCCTCCTTGGTTGTGCATGAAGCGGAAGTTCATTATGATGCCAGTGCTCATCTAAGGCCCGAAGCAACCCGGCAACGTCATTGATGTGTACCTAAGGCCATTAGTTGAAGAACTTTTAAAGTTTTGGCATGGACAAGGTGTACGTGTGTGGGATGAGCACAAACGTGAGGAATTTAACCTACGAGCATTATTGTTCGTAACCATAAATGATTGGCCTTCTCTTAGTAACATTTCAGGACAGACAAACAAGAGATACAATGCATGCACACACTGTTTAGATGACACTAAAAGTATTTATTTGGATAAGTACAAGAAGAATGTGTACCTAGGGAATCGTCATTTTCTTCCGCCCACGCATTCCCTAAGAAGGAAAGGCAAGCATTTCAATGGTGAAGCAGATCACCGGAATAAGGATGTTCGCCGTACTAGTGACGATGTATCTGATATGGTGAAGGAATAAAAAGTAATCTTTGGAAAGGTCCTGGCGGACAGTCCATTCTGAAGGACGCTGGCGGACACGCACCCATGTGGAAGAAGAAATCTATATTTTGGGAGCTACCATGTTGGAAAATCTTAGAGGTCCGCTCTGCAATCGACGTGATGCACCTGGCGAAGAATGTTTGTGTGATATTGCTAGGGTTCTTGGGCGTGTATGGAAAGAATAAAGATACACCAGAAGCACGGCAGGACCAACAACATATGAAAGACCGAGAAGGCAGGCATCCAAAGTTGTTTCAAGGTACTGCTATCTACGCTCTTACCAAGGAAGAGAAGGAAATTGTTTTCGAATGCCTGAGTAGTATCAAGGTCCCTTCTGGCTTCTCGTCCAATATAAAGGGAATAATAAATATGGCAGAGAAAAAAATTCCAGAACTTGAAGTCTCATGATTGCCACGTGCTTATGAAGTCTTGCGCTGCAATCTTCTCCTCCGAGAAGCAATCCATCACCTCTGAGGCCACCATCACCTCCGAGTCCACCGTCTCCACCGAGAAACAATAGTCCACCCCTTCCTGAGAGGGACCGCAGCGCGAGTGCATCTCCATCTCCGGCGCCTTCTCCTCCGCCCACTGAATCAAAGGGAAGAAAGCAAAAGAATAACATCGCTATGTCGAGGGATACCCGACGCCGAAAATGACAAGATCCCCTCCCAAGAGTACCGCCGTCTCCTCCCAAGTTAGCTTATCACCAGTCTGATGAGGAAAGCGCGGTGATCTCTCAAGCAAAAGTGAAGGCCCATTTTGCACCAAAACAACCCGAGGCACAGGTGCAAATTGATCCAAAATTCAAGAAGCACTTCAAGGCATTCCCTGAGAAACCACCCCAACATGTGTTAAATAGGAAATATGACTATACACGATGTCTTACAAAGACACTAAAAGAGAAGTCATCAAGCAATACTGCAAGCGGGAGAAAATCAAAAGAAGTTGCCCAGCTCGGCAAACTGGCAAAACAATCCATCGCCCCGCTCAAGGTGTTACCCTATCCCACTCAAGGTGTAATAGATATGGAATTAGCTATTAAATTAGCCAAGGAGTGTAATGTGTCGGTCGAAGCACTTCTAGCTGGCAAAGATGATGTCGCCAAGGGACCAATAGCACGGAAATTTGTCTATAGGGAGCCTCTGGTCAGCGATGAGGTATTCAATGATCTGCCAACACATATGCGACTGTTGCATATCTGGTACTTGAAAGTCACAAAGGAAGGGAGACAGTTTCTCCTATGTAAAGTTGGAGAGGAGTACTTCCGTCCAGACGAGATCTCCATTGAACTTTGTGAACTATTTCAGTTATTCAACCTAGACGCCCTCGACAAGTCCCTCCTCAGCTGATATTGTCTTTAAGTAATTAAGTCACTAACTCAGCTTGTTCAATTCATTCTCACTATATCTTCTTCTGTGTGTTATTATATATGCAGAATGAAGATTCAAGAATGTAGAAGAAAGTCAATCTACAGCATTGGGTTCGTTGACCCAAACAAAGTTAATGGACATACGCTAATAAATAAGATCGAGGAAACGGAGGATAAATTGCTAATGTTTTTAATGGATCAACATTACAAGACGCAAATACTATTTCCATACAACTATGGGTGAGAGTCTTATTGTCTTGTACACATTCAATTTTTGTTTACTCGATGTTAAGTGTATATAAATGTGCGCAGCTTCCACTGGATTCTTCTAAACATTGACGTTAACCGTGAAAAAGTTGAAATCTCGGACTCGTTAAAGAATCCGTTGGAAGACTACCGTAGCATAATTGATTGCCTCCAAAAGTAATTTCAATCTTTCTCAAACTATATCTCTGTCTTTCGTTCATCCTCTGAGATGTAAACCAATTAATAACTCATTCATTTCTTTTTTGCCGGACAGGGTTTGGAAAAGGTTCACGAAGGAGGTTCAGGGTGAATGGCGTGAGCATCTCACTTTTCGTACGGTCCGGTAAGTAGTACGAGAGCTAACTCCTCGCATCTCTTCAATTCTAGTCTCCATACAATTATCATGCTTGATTATTATTTGATTGAATTATATTCTCGATCGAAAAGTGTGCGATGCAGTCACAGGGGACTAATTTATGTGGATATTACGTATGCGAGTTCATTCGTGGGTGTATGGAGCAGGGCATAGACTTTCTTCGAGTACGTAAACAATATATTCACAATTTATTTTATACCATAGTTTTTGTTGAGTTCCATTCATAATGATTTACATCTTTATATATAGTTGGATGCGATGCGGGATAAGCTCCTACCACATGAACGCCTACTAGCAATTCAAGGGGAGTTGTTGGGATTTTTGCTCAGGGACATTAGAAACACAAAAGGAGAGTACAACATGGATAGACCTTCGTGTAATCGTGTATAGACACAAAAAGACAGTATCCGTGTAATGTAATGATCTTCGTGTAAATCAAATAGACGAGATCTAGTCTCGGTTGTGTATATATTTATATTTCTTTATGTAATCGTGAGAGAAATTATATTAGATATGCATCAATGCATACAACATGTAGTAGCGTAGAATAATATGTATATGAAAATACAAAATGAAAAATAATCAAACACAAAAAAAGAAAACCCTAAAACCCCACCTCCTGCCGCGACAGCAGTTTGGTGCAAAACGTTGCCACGGCAGAACACCTTTAGTCCCGGTTGGTGTTACGAACCAGGACTAAAGATCCTCCTGCCCAGTGTGCGCATTGGGGCCACGTGGAGACAATCTAGTCCCGGTTTGTAAGAGAACCGGGAATAAAGGCCTAACCTTTAGTCTCGATATGTTAGTCCCGGATTGCAATCCGGGACTAAATCCTCTTACAAACCGGGACTAGAGTCCTGTTTTCTACTAGTGCACACACCTATTTTAGGAGCAACAGCCTCGACAGCAGCACCATCGTGCTATTGGCCAGAGAGACAACCGAGATTGATAGAATGGCATCTGCCTCCAGCTGGGTGGTAACAGAGCCCAGGGAAGGGAAGAGGGCGGCCCAGTCAGTACCGGGCCCTGGAACAGCACAATGAGGCAGGGTCGCATGGCATCAGAGGGTACCCGCCTGAGCACCTCCAGGGCAGCACGGTCACCACAGAATCCTGCGGACAGCGAGAGGATGCGGGAGGAGGTGCCAGCGACGAGCTGGGCCAGCGAGAGGATGCGGGAGAAGGTTTTTGTATGACGTCGATGAGCGGGGGCAGAGCTTCATGTCGGTAGGGAAACATCGGAGGAGGCTGAGCTAGAGGCTTGATACGTCGGAAACGTATCAATAATTTTTGATGTTCCATGCTTGTTTAGTATCTACTTTGCTTTGCTTTGTCTACACTTTGAGGTGTTTTTATATCTCTATCCTATTAACAAGTTGCCATAGTGCCAATTGCCTGTTTTCTTCTGTTTTTGGTTCTAGAAAGGTAGAAAATCAATATTCTCAGGATTGGACGGGACAAAATCCAAAGTCAATGTTTTATCGTGGGTGACACGAAGTCCAGAGGAGAGACGGAGAAGCGGGCCAGGGCGGCCAGACCCCCCTAGGAGAGGCCAGGGGTAGGCCCATGCCTGGGCAGGGTGTGCCCCCTGGTCGCGTCCCAGCCTCGCCTCTTTGCCTATAAGATGCCCCCGATGCAGAAACCATTAGCACCCGATCAAAACTCTATGAAACCATCTGTAGGCGCCGCCACCATCATCCCTAGATCGTGGGGGGGATCTAAAGTTCTTCCTAACACCCTGCCGGTGGGGAGATCATCCCGGAGGCCTTCTTCTCCGGTATGATGCGTGAGTAGTTCCACCTTGGACTATGGGTCCATGTAGTAGCTAGATGGTTGTATCTCCTCCTTGTGCTTTCATGTATAGATCTTGTGAGCTCCGTTCATGACCATGATCAAATCTATTTTTAATCATGCAGGTGTGTTGTGCAGGTTTCCACGTTGCTTGCAACACCTTTGAGATGTTTCCTTCCTCCTACTGGTTCGATAACCTCGGTTTCTTACTGAGGAAAAACTTGCTCATGGGCTCATCACACCTTCCTCTTAGGGTTTCCAACAAAGTGTCCCACCATAGTGCTGGGCGCCATCAAGCTCTTTCTGGTGCCGTTGCCCGGGAGGCTAAGGACGTCTTCACAAGGGGAGTACTCCACTTCCTTTCTCTTTACTTTGTTTTTAGTTTGCTTAGTTTCTTCTGCTAGGTTTTGTTTGCCTCTTTTCAAAAACTCCAAAAAATTATTCTAGTTTGGTTTGCTTTCTTTATTCAAAAACACAAAAAAATTAGTTCATGTTCTAGCTGTTGCTGCTGTTTCTGGCTTTCCCACCTTTGCCAAAATGAACTCTGCTGAGAACACCAAGTTGTGTGACTTCACTAGCACCAACAACAATGATTTCCTTGGCACACCTATTGCTCCACCTGCTCCTGATGCTATCTTTTATGAAATTAAGCCTGCTTTGTTGAATCATGTGAAGAGAGAGCAATTTTCTGGTGCTAGTTCTGATGATGCAGCTGCCCATCTCAATAACTTTGTTGAACTTTGTGAGATGCAGAAGTATAAGGATGTGTATGGGGATATTATTAATATCAAGCCTTTTCATTTCTCCTTGAGAGGAAAAGCTAAAGAATGGTTGTTATCTTTGCCTAGATATAGTATTGACTCTTGGACTAAGTGCAAAGATGCTTTTATTGGAAAGTACTACCCCATACTAAGATTATATCTATGAGAAGTGACATTATGAAATTTAAACAACTTGATAATGAACATGTTGCTCAAGCTTGGGAAAGAATGAAATCTTTGGTTAAGAATTTCCCCACTCATGGACTCACTACTTGGATGATTATCCAGACTTTTTATGCAGGTTTGAACTTCTCCTCGAGAAACCTGTTGGATTCATCTGCTGGAGGTACCTTTATGGTCCTCACTTTGGGTGCTGCAACAAAGCTCCTTGATAATATGATGGTTAACTACTCTGAATGGCACATTGAGAGAGCTCCACATGGTAAGAAGGCAAATTCTGTTGAAGAAACCTCCTGTTTGAGTGATAAGAGTGATGTTATGATGGCTATGCTTGTTAATAGGATAGCTCCTCTAGATCCTAATAGTGTTCCCTTAGCCTCTTTGGTTGCTCAAGAAGAGCAAGTTGATGTGAACTTCATTAGAAACTACAATTTCAACAACAATGCTTATAGGACTAATTTTGGTGGTAACAACTATAGGCCTTATTCTCCTCATAATGGCAATTCCTATGGAAACTCATACAACAATGCTAGAAGTGCCCCTCTGAACTTGAAGTCATGCTCAAAGAATTTATTAGTAAACAAACCACTTTCAATAAGGCTATAGAGGAAAAGCTTTTAAATGTTGAGAAAATATTTCCTCTTTGTCTGAAGCTCAGTCCTCCTTGATTAATAAAATGGTTGCTAAACCTGAAACCATGGAAAGTACCTTTGCTACTACTCATGCCATACAAGTCACTATTGATGAAAATGTTAGGCTGTTAGCTCAACTTTATGATAGGTGGGAAAGGGAAGCTGAAATTGATAGAAACAATAGTCTGTGCACCATCACCACTAAACCACAGGTTGTCCCAATTCCTCCTCCTACTATGCCTAAACCTGTTGATCCTACTACTAGTGATGCTAATTTTGATTTTGATATTGATGGTTGCAATATTTCTGGAGTGATTATGTTCCTACAAAAGCTTGCTAGAAGTCCTGGTGCTACTGATATGCATGTTGCTTTCACCAAACACATTACGGATGCTCTTGTTAAGATTGAGGAAGAGAAGTTAAAACACAAAGCTTCTATTCCTAGGAAAGTACAAGATAGTTGGGAACCCATTATTAATATGCAAGTGAATGACTTTGATCTCAAAGCTTCATGTGATCTTGGTTCTAGTGTCTCTATTATGCCTGGGAAGATTTATGAAATGCTTGATTTGCCACCTTTAGAAGATTGTTATTTGGATGTCCCACTGAATGATAATGCTAAAAAGAAACAGATTTCTGTCCTCCACCATAAAAATTTGTGAGGAGTCTTGTAAGTCTGATTGAGAAGAAAATTTACGAATAAATCCCCTAGTATGTTATATAACTTTTGTTAGTTCAACACTTTTTTATTTGAGCAACATAAGAGTTTTGAAAAAAATCGGTTTCTACCTGCTGGTTTATTTTGACAAATTTCTGCCATTATTTACATTTTGCCTCTTATTGATTCCTTTTTGAGTTCTCTTTTGGGGAATTGTTCTTTTTGAAGGAGTTCATACAGTATCTTGTGTTTTTATTGAAAAGTTTTGCTGTTCCAAAGCTTTTCCTAAGGTCTAATATCTTTTGAATAAACTAATGTTGCTAATGAAGATTGTGTTAAGTTTTGTATGAAGTAAAACTTTTCAAGTGTAGAGATAGAATGATGCAATGAGATGAAGAATGACCAAAAGCTCAAGCTTGGGGATGCCACCATGGTGTCACCCCAAGAAATATACAAGAGGCACAAGCGTCAAAGCTTGGGGATGCCCAAGGCATCCCCTTCTTCATCAATAAAAAGCTCAGGTTTGTCTAGACACTTCGTTTTTTATTGTTTCATGCACAATTGTATTGTTCTTGGAGCATCTTAGTTTTTGTTTTCTTTGCTTAGGTTGTTTAGTTTGCTTGAATAAAGTAGTTTGGACCCCCGTTCTCACTGTGTTGTTTCAAATAAGTTCCTTGGTGTAGGACAGGAGTAGGAAGTTCCTTCTTGAAAGTGCAAGAGGAGCTTGTATTGACTGTGACTTAGACTTTAGAATGACATGCTGGGTGTTGTTTTGACCTTATGCTTAGTGATTATTGCCTTAGCATGTCTTGTTCAAAACAATTGGTATTGCTTAGTGTGCCTTGAAGAAATTATGTGTTGTTTTAGCATGCAAAAGCATAGTATTGTGGTATTCTACTTTGATGCTTTGTTTGGGTTGACTTGGCACATGCTCACACCATGCTATGACTATGACAAGTCACCATAGCCTCTATCATCATTTAGTCCTTGACTTGTAGTACCACTCTATGCTTTGATTAGTAATGTTTTGTCGCTCTGCATGATTATGGCCATTATTACTCTCTTAGTTGGTTACTCCCAGTCTTTTGCTAGCCTCCACTTGTATGAGTAAGCTCTACTCATGTTTCCAACTCCCAAGAAACTAAGTTATTCCAAAGTGTCCACTATAAACTCCTATGCATGGTGTGTTACACCATTCCATGTATATTCTTGTTTTCGGCTATCTTCCAATTAAAAACTATTATGTTATGTGAAAACTTAGTGATTAAAGCCCTCACAAACTTGATGGCACACTTTATATTCTTTGCCCATAATAAACTTGAACCATTGTGTCATCTATGTTGTATATGCTTGCACTTATACGTTGGAATTAGCAGAACCATGCTGTCAAGGGGAACGTTTTCAACATTGCACTTGTACTTTGTACTCAGTTGATATCATGCTCTTTTGTCTATGGATGTCACCGGTGTGAAATAAAGAGGGAACTTATAAGTCCAAGGTGTTTGTATTTTGTGTTAGAGAAACGCCTGGGCCGCTAGCTTAAGCCATGTCTAATCATGGTGGAAACTTGCAGCATCACCATAGTGAGCTATCTATGAAGCATCCTCAATAAAAAGCTATGCATATAGTAAATAAAAAGACCGCTGAGATGCTCATTGTCTGCTTGCCTTGTCATTTTTGTTATGGGATAGCTCTTGTACCATGTGCAAAGGGTACCCCGTTGGAGGTTCTCTATGATATGCATGTACTTAAAATGACAAGAACTAACAGGTGACTGAAGTTGAGTAACATGAGGTGTGGCCCTCGTATTCAAGGGACTTGAGATTGCCAACTTATACTTTGTCAAGCATATACTCCATAGTTTGTTCACTTTAACCTTAATCACTTCAAGATGCTTATGATAGGGGCAATGAGGGCTGAAAGCTAACAAGTACCATATTTTTGGAAGCTCTTTTTGAAACTTGAAATCCCTGCTTCCCTTTATGAAGGGCCTTTCTTCCACTATTATTGAGTCTGTACCTTCTACCTTTAGGCACCATTAAGAGAGATTAGTTGCCATTCTTAGTTCTATGTGTAGTGTCCCAAAACATATTGATTGATGCATATTGTGATATTTCTTGTTCTTGTTCTATTTGTTTCTAGTCACCCTTGTGAACTTTGAAGGTGTCCTATGCATCTATTTGCTACTCTACAAGGGACAAGATGATTGCCACTATGCCATGTTTTCTGTATGGGAAAAAATAATCTTTTTCAATGCATGTTATTCATGATCTTTGTTTGTAGCCTTTCATGTTTAATGCATAATTACTTTGTCTTATTGTTAGAACTCCATCTTTCATGCACATGTTTAGAGTTCTTTGATCCCAGCTTTCAATGCTTGTAAATGGTTTGATCTTGGTTTTGATGGTGCATGTCACCTCAAAAATTATTCTTTTTATCACTTTCCTACTCGAGGACGAGCAGGAGTTAAGCTTGGTGATGATTGATACGTCGAAAACGTATCTATAATTTTTTATGTCCCATGCTTGTTTAGTATCTACTTTGCTTTACTTTGTCTACACTTTGAGGTGTTTTTATATCTATTCTGGAACTAACCTATTAAGTATTAACAAGTTGCCACAGTGCGAGTTGCTTGTTTTCTTCTGTTTTTGGTTCCAGAAAGGCAGAAAATCAATATTCTAGGGATTGGACGGGACAAAAGCCAAAGTCAATATTTTACCGTGGGCGACTTGGCAGGGTGTGGCCCCCGTGGTCGCCTCCCAGCCTCGCATCTTCGCCAATAAGAATCCCCCTATGCAGAAACCCTACGCACCCGATCAAAACTCCACGAAACCTCTTGTAGCCGCTGCCACCATCGTACCTAGATAGGGGAGATCTGAAGTTCTTCCCGGTACCCTGCCGGAGGGGAGATCATCCCGGAGGCCTTCTTCTCCGGTATGATGCGTGAGTAGTTCCACCTTGGACTATGGGTCCATGTAGAAGCTAGATGGTTGTATCTCCTCCTTGTTCTTTCATGTATAGATCTTGTGAGCTTCGTTCATGATCAAGATCTAATCTATTTGTAATCATTAATGTTGTGTTTGCGGGGATCCGATGGATATTGAGAATACAAGGTCAGATTGATTAATTATTTTGTCTTTATGATTCTATCATGTCTGTGTTGTTTGCAATCTTGTATGCTCTCCGTTGTTAGTAGCTATCTTGGCCAAGTAATTGCTAGTGACTCCAAGAGGGGGTATTTATGCTCGATAGTGGGTTCATGCCTCTAGTTTCTAAGGGAAGTGATAGAAATCTCTTCGGTTGTCGATGTGCTGTTGCTACTAGCGAGAAAACAATGGATCCTTATTCATGGAACAAGTGGATTGTTTACCTTAAACACTTTTCTTAAAGCAGTTGTTTGTTGCTTACAACTTAATACAGGAGGGGGTTCGGATGATAACCTGAAGGTGGACTTCTAGTCATAGATGCAGTTGGATGGCGGTCTATGTATCTTGTTGTATTACCCAATCGAATGTCATAGGATCTTTTTGTCTGGTACTGCATTGATTGCCTTGCACAGTTCCTGTCAATTGTCCTGCTGTAATTTTTTTACCCTTCATGCCATGTTGTTTATCTAAGGAGAGCACCTCTGGTGAACTATGGACCCTGGTCCAATCTTTACCATTGATACATCCTCCACTGTTACCTGTTTACTTGCTGCAAACCACCATTACCTTCCACACCATACGTTTAACCTTCTGTTATAGCAAACTGGTGAGCTTGACAACCTCACTGATTCGTTGGGGCAAAGTCTTGAGTTTGTGTTGTGCAGGTTTCCATGTTCACTACTAGGAAAATGGCTATAGGTAATCAACACATCCGTGGCTCACATGGTTGAAGTGCCCCACGGCTAAAACAGGCGTGGATCACCTGTGGGAAGTTCTCATGTTGATGATATGCACATGGCGCAGGATCCGGACGAGGACGATGAAGATTGGAATGATCACTTCTTCAACACTTAGTTTAGCAAAGAAGACCAAGCTGGTGGCCCCACAGAGAAAGCCACTATCACCAAGCGTCTGCTTGCTTCTCAGGAGACGCCTCCAGCTTGCGCCTTTAGAGAGCCAGCTGATACAGCCAACCGGCTCTTTATTCTTAGCCCTGACACACTACATAGGGAGGCCGGTGCTCAGATTGCGGTGCCTGCCCGCTCTCCAAAAGGAAAAAAGGGCAGGAAAAGAAAATCTAGCAGCTCGAGCCAGTCGGTGGCCTCAACAACTGCGAATCCGATCAGGTTTCGGGACGGGCCACCAAGACCCGAGCGTATTATGTGGAGGATTCATGTCGCGGGTGAGCCCATGCTACCTAAGAATTTGCGGAAGCTCGCCAGTTCGGAACTGCAGAGTGTGCATGAAGGCGTGCTGACGATAGAGAGACGCCTTCTATCGGAGAAAGATCCCTCGCACCCTGTATTCGTGGTTAAGGTGCCACCAGGCTTGGGCTTCGTCGACAATGCCCCTGCGGATCTATTCTTCCTGCGGTTCAACGACATCTTCAATATGTTCCACCTATACCCGCTGCGCTATACCATGGTCCGTATGTTTTCTCTCAGCCTGGCAATGCAGATCATTAGAGAGAACACATCGGACATCGCTATAGTGGACCCCTACTACATGTGTGACGGCTGCTTGGGTTCCCCCGCCGAACAACGTATCGTGGCCTCGTACCTAAAAAGAATCCTCGTGGCGAACAAGACAAATGAATATATTCTCATGCCTTACTTTCCCGAGTAAGTCGTTATTCACTCGCCACCGTCGATTGGCTTTATTAGATTATCATCATTCTTTTTCCAACACATTCCATTTGAATTTTTTGCGCAGAGATGAACACTGCACGCTCATCTCCTTATCGCCGAAGCATTCCCACGCCACGTATTTCGACTCGGGGAGTCTATAAAAGAAGAAAAACTACGACAAGATCAAGGAAGTTCTGGATGATGCTCTCACTGGCTTTTCCTCGACGGAAGGCACCACCTTCGTGCGTACGAAGGTCAAGTTCGGCAGGCACGTCTTCAACCACGTAACAGTGTTCCCCTGCATGAAGCAGTCGGAAAACAGTAAGAAGGAAGCCTACTACGCACTCCATCACATGAGGGCGTTCCTACTTGACCAGCAGAATTCTACGCTGCCAGATCATCTCAAACAGTGGGCCGAAGCAAAGGACAAGATCACTGATTCAGATATTAGACAAGAGATGTATCGCATCCAGCAGCAGTTTGGGGCAATCATCTTTCGTGATGTCATGACTTCGGGGGGGATCTTCTACGGAGGAAATATCCCGAATAACCGTGACATAGAAGATCGCCTAGAGATGCAGGGTGACTATAGGAAGTTCATGGCGAGACAAGGCGTCCTCCCGTTCCCTAAGCCGAGCCAGAAGGCTTGATGTTGGCCTAGTTGTAGTTACAAACTATAGATGACCTTTGTGTGTATGTCGACAAGTGTACATGCTACTATACTTATCTTATTAGGTTTATGAATCATCGCTTACTTCTTTTGCTTATTATTATGATATATCAATCAATGGTTGGTTTTTTTGCTTACTCTTTGGTCCTTTGCTCACTTTGGTCCTTCTTTTTTTCCTTGCTTTATTAGTCTTTTTTCGAGAATAATGACGATGATTGAAATGTCGTGGCACAATATACATGTGAATGTGCTACGACAGGATTGTGAGCCTTGTGATATGCACAAGTCCAGGTCTTGTGCATCCTACTTGGCTCACAGTTCCGTCGTAGCATATTCCTGTGTCCAACGACCTATATATATATATATATGAGGCATTCGTTTTGATTTACTTTGGTATTTTTCGAGAATAATGCTGATGATTGAAATTTCGTGACACAATATATATGTGAATATGCTATGACGGGATTGTAAGCCTTGTGTTATGCACAAGTCTAGATGTTGTGCATCCTACTTGGCTTACGGTTCCATGGTAGCATATTCCTGTGTCTAACGACCTATGTATATATATATAAGACATTCTTTTTGATTTACTTTGGTTTTTTTCGAGAATAATGTCGATGATTGAAATGTCGTGGCACAATATATATGTGAATGTGACATGACGGGATTGTGAGCCATGGGATATGCACAAGTCCAGGTCTTGTGCATCCTACTTGGCTCACAATTCCATCGTAGCATATTCCTGTGTCCAACGACCTATGTATATATATATGAGGCATTCTTTTCAAGTTACTTTGGTCTTTTTCGAGAATAATGCCGATGATTGAAATGGCGTGGCACACTATATGTGAATGTGCTGCGATGGTATTGTCCGCCTTGTGCTATGCACAGGTCCAGGTGTTGTGCATCCTACTTGGCGAACAGTTCCATCGTAGCATATTCCTGTGTCGAACAACCTAGTTATATATGAGACATGCTTTTTGAGTTTGGTCTTTTTGATTTACGAGTATTTTCTATAAGTGTATCTTCATATGCGACTTTAATTATACATGTTTTTTTCAATCACCGGTTAATTATTATTGACAACATGTAGATGACGTGGTACGTCATGTACAAGAGACGGGTTCCTGGAGTCTACGATGATTGGGAAGACTGCCGGAGACAGGTGCACCGTTTCAGCGGCAATAGCTACAAAGGGTACAACACTATGGCAGAGACGGAAGCTAGATACACGCACTATCTAGCGGGAGTTAGGACAAGGAACCGGATGAAGACCTACATCTTCGTCACGGCGGTGATCATGCTTATCTTCTTTGGCTGTTTATCCCGCGTTTGTGTCTAGCTAGTTTAGATGTGTAGGTGAGCTTCCGAGCTCTAACTTGTTCGATCGACACATGTATTCGCATGTCACCAACTACTTTGTAACTTGATCGAAACAATGTAACTTATACTATGTATTCATGTATGAGACTTATCTATATGTATTTGTTTCAATCTTGTTTTGCAAATTGTGTATTTATATATATAATTGTATATCTTGTATCTGTGTGTATATCTGCCTGTAATATTGTATATAATTTATATTGTATATCATTTGGCTCGGAAATTAAAAAAAAACACCCGTGGCGCTCATGACCTACCTTTTTTGGCGCACTACATCTAAAGCGCACCTAAGCAGCTTAGTGGCGCACTGCGACGTGCGCCACAGAAGATCCAACGCGTAGCGCACCTGCCCACATAGCCGTGGTGCACTAGCAGGTGCGCTACGCCTATCTCGACACAACCGTGGCGCACTAGGAAGTGCGCCACGGCTAGGAGATAGCCGCAGCGCGAGGCTAGTGGCGCACTGCTAGTGCGCCACGGATGGCCATTCCATGTGTGCTACAAACAGGCATTTTCCTAGTAGTGGTTGCTTGCAACACCTTTGAGACGTTTCCTTCCTACTAGTGGTTCGATAACCTCGGTTTCTTACTGAGGGAAAACTTGCTGATGTGCTCATCACACCTTCCTCTTGGGGTTTCCAATGAAGCGTCCCACGATAGTGTTGAGCGCCATCAAGGCTCGGCGGCGTACAACAGAGATAAAGACGGGCAATGACCGGCCAGAGCAGAGGCGGTGGTGAGGATATCATGCGTGGTGGAGGGGAACGAGAGGCGTGGAGCACTCGGGTGAGTGGGTGCCTGTGTGTTTTCTTTTTACCGAATGTACCTTGGACTTGGTGGTGGCGGGTTGGTTTCGCGATTTTAGAGGGGCCAAAAGCAAAATATCTCCGACAGACAAAAAGCCCAGATGACGAAAACCACCTTAACAAAAATTATATAGTAGAGAAGGGAAGAGAATGCGATCAGAACGACTGAAGGCTTCTGGTCACCGTAGGGACATCAAATTCGTCGGACATGGCAGTGGTTCTCCCGCACCAACGCAAGTCCTTCGTCCTCTAATATTCAGGTTTGATTTTCTTATAACTTAATTAATAAATAGTTTACTATCCTATTCAGAATTCTCTACAAAACTCTATGATGCATGTGGATAGAATTATTGGATGCAAATTCAGATGGTTCGCTCATTCATGTGGCATCTGTGATGGCCACTACGTTGAGATGGAAATAAAGAACATATTACATCTGAAAAAATACACACACAGGTGACACATACGATGATGAAGATCTTATGCGTAGATCTTAAGCTACTAGGTTTTTTATTTTATTGTATGCACATCGGAGAAATCATACCACTTCAGTGGTAAGTAATAAGAATTTGAGTGTCAGTCTGCTAGACCTCCCTCATCTTCACGATAGCCTAAGTGCCGCCTCCTTCTCCTCCCAGTTCATGTGTGTGCATTGCTAGTTGTTACATACAGTTTGTTGTGAAACAGCATATCCTTTACTATATTGAAGATATATTGATCCTTTAAGTTTTACACTGCATGTGTGGAGGTGGACGCACATCATCATCAGGAGGTAATTGTTCTATCATCGATTCACTAGCAGAATTTCATTACCATTCATGGAGCATAGACATGGAGAGTAAAGGATTTTATGATTTCTCAACCTGTGAACAGATCTGCGAAGAAACTCAGCCTTGATATTTTATTTATGTTATACATATTTCATAAAAGGTTAATTTTCCAATCCTCTAATTAGATCTATGGTTTAATTATTGACATGCTGGATCCATTAACATGTGCACGCTGAAGTTTTTCTTAAAGTCATGGTAAATTACCTCTCGGATCAGGTAAATATAGCCGGAGAAAATCTATTCCATACCATCTAGACAGTGCTCTGCCCACGTTGGATATTAAATATGAGTAATTATTTTGACACATTAGTGTACAATATTAGCTAATATCGAGCTACCTCAAGTATGAAAATCATGGCTGCTATTGCGAGTAGTTTTTCTGACTTTCTGACACCATGTACACCTTGATGCTTTTTTAAGGTCATGGTAGAATGCCTCACAGACCTTAGGTAAATATAATCGGAGAAACTCTATACCAACCATCTAGACAATGCTCTGTCCAATGTTCAATATTAAATATGGCTATTTATTTCAAAATCAGTGTAGAATATTTGCTAATATTGCAACCTCAAGTAGGAAAATCATGTCTGCTATGATGAGTTGTTTTTCTGAGTTTCCGACACCTTGAACACATTAGGATAGTCCTCCAGTTAAGAATTTAGTGCAACCTAGAAAAATATACCTCGCCATACACAGCCAAATTTCTTTTGTTCAGGGCTGAACAGCCGGTTCAATAAAAATGGGAAGGTAATTCGTATTTACAAAGTAGTCGATAACAATTAATATTCTCGCTATATATTTTATTTTCGATAATATCCACAGTGTGGCATGACTTTCAACCTCTGGGTGCAAGGGGTTTTCAATTATTTCCGTTTACAGAAGTATAAAACTCACTACTTGCTAATGATTTAGTGAAGGTGCCAAGGGTTGATTCCAGCAAACACCAACGATATAGAAATAGAGACTAATATTCTTTTCAAAAGAATAATAAATTCCACCAGCCTCTTTTCTTTCCGTTTGAACCTTTGTACGACGTATTCATATCTGTCAACCAGACATTATTCTTTCAAAATGTTCTGTAGAGAAGGTTATGCTGTAATGACCAACATCATGCTCATGATCGACTTTCGCATTAAGAAAAATATGTTTTATACCTGTCAAACCTTCCTTTGATATGTCATTAGTTAAAAGACGTCTCATTTTTTTCGATTTTGTGAACTGCTTCTATATAAGCATTCATATATGCACGATGTCTATTTTGATAGTAATATGCACCTGGCAAAGGCCCTTTTCTGAAAGGGATAAGGGCTCACTTTTTTAGGTATTCTTGCTGTAAAAATGTTTGTTCATTTCCTCGAAATTTGTCTACTAGGTTTTTTTATTATGTCTTTTTTGCATATCACTAAACCTTACTGACACTGGAATGCTCCTGAATCACATGACAAATAGACTGGGATTCTATGATTTTCATAATGTCAATAAATACGACACTTGGATTGTCTCTACCCAGTTGCCAATAAGGACAGATTTCAACGAAGTGTTGTCATGTAAATTGATCAAAATGATACCTTGGATGACCGCATTTGAAAAAATCCTAAAGGCGGTGGTTACATACAAGATGTCGTCTCTTCTCAACAAAAAACCACATCTGCAAAGACTACATTATGGCATAATATTCAGTCATTCTAAGATGTTTCTATTATAAACATTGCTCTTTATGTGGCTAAAAACAAGTAAAGTAAACGTTTTTACCCATTATGTAACTAGGAAAGTTATACTTAATAGGGCTATTTATAGGAGGTTTATACCCATTATGTACCCATTATCTTTATGTACTACTATAGGGCTTTTTATGGGTAAAAACAAGAAAAGTAAACGTGCTCATTCCAATGATAGATGCCCTATATATGTTATCCTAAAAACCTTAATCTTCCATTCTTCGAAATTAGCTAATATAATTTATGGATATCTTAATTAATTCAGAATTTATATGTTCTTTAAAATTTATAGCCCGTGCAGGTGTACGGGTTAATGACTATATAATATCCATACATCTGTTTGCATCATGTATAAATTGTGTCATTTGTAAATTTTCCTTTTTTTATTCAAATCAAATAGAAAACTTTGGAAAATCATATCTTCTATTGTAAAAATCCAAATAATATGTCCATTATTATTAGAAAAATATAATAAATCTGAATATAATATCCATACATCTATTTGCATCATGTATAAATTGTGCCATTTGTAAATTTTATTTTTTACTCAAATCAAATAGAAAACTTTGGAAAATCATATCTCCTATTGTAAAAATCCAAAGAATACAAATAATATGTCTATTATTATCAGAAAAATATAAGGAATCTGAATATAATATCCATACATCTGTTTGCATCTTCTATAAATTGCGCCATTTGTAAATTTTCCTTTTTTATTCAAATCAAAGAGAAAATTTTGGAAAATCATATCTTCTATTGTAAAAATCCAAATAATACAAATAATATGTTCATTATTATCAAGAAAATATATGAAATCTAAATATAATATCCATACAACTATTTGCATCATGTATAAATTGTGCCATTTTTAAAATTTCCTTCTTTATTCACGTCAAATAGAAAACTTTGGAAAATTATATCTCCTATTGTAAAGACCCAAATAATACCGCTTCCAACCAGGTTTGCCCGCCCTTTCCCTCTGAGCGGAGCTTTTAGTCCCGATTGTAGTCACTAACCAGGACTAAATATATTTCCGGCCATTTGCCACCGCTTTTTGCCAAGTTTTCCCGCCCTTTCCCTCTGACCAGAGCTTTTAGTCCCGGTTGTAGTCACTAACCGGAACTAAAGATATTTCCCACCATTTCCCACAGCTTCCCGCCCTTTCCCTCTGACCAGATCTTTTAGTCCCGGTTGTAGTCACTAGCCGGGACTAAAGATATTTCCCGCCATTTTCCACCGCTTCCCGCCAAGTATTCCCCCCTTTCCCTCTATATCTAGACCGATCAGGCCATGGCTATCCACACATCCACACCTTCGTCCCTCACAACAATGGACAGCGCATACTGGGAAATTCTGACCATCAAGGATATCGAGGCATTGTTCGCCTCCAGCCACCCATGTTTGTCGGGCTACTGGCTTCCCGCCGAATGGATGCAGAGCGCTGGAGGGGTTCCTGTCCCTCCTGTGCCTCAAGGTTCCGCACGCTAGGCGGCCATCACGAGCCACTTCTACCTTGATCTCACGGCGGAGCAGCGAATGGATCCCCATTGGGATACCGATAACTATGACACCTGGAATGCCTTCTTCTCTAACTAGCGGGAAAGGGAGCACACTAGGTACGATGGTGATGGTCCTCTCCCGGTGAACCACAACGAATCCAGCCGCCGCCTGTGGTGGGCGAACCGGACTATCATCGGCGTGATGGACTACATCGCGCAGGGAGGTCATCCTCGCCTGCGGTGCCCGTAGCCACCTGATGCAACGCTGAGTTGATGTAAGAGCGCTTTGTTGTGAACCCCAAGAAAAAGGTGTGAAGCAGCACAGCAGAAAGTTTTCCCTCAGTAAGAAACCGAGGTTATCGAACCAGTAGGAGGAAGGAAACGTCACATAGGTGAAGCTAGAAACGCGGAGACATGCACAACACAAACTCAAGACTTTGCCCAAACGAATCAGTGAGGTTGTCAAGCTCACTGGTTTGTCGTAACAAAGGATTAACGTATGGTGTGGAAGGTAATGGTGGTTTGCAGCAAGTAAACAATTAACAGTGGAAGTTGTATCAATGGTAAAGATTGGACCGGGGTCCATAGTTCACTAGAGGTGCTCTCCCTATATAAACAACATTCCATGAAGGGTAAACAAATTACAACAGGGCAATTGACAGGAACTGAGCAAGGCATAACAATGCATTTACTAGTCAGAAAGATCCTATGAGCTTCGATTGGGCAATACAACAAGATACATAGACCGCCATCCAACTACATCTATGACTAGAAGTCCACCTTCAGGTTATCATCCGAACCCCCTCCAGTATTAAGTTGCAAGCAACAGACAACTGCTTTAAGCAAAGTGTGTAAGGTAAATAGTCCACATGTTCCATGAACAAGAGACCGTTGTTTTGTCCCTAGTAGCAACAACACATCTACAACCGAAGAGATTATTTTCACTTCCCTTGGAAACTAGAGGCATGAACCCACTATCGAGCATAAATACCCCCTCTTGGAGTCACTAGCAACTACTTGGCCAAGATAGCTACTAACAACGGAGAGCATGCAAGATCACAAACAACATAGACATGATAGATTCATAAAGACAAAATCATTAATCAAACCAACATAATAATATCAATATCCATCGGATCCCCGCAAACACAACATGCATGATTACAAATAGATTAGATCTTGATCATGAACGGAGCTCACAAGGTCTATACATGAAAGCACAAAGGAGGAGATATAACCATCTAGCTACTACATGGACCCATAGTCCAAGGTGGAACTACTCACGCATCATACCGTAGAGAAGGCCTCCGGGATGATCTCTCCTCTAGCAGGGTGTCGGGAAGAACTTCAGATCCCCCCAATCTAGGGATGATGGTGGCGACGGATACAGACGGTTTCGTGGAGATTTGATCAGGTGCTTAGGGTTTCTGCATCGGGGGCTTCTTATAGGCGAAGGGGGAGGCCGAGTAGGTGACCAGGGGGGTCAAACCCTACCTAGGCGAGGGCCCACCCTGGCCGCTCCTAGAGGGGGTTTGGCCGCCCTGGCACGCTTCTCTGTCTCCCCTCTAAACTTCTTGTTCCCCAAGTAAAGTTATTGACTTTGACGTTTGTCACGTACGATTCCGAGAATATTTGTTTACTAACTTTTCTGAAACCAAAAACAGCAGAAAACAGGCAACTGGCACTGTGGCAACTTGTTAATAGGTTAGTGCCAGAAAACATGTAAAAGGCACCTCAAAGTGTAGACAAAGCAAAGCAAAGTAGATACTAACAAACATGGAACATAAAAAATTACAGATACTTTTCTGACGTATCAAGCATCCGCAAGCTTAACTCCTGCTCATCCTCGAGTAGGTAAGTGATAAAAATAGTAATTTTTGAGGTGACATGCACCCTCACAATAAAGATCCAACCATTTGCAAGCATTGAAAGCTAGGATCAAATAACTCTAAACATGTGCATGAAATATGGAGTTCTAACAATAGGACATAGTAACTATGCATGCAACATGAAAGGATACGAACAAAGATCATGAATAACATGCATTGAAATATTTTTGTTTGTTTCACATACAGAAAACATAGCATAGTGGAAATCATCTTGTCCCTCATAGAGTAGCAAGTAGATGCATAGGACACCTTCAAAGTTCACAAGGGTGACTAGAAACAAATAGCACAAAACAAGTAATATCACAATATGCATCAATCAATAAGATTTGGAACACTGCACACATAATGACAACTATGTTCTCTTAATGGTGCCTAAATGTAGAAGGTGGAGACTCAATAGTGGCGGAAGAAAGGCCTTTTTGCAAAGGAAGCGGGGATTTCAAGTTTCAGAAAGAGCTTCTGAAAATTATGGTACTTGTTAGCTTTCAGCCCTCATTGCCCCTATCATAAGCATCTTGAAGTGATTAAAGGTTAAAGTGAACTAACTATGGAGTATATGCTTGACGAAGTATAAGTTGGCAATCTCAATTCCCTTGAATACGAGGGCCACACCTCATGCTACTCAACTTCAGTCATAGGTAAGTTCTTATCATTGTAAGTATTTGCATATCATAGAGAACCGCCAACGGGGTACCCCTTGCACATGGTACAGGAGATTTCCCATAACCAAAATGACAAGGCAAGCATACAATGAGCATCTCAGCGATCTTTTTATTTACTATATGTATAGCTTTTTATTGAGGATGCTTCATAGATAGCTCACTATGGTGATGCTGCAAGTTTCCACCATGATTATGCATGGATTAGGCTAGAGGCCCAGGCGTTTCTCTAACACAGCATACTTACTCCATGGACTTACAAGTTTCCTCTTTATTTCACACCGGTGACATCCATATACAAAAGAGCAAGATATCAACTGAGTACAAAGTACAAGTGCAATGTTGAAAACGTTCCCTATGACAGCATGGTTCTGCTAATTCCAACGTATAAGTGCAATCATATACAACATAGACGTCACAATGGTTCAAGTTTATTAGGGCAAAGAATATAAAGTGTGACATCAAGTTCGTGAGGGCTTTAATCACTAAGTTTTCACATAAAAAAATAGTTTTAAATTGGAAGATATCTGAAAACAGAAATATACTTGGAATGGTGTAACACACCATGCATAGGAGTTTATAGTGAACACTTTGGAATTACTTGGTTTCTTGTGAGTTGGAAGCATGAGTAGAGCTTACTCATATAAGTGGAGGCTAGCAAAATACTGGGAGCAACCAACTAAGAGAGCATAATGGCCATAATCATGAAGAGCAATAAAGCATTACTAATCAATGCATAGAGTGGTACTACAATCCAATAACTAAATGATCAGAGAGGCTAATGGTGACTTGTGAGATTCATAACATGGTGTGAGCATGTTCCAAGTCAACCCAAACAAAGCATCAAAGGAGAATACCACAATACTATGTTTTTGCATGCTATAACAACGCATAATTTCTTCAAGGCACACTAAGAAATCCCAATTGTTTGAAACAAGACATGCTACAGAAATAATCACTAAGCATAAGGTCAAAAAAAACACCTACCATGTCATGCTAAAGTCTAAGTCACAGTCAATGCAAGCTCCTCTTACACTTCAAGCAAGAACTTACTACTCCTTTCCAACACCAAGCAACTTATTTGCAAAACAACACAGCGAGAACGGGGGTCCAAACTACTTTATTCAAGCAAACTAAACAACCTAAGCAAAGCAAAGGAAAACTAAGACGCTCCAAGAACAACACAACTGTGCATTTGAAACAATAAAACCCGAAGTGTCTAGACAGACCTGAGCTTTTTATTGATGAAGAAGGGGATGCCATGGGCATCACCAAGCTTTGACGCTTGTACCTCTTGGATCTTTCTTGGGGTGACACCGTGGTGGCATCCCCAAGCTTGAGATTTTTTCCATTCTTCATCTCATAGCATCATTCTATCTCTACACCTGAAATTTTTCCTTCATACAAAACTTCACACAATCTTCATTAGCAATATTAGTTTATTCAAAAGATATTATACCTCTGGAAAAGCTTTGGAACAGCAAGGCTTTTCACTAAAAACATAAGCTACTGTAGAAAATCCTTCAAAAAGCTCAATTCCCCAAAAGAGAATTCAAAGAGGAATCAATAAGAAGCAAATGCAAATAATGGAAGAAATCTGTCAAAACAGACCAGCAGGTAGAAACCGATTTTTTCGAATATCTTCTGTTGCTCAAATCAAAATGTGTTGAACTAACGAATGTTAGCTAACAAACTAGAGGATTAATTCGTAAACTTTGAGCTAAATACGAGTTATAGAGACTCCTCACGGATTTTTATGGTGGAGGACAGAAATCTGTTTGGGACAGAAACTCCCCAAATCTTACTTCCTTCTCATTAGAGGTCATTCTTGGCACAAAATGCAAACAAAAAGGATAAGGAGAGGTCATTACTTTTCTTTATAGCCTTTAAGTTAGGCACAAAAAGCAAGAAGAATCAAGTACTTTCAAATAAGGAAGCATTAACATCAATACTTGCAAAATCTTCAACTATGAAAGGTATCTCATCCAAATGGTTTTGGAGGATCCCTTCTCATCTATCTTTGGTCTACTACTTTCATCAAAAAGATTTTCAGGAGCAATCCAATCAAAATTATTTTCACTAGGCTTCATGCATTCCAACAAGCTTGTCTTTGATTTGTCTTGACAGCTTGCTTGTATTTGGTAGCCTCCAATTCAGTTGTGGATGTGTGCCCTGAACTTGTTGTAAAGGTGCCGGCTTCCACCTCTAAGGTTGCCGATATAGTGGAAGGTGAATCGAGCCCGTTGGGGTGAGGTTCATCGGAGAATAAGGGAGGCCTCTCGTGGCGTTGGTGGTTTGAAACCACCCCCTCTCCAAACGTAGACGTACTTCCCCTCAAAAGGAAGGAACTACGGGAAACAAATCCTTGTGTCTCCGCGTCCACTCCCTTGGTTACTTATATTCTTTACCGCACTTTATTTACTTGTTCTTGCTTAGTGTTGTGTTAGTTTGTGCTTGTTAGACATATAGGTAAATTCACCATAGTTGCATATTCTAGAGAATTTACCTTTCTTGTCAAACCCTAATTTGAAAAAGAGTAAAATTTGAAGTAGCACCTATTCACCCCCCCTCTAGGTGCCCATACGATCCTTTCAATTGGTATCAGAGCCTCGTCTCTTTATTTGGGCTTTACAGCCTAAGAGAATATGGGTAGCCAAGAAGGGGATGGTGGTAGTGAGTTGATCCCGATGACCATGGAAGATCTCAGAAACATGGAAACAAGATTGAGCTCTTCCTTGGTCAACGTAGTCAGGAAGATGCTTGAGCAACTTCTTAAAGACAAAGATGGCTCATCACCCCCATCTCCTCAAGAGGATCTACCATCCGTTGTACCTAAAGGGAATACTCCGGTATCCCTCGAGGGTATGATGGTAGGGGGCAAACTAGACAACGCTAATTCCTCCACATGACTTGATGGGGGGAAGGGTGAGCACCGTGATTCTTGGTACTCTCCCGATCCTCCCATCCCTCACCCTCATGTGTACAATAGAGGTGACCCACCTAAGCTAGAAGAGTCTGCTACTTTTGCTCCATGGCAATCACTAATGAGAACTCATATGCGCAGCTCTTGCATTGAACTATGGAACATCATCGAGCATGGACTCTTTATTGGGGATCCAAATAACTTGACAAGAAGAGAGGTTGTCAATAGTCAACTCAATGCCACTGCTTTGCATATGATTCAACAAGGATTGGGAACAAAGGATTACCCACACATTGAGCACTTCAGCATTGCCAAGGAAGCTTGGGATGCTCGCACTGTGTTGTTTGTTGGCAATGAGAGTATGAGGAGGAACCGATATGATGCTCTAAGCAATGAAGCCGAAGGCTTCTACATGAAAGAAGGTGAAGATCATGAAGACATGTACCGAAGGCTCAAGACCACCGCCACCGCCTTTAGAAATGTGGGTGCCTCACATGTGGATGATGCATGGATAAAAAGGAAATATGTGAGTGCACTCATGAATTTTGAGCCCACCGACTTGAAGAGTCTACAAGGAAGACACAACTACCATCTCATGACCTCAAATGAAGTTATGCAAGAGATGACCGCTTTCAAGGTTGCCGCCAAGAATGCCAAAGATGCCCGTGCTCGTGCCCTTGGTATGAGCAATGATGTCAATGTTGCATTAAAGGCAAAAGATGTGGATCATGGGGATGAAGATGATAGTGATGAAGGGCCTTCCATGGACCACCCCGATGAATTCAAGATTTCTCATAGTCAATATATGGCTTTCTATGCAAAGAACTTTTGGAAGAACCCCGCCAAGGACAAGATGGAAATGCAAAGAAAGAGCAACCCAAATGGGAAGAGAGAAACTACAACGAGATTGAGAACTTGCTTCAATTGCGGTGACCGCTATCACTTTGTAGCAAGTTGTCCCTATGAAAAGAGAGAAGATCATGGGGGTAAGCTTGTGTTGAAGAAGACTCTCAAGGCACCTTACAAGAAACCTTTCATCAAGAAGAATCCCATCAACAAGAAGTTGGGAGAAATTGTCTTGATCACTCATGAAGAATACTCCTCTGACAATGAAGATGATGAAGATGAGGAAGAGGAAACTTCACATGGTGTGGATGCTCTAGCCACCACCTCTACTCCGACATTCTCACTCTTTGATTCTCCAAATGAGAACTCTCCCACCAAGAACGTCACTTGCCTTATGGCAAGAGGAACGGAGGTTTCCTCATCATCCTACTCTACTCCCCTAGATAATGATGAACTTGATTATGAAATGTCTCTTGATGTTAAAAAGGAATTAATTGCCTTTGATGAGTTTATCACTAACCTAAAAGGAGATGCTAAGTTACACTTTGAAAACATACTAGATCAACTTTCACATACTCAAGAGCTTCTAGATGTTAGATGTAAACTTGGGCATGAACACATGATTGAGCTAGAGGCTTTAAACAATGCTCTAGAAGAAGAACAAGAAACTAGGTTATCACTTGAGCTAAAACTTGAAGGGCTTGATGAGGCCAATGACAATATTGTTAACAAGCTCATCAAAGAGCGTGATCATGCTATTGCAAAATACAAAAGTGCTAAAAAGGAAAAGATTGAGTTTGGTGTGGTTCATGAAAAACTTGCCGAGGACTTTAGGTTGCTTAACAAGGCCCACAAGGCTTTGGAGAGTGAACTCTTGTCACTCACAAAGTCCCATGAAACGCTTCAAACTCAATTGGCCAATATTCCTTCACCTAGTAACTTCATTCCATCTAGTAGTACAACTATTCTTGAAGAGAATGCTAGGTTGAAGGGGGAGCTTGCTAAGGCCACATTTCCACAAGGCAACAAGTCTATTGATGTTCTTTTGATTAAGCAAAGTCCTAGTGGTGATAAAGGGGGCATTGGATTTGTCTCCAATTCTAAGAAGAAGGAGAAGAAGAAGAACAAGAAGAAGAACAAGAAGAAGGTCAAGCCCACACAAGAAACTAACAAGGCCATTGTGGGTAGTAAGACCACAAGTGGTAAAACTATGTCTCATGATGACTTTGTGGGTAGTGCTAACCCTCACTATGTTCTAATGCGTGATCATTGTGGTGATGTGTATGCACAATATGTTGCCCCATATGATGGTTATATTGATTGGTCTATTTGGGTTCCCAAGACCCTTGTTGCTAACAAAAGAGAACTCATTGAAAAATGGGTACCTAAAAATTAGCTTGATATTTTGTAGACTTATGCTTCCGGAGGGTCAAAGTGGGTGCTTGATAGTGGTTGCGCAAGTGATATGACCGGAAGCTCTCTATTGTCAAGGACTTAAAGCCAAATGATGATCTAATCACCGTTACATATGCCGACAAGTCAAAGTCTAAGGTAATGGGTTTTGGCAAAGTTGTGGTTGCTCACGACATTACACTCGTGAACGTCATGCTTGTTGAGACCCTTGGGTACAATATACTTTCAGTCTGTGCTCTTGGAAAGATGGGTTTTTCTGTCTTTATACATAATGATCTTGTGGTCCTCATGTGGGGCAAGTCTCTCAAGGTTGCTTTCGTTGGGTATGTCGAACATGACTTGTATGTGGTGGACTTTTCAGGGCAAGCCACTACAAGTGCGATGTGCTTATTCGGAAAGGCCGACGTGGGTTGGTTATGGCATCGCCGACTAGCCCATGTCAATATGAGAACTTTGCAAAGTCTCCATAAAGAGGGCCATATAGTTGGACTAAAAGAAAATGTTTCCTTTGCCAAAGATCGTGTTTGCAGGGCATGTGTTCTAGGGAAGATGCATGACGCTCCTCACAAGCCCACGAACCAAATCAAGTCTAACAAAATCTTGGAACTTATCACATCCCAAATTTTAGATTTGGTCTTGCATATCATTCATAGCATTGCATCATATCTTACCATGCAAAACCGTCGAGTAGAAAGGTTCGGTGAAACGCTTTCTTCAAAACCCTATTTTGTTTCGTTACGAGGTTCCTGCGGGAAGCTTTAGAAGGCCTTGCGACAACCACCCCTGTAGGTTCGAGTTTTCGCGCAAACTTCGACTGAAGGTTGTTCCCCTCGACGATACGAACCCGTAGGCGCGAGAATCGCTCCAATCGGAGTTCGTATGCAAAAGACTCGGACGTTTTAGTAAACCGCCGGAAAACGGTCCGAAAATATGGACCGATTTCCGAGTTGGAGTCATTTTCAGGACCGATTCTGAGTAGAATTCGCACAGGGTACTATTTAAAGGACCCCACCTGGGCCCTCGTTTTCCGTGCCCGCGACTCCTGCCCCACGCGCCGACCCCGCCGCCTCGACTCCCCACGCGCACGCCTCCCAGGCGCCATCGCCGCCGCCGCCTCCTGGCCACCTCGCCGCCGCCGGCCACCCCGCCGCCGCCAGCCGTCGCCGCCACCACCGCCGGGTTCGCCTCCTCCTCCTCTTTCTAGTCCCGTCATCCGCGCTGCCGATCGTCGCCGTCGCCGCCGCCATCTACCTCCGCCGCCGGCCACCGCGCACCACCCCGCGCCGCCGTCGCCGTCGCGCCGCCGCCGCGGCCAGCCGCCGCCATTGCCCCGCACCGCCGCGCCGCCGCCTCGCCACTGCCGCGTGCCGCTGCCTCGCTTCGCGTGCTTGCATGCACACACGTACACGCACGCGCACGCGCGCGTTATTGCATGCATGTATACACGCATGTACGCGCGCCGTGTTAATTTTCTTGACCCGTTTATTGACGTGTACGTCCGTGCAGGAAGAACCACGTCGCCGGATTTGATCGTCGCCGCCGTTCGGAGCTTGCCGGAGTCCGTTTCGCCATCCGTTTCCGGTAAGACAGCAGCCACCGTCAGATCTCATATCAGCGGCTTAGATCATTCGTTGACTGGTTAGCATCCCAGGCGTTGACTAGTCAGACGCCCAGTCAGCGCCCAGTCAGCAGACGAGTTGACCAGTCAAACAGACACAGTTGACGGGGTCAATTTCGTTAATCCCTTTAGTTGGCAGATTTCGGTAGAATCTTGTAAATTGCATAGAAATTCAACCTCTTGGCCAAAAATTGCAAATAAAATATGTACGGGTTCAGTGAGTCGTGTAAAATCTCGTTGTAGCTTTGGTTCAGACTTTTACTGTCAGGTTTAGTACAGTTTAATCAAACTAGTTAGTGGCCTTTTTGGAGTAATAAATTCGTAGAAAAAGATCCGTAGCTCCAAAAATCGCGTGTGATATGTCCCTGAGCTTGTATGAACGAGGGGAATCTCCTCGTGGATTAAAAAGGTAGGCTTACAGTAAAAACTTCTGCAGGAACTGTCTATTGGCTTTCTGCAGTGTTTTAATTACTCGGGGAGTTTTATAATTCCTTTTTGAGTAATTCCAATTGGTACTGTTTTTATTCAGCGATGCCTATGTGGTAGAATTTTTTCCAAGATTTTACAAATAGTATACTACCGGTAGTGAATTATTTAAGTTCTACCTCTAGTCTGGAGCATTACTTTTACTTAATAGTTTTCCTTGCGTCAAAACTATTTTCCATGCAAGCAATCGGTAGTACTATGGTATAGGATGTTGTGGTGCAGCTGTAGCACCAATTCACTTATCGTTCTTGCATTCATGCATCATATTTGTTGCATATGTTGTGGATTGTTTGTTTATGAATGCAATTGTGTCGTGTAGATTGTGCTGAGTGCAACGCTTGCTCGTGTGAGGATTGTGCTCCCGACCGCTACAACCAAGGCAAGTAGATGCTACTTTGTTCATGATATCCTCCTACTATTTTCAATGCATTGTCGTGTATTTTGTAGTTGCATGTGTAGGATGATACTATCGCTATGCTATGTCCTATTATGTGGTAGGACCCTCTTTGTAGATGAACCATCGTTGGTAGATGTGCTTAGCCATGCTTGATGAACGAGGTCTGGGTTACATCATTGATACATGTTTTCTCAAAGTATTGGTTTGTGAAAACTAAAAACAACTTAATCAATGAACCCCCTGGGTGTGATGGTATTGATAAATTTTGGTGGTTTCATTGTGGAAAGGCACTCAGGTATCAAGAGAGAATGATTGGCTTCTTTATTGTGTAGCTTACGTGTACAACCATGTGCCAATAATGGAATGGGCGGTTGGTTGGACTTAGTAGGTTGTGATAACTCGAACCCGCGTATCCAGAGATGTAGAATTTTGGTAGGTTGGACCGGTGCGCGTCGGGATTGAGGAGCTACTCCCCGAACAGTCTCTTCTTGGACTTCTCCCTATCATCACCCAAAATGAGAGTGATGGTACGAGATGGGCTGGCCAAGTCACATGGGTAAAGTGCACTAACCTCTGCAGAGTGTATAATCTAATCGATTAGCCGTGTCCCCGGTTATGGACATCTGAGTTGCTAGATATTGACTCCATGACATGTTTCCCGCTCATCCTAATTTCATATTTGTTTTAATCTTGTTGGGTTAACTTAATTGGGATCTTTTCAAAGAAATCGAAAACTGTTTATGAAAGTAGGATAAATGTATTTGCAAATGCAAGCCAGACACAGCTCCACTTGCCAAATATGCATGTAGATGTTAGTACTATTATCTCCTTTACTAGCTCTACTTGCCATACATTCCATGTATTGACCCTTCGGGGCTACTGCGTTTCATGTTGCAGGTTATTCCGATTCTGATTGATCGTTATAGGCCACGGTACTCCACTCGGCACTTGTTCACTTGTGGGAAATTTGAAGATTGGAGGATTTACATGTTTATGTTGCTACCTGAATAATTTGAGCTAAGCTTTATGCTAAGCTTTCATTGTAATAATGGTACTCTGGATCTTTGTAGATCATGATACATGGTTATTTTGCTATGATTATCTATCTTACTCTATTGTGGGCCAATGAACCGATCCAGGGATTGGCATATCACATAGAGGCCACGGTCTTTTCAGAACCGGGGTGTTACAGGATGGTATCAGAGCCCGTGTCGACTGTAGGATCGTGACCTAGGATTGGATTAGAAAGCCATAGAATTATTAAGCCTATATTAACTCTGTCTTTCCTCTTATGCCTTTCACCCTCGTAAATTCTTACCATATGCTATTCTCACACTTTCCTCTTTTACTTGATAAATGGGAGCCGTCAGGACTGAGTATGTCACCATGGAGTCACCAAGGCCCTTTGCAAGGCAGTTAGCTCAGCTCTCTTAGTCATTGGGATTGCCACTATCTATGTTCAAGGGAAGAAGGCTGTACACCTATGGATATGGAGAGGATGCATGGGAGATCACTACCTTCATATTCAGAGATGCCGCCTTGCCAAACCCCGCGCACTTGGTCTACATCAAGATATACTGCAACTGGGGACTTGGAATCAACTTGGCCGTACATGAAGCCCTGTCTCGCTAGTGCCACTATGTCCGACACCTACTGCCTGCGGATTCACCCTACCGTGACTATGGAAGGCGTGTAGAAGGGAACATTGTGATTACCCCGGGCGACAGGAACAACATGCCGCCCCGTCGAAGGCACATAGAGGACATGGAAAGAGAGAATGGAGCTCTAGCAGAGAAGGTGAGGATGTTGAAGGAGATTGCAGACTTTACTAGCAATGGAATGGTGGTCCAAGGACAGGAGATAGACACTTTGCATGAAGCTGTGGGAGTTCTGGAGACTGCCCTGATAGAAAGAGATGAAACCATAGCACATCTTCATGGTACTGTGCAAGAGAACACCCAGAACATACAACAATTGCAAGGGACCGTCCAGGAAAGGGACCAAACCATTGAAGCGATGACAGCCCAGATTGCCGCTCTCCAAGCAAAGCTGAATCCACCCTCTGATGATGACAATGGAGATGATGGCAACAATGGGGATGATGATGACAGTGGAGACGATGATGATGATGAGGACGAGGATGATGATGATGGAGACGATGATGGTGGAGGAGATGAAGTTGTTGCAGTTGCAGCTGAGGATGAAGAAGAAGAGGAGGATCCAGAAGAGGTGGAGTATGCAGTCTCAAGTGATGGTTCAGGAGAGGTGTACACTCCGCCGCCATGGTTGTACCGCGAGCCGAAGCGCCAACGCATGACCGCAAGGACCTACCTCAATCTCTTCAAGAAGTAGATAGAAGTTCACCAATTAGTCCACGTTAGGAGAATTCGTTAGGATTAGTCTCGATCGATGTGAAGCTTAGTTCGTGTTAGTTTAAAAGTGTTTAGTTGCTTATTTGTGTATTCCAATATCCCAGGATTTATTTGTGCGATTTTTAATGAAAGAGTTATGGCAATTTTGTTATCATCTGTGTGTTTTTCGCTGCAGTTTTTCTGCTGATACAGCAGTACTGCGTGATTTTTCATATTTGTCTGGTAACTCGGAAAAATCTGAAAAAAATTGGGCAGATGCGAAACTCTCTGTGCCATGTACACAAAAATTGGCTAATTTTTCTGACGAGTTTAAGTCAGGCGGAAAAATTCGTGAAAGCTGCTGGACTATTCTGGGAGATTGCTGTTTTGAATGTTTAGTTGATCAACTGTTTAGTTAACCATTGCCAACTCTTGCAAAACTATTTCAGTAGTTGTATACTGCTAGGATAACACCTGGGATGTTGCTGGATCACTTGTTTGTTGATGTGTTGCTTGCTTGTGATTGTCTGCTATTGTTTGTTGTTGTTTGATCATATGCATGGGTAGAATCCTATTGTCGTAGTTGATTCTTTCTAAACTTACCTATGCTGAACCGCAAATGCCTCCCCGTCGCCAACCCACTAAGATGGAGCAGCTCATGGCAGCTCAGGCACAGCTGACCCAAGTGATGACCCTGTTCATGGCGAATCAGAACAACAACAATGGAAACAATCAGCCTAAGGGAGATGCTCTCATCAGATTTCTGAGGTTAAGGCCATCTAAGTTCTCTACTGCAACGGAACCAATGGTTGCTCTCGACTGGTTGCGTTCAGTCAACAAGGATCTAGTAACTGTCGGATGCACTGATGCTGAGAAGGTGAGGTTTGCCGCTCACCTACTGGAGGGACCAGCCGCTTCTTGGTGGGACACATTTCAGATCACCCACCCGCTGGATACCGTGACTTGGGCTATGTTTGAGGAAGGTTTTAGGAGCAACCACGTGTCTTCAGGAGTTCTGAGCCTGAAGAGGAAGGAGTTCCGCAACTTGCGCCAAACCCATCGCACCGTGGCCGAGTACATTGAGAAGTTCAACAACCTGTCCCGTTATGCACCTGAGGATGTTGACACTGATGCCAAAAGGAGGGAGAGATTCCTGGATGGCCTCAGTGATGAGCTTTCAGTACAGCTACTTGTGGTTTATTGCCCCACTTTCCAAGAGCTTATGGACAAGGCCAGGATCTTGGAAGGGAAGCACAAGCATGTGGAGAACCGCAAGAGAAAGAGCAATACTCATCACTCTGGTTCACACCACAAGTCTCGCACTTCATATGATGGATACTCCAAGCATGGAGGGAGTGACCATGGGAGCCATGACCGCCGCGATGGACATCGCCATGACAACCATAGGAGCAGCCACCACAACCACAAGGGAGGACACTCTCACCACTCTGGAGGACACGGTGGACATGACCGCAACCGTGATCGCAACTTCGTGAAGAAGGATCTGAGTGAGGTGACGTGCTTCAAGTGCAAGCAGAAGGGACACTATGCTGACAACTGTTCGCAGAGGAAAGGACTGAAGCCAACCAACGGCAAGAAGGCCACAGTGAACCACATGAATGTGGAGGAGATTCCAGATGAGCCTGACCTTGTGATTGGTAAGTTCCCAATCAACACTTACCCTGCACTTATACTTTTCGATACTGGTGCATCGCATTCATTCATATCAAGGTCATTTGTGGATAAGAATAAGTTACCTACCGAGTCTATGAAAAGGTCTATTAGAGTGAGTTCACCTTGAGGAGATATGATAGCTAGCGCGGGATGCCGCGATTTAACTGTGAGGATTGGAACACACAACTTCATTGCACATTTGGTAGTGTTGGATTCACAGGGATTAGATGTCACTCTGGGTATGGATTGGATGTCTATGCATGGGGGACACATAGGTTGTGCACAGCGAGCTGTTTCACTCAAAACCCCGGATGGTAAGAGGATTAGATTCAAGTCGGCTGCACGACCGAGAAGGTGTAAGTTGAATTCTCTTAAGGGGGTTAGCATGGATACTGTGCCAGTGATTAGGGATTACCCCGACGTGTTTCCGGAAGAGCTGCCAGGGATGCCACCTGACAGGGATGTAGAGTTTCTTATCGACCTGATGCCGGGAACAGGACCTATAGCAAAGAAACCATATAAGATGGATGTGGATGAGCTGAAAGAATTGAAGAAACAGTTGAAGGAGCAGCTGGAAAAGGGATTCATTCAGCCTAGTGCGTCGTCATGGGGAGCACCTGTTTTGTTCGTGGAGAAGAAAGATAGCACCAAGAGGTTAGTGGTGGACTATCGCTCGCTGAATGAAGTAACCATCAAGAACAAGTACCCTCTGCCGAACATAAATGCCTTGTTTGATCAACTGGAAGGAGCAAAGGTGTTCAGCAAGATTGATCTGCGATCAGGCTATTTCCAATTGAAGATCCGGGAGGAGGATGTACCAAAAACCGCCTTCACCACTAGGTATGGTTTATATGAGTATACAGTTATGTCTTTTGGACTAACGAATGCCCTGGCATACTTCATGACCATGATGAACAAGGTATTTATGGAGTATTTGGACAAGTTCGTGGTGGTGTTTATCGATGACATACTGATATATTCCAAGGATGATGCCGAGCATGAGAAACATCTGAGGATGATTATGGAGAAGCTGAGGGAACACAAGCTGTATGCCAAATTCAGCAAGTGTGAATTCTGGCTTAACACCGTTGGATTTCTTGGACACGTAGTGTCGGGAGAAGGAATTGCTGTTGATCCAAACAAAGTGACTGCAGTAACTGAGTGGCAAGCACCCAAGAATGCAGGATAGATTCGAAGCTTTTGGGACTTGCTGGATATTACAGGAGGTTTATTGAAAACTTTTCCAAGATTTCTAAGCCGATGACTGAACTTCTGAAGAAGGAGAGGAAGTTTGAATGGTCAGACGTATGTGAAGCCAGCTTTCAGGAGCTAAAGCGTCGACTAGTGACCGCGCTTGTTCTATGTTTACCAGATCTTCAGAAGGATTTCCAAGTGTACTGTGATGCTTCTCGACAGGGGCTTGGGAGTGTGCTGATGCAAGATGGGATAATAGTGTCATATGCCTTGCGACAACTCAAGCACCATGAGCGGAATTACCCCACACACGACTTGGAGTTAGCGTCAGTGGTTCTTAGACTGGAGGTAGTATTTGAAGGATATTTGTCTACAATGGAAGTCCAACCGACGCTACAGGACAGGATCGTAAAGGCTCAAGTGGCAGACAAGGAAATAGAAGAGATAAAGGAAAAGATGAAGGAGAATCGGGAAAAGGATATTCGCGAGGATGAGCATGGTACCTTGTGGTATGGAGATAGTTTGTGTGTGCCCAGCGACCCGGAGATAAGGGAGTTGATATTGCAGGAAGCTCATAACTCGCCATACTCCATACATCCGGGCAACACAAAGATGTATACGGATTTGAAGAGCAGATTTTGGTGGAACAACATGAAGGGAGATATCGCCAAGCATATTGCCCTATGTGATGTGTGTAGCCGAGTGAAGGCAGAACACCAGAAGCCAGCAGGACTGCTACAGCCATTGCCCGTGCCGGATTGGAAGTGGGATAGAGTGGGAATGGATTTTATCACAGGATTGGCCAGGACCAGGTCAGGATATGACTCTATTTGGGTAGTGGTTGACCATTTGACCAAGGTAGCCCACTTTATACCGGTAAAGAAGACCTATACGAGTGCAAAGTTGGCTAAGATTTACATGGACAGGATTGTGTCCCTACACGGAGTTCCCAAGAGTATCGTATCTGATAGAGGCACCCAATTTACATCACACTTCTGGCGCCAGCTACACGAGTCACTTGGTACTAGATTGGAGTTTAGCACAGCGTTTCACCCACAGACTGATGGACAGACCGAGAGGGTGAATCAAATTTTGGAGGACATGCTGAGAGCTTGCTCTTTGGCTCATGGTTCTAGTTGGGATGAGAATTTGCCGTATGCGGAGTTTTCCTACAACAACAGCTACCAGACAAGCATCAAGACGTCACCGTTCGATGTGCTGTATGGGAAACGGTGTCGGACACCATTGCTATGGGATGGAGTAGGAGAATGTCAGCTGTTTGGACCGGATTTGATCAAGAATGCTGAGAAGAAGGTCGCCTTGATTAGGGACAGGCTGAAGGTAGCACAATCAAGGCAGAAGAGCTACGCTGACGCCAAGCGCAAGGAAGTGGTGTATGAGATAGGTGATAGAGCATACCTCAGAGTATCGCCGCTTCGTGGAATCAAGAGATTTGGAATTAAGGGTAAACTGGCACCTCGATTCATTGGACCGTATCGGGTCTTAGCACGCAAAGGAGAAGTTGCTTATCAGTTGGAGTTGCTCGAAACTCTGTCCGCTGTTCACAACGTGTTCCACGTATCCCAGCTGAAGAAGTGCAACCGGAGATGGTGGATACACCATTGAGAGACACTGTACCGCTGGAAGAGGTCCAACTTGAGAACGACTTGACCTATGAAGAGAAACCGGTCAAGATTCTGGAGACAGCAGAAAGGACTACCCGTACCAAGACAATCCAGTTTTGCAAAGTACAGTGGAGTCACCACACCGAAGAGGAAGCCACTTGGGAGCGTGAAGATGACATCCGAGAGGACTACCCACACCTATTTGCTAGCCGCGCCGAATCTCGAGGACAAGATTCATCTTAAGGGGGTTAGTCTTGTCACATCCCAAATTTTAGATTTGGTCTTGCATATCATTCATAGCATTGCATCATATCTTTCCATGCAAAATTGTCGAGTAGAAAGGCTCGGCGAAACGCTTTCTTCAAAACCCTATTTTGTTTCGCTACGAGGTTCCTGCGGGAAGCTTTAGAAGGCCTTGCGACAACCACCCCTGTAGGTTCGAGTTTTCGCGCAAACTTCAACTGAAGGTTGTTCCCCTCGACGATACGAACCCGTAGGCGCGAGAATCGCTCCAATCGGAGTTCGTATGCAAAAGACTCGGACGTTTTAGTAAACGGTCCGAAAATCTGGACCGATTTCCGAGTTGGAGTCAGTTTCTGCACCGATTCTGAGTAGAATTCGCGCAGGGTACTATTTAAAGGACCCCACCTGGGCCCTCGTTTTCCGTGCCCGCGACTCCTGCCCCACGCGCCGACCCCACCGCCTCGACTCCCCACGCGCGCGCCTCCCAGGCGCCATCGCCGCCGCCGCCTCCCGGCCACCTCGCCGCCGCCGGTCGTCGCCGCCACCACCGCCGGGTTCGCCTCCTCCTCCTCTTTCTATTCCCGTCATCCGCGCCGCCGATCGTCGCCGTCACCGCCGCCATCTACCTCCGCCGCCGGCCACCGCGCACCACCCCGCGCCGCCGACGCCGTCGCGCCGCCTCCGCGGCCAGCCTCCGCCATCGCCCCGCACCGCCGCGCCACCTCGCCGCGCCGCTGCCTACATCGCGCCGCCTCGCCGCTGCCTAGCAGCCGCCGCCGCGCGCCGTGCGCGCCGCCGCCTCGCCGCTGCCGCGTGCCGCTACCTCGCTTCGCGTGCTTGCATGCACACACGTACACGCACGCGCGCGTTATTGCATGCATGCATAGACGCACGTACGCGCGTCGCATTAATTTTCTTGACCCGTTCGTCGACGTGTACGTCCGTGCAGGAAGAACCACGTCGCCGGATTTGATCGTCGCCGCCGTTCGGAGCTCGCCGGAGTCCGTTTCGCCATCCGTTTCCGGTAAGACAGCAGCCACCGTCAGATCTCAGATCAGTGGCTTAGATCGTTCGTTGACTGGTCAGCATCCCAGGCGTTGACTAGTCAGACGCCCAGTCATCAGACGAGTTGACCAGTCAAACAGACACAGTTGACTGGGTCAATTTCGTTAATCCCTTTAGTTGGCAGATTTCGGTAGAATCTTGTAAATTGCGTAGAAATTCAACCGCTTGGCCAAAAATTGCAAATAAAATATGTACGGGTTCAGTGAGTCGTGTAGAATCTCTCTCTAGCTTTGGTTCAGACTTTTACTGTCAGGTTTAGTACAGTTTAATCAAACTAGTTAGTAGCCTTTTTGGAGTAATAAATTCGTAGAAAAAGATCCGTAGCTCCAAAAATCGCGTGTGATATGTCCCTGAGCTCGTATGAACGAGGGGAATCTCATCGTGGATTAAAAAGGTAGCCTTACAGTAAAAACTTCTGGAGGAACTGTCTATTGGCTTTCTGCAGTGTTTTAATTACTCAGGGAGTTTTATAATTCCTTTTTGAGTAATTCCAATTGGTACTGTTTCTATTCAGCGATGCCTATGCGGTAGAATGTTTTCCAAGATTTTACAAACAGTATACTACCAGTAATGAATTATTTAATTTCTAACTCTAGTTTGGAGCATTACTTTTACTTAATAGTTTTTCTTGCGTCAAAACTATTTTCCATGCATGCAATCGGTAGTACTATGGTATAGGATGTTGTGGTGCAGCTGTAGCACCAATTCACTTGTCGTTCTTGCATTCATGCATCATATTTGTTGCATATGTTGTGGATTGTTTGTTTATGAATGCAATTGTGTCTTGTAGATTGTGCTGAGTGCAACGCTTGCTCGTGTGAGGATTGTGCTCCCGACCGCTACAAACAAGGCAAGTAGATGCTACTTTGTTCATGATATCGTCCTACTATTTTCAATGCATTGTCGTGTATTTTGTAGTTGCATGTGTAGGATGATACTATCGCTATGCTATATCCTATTATGTGGTAGGACCCTCTTTGTAGATGAACCACCGTTGGTAGATGTGCTTAGCCATGCTTGATGAACGAGGGCTGGGTTACATCATTGATACTTGTTTTCTCAAAGTATTGGTTTGTTAAAACTAAAAACAACTTAATCAATGAACCCCCTGGGTGTGATGGTATTGATAAATTTTGGTGGTTTCATTGCGGAAAGGCACCCATGTATCAAGAGAGAATGATTGGCTTCTTTATTGTGTAGCTTACGTGTACAACCATGTGCCAATAATGGAATGGGCGGTTGGTTGGACTTAGTAGGTTGTGATAACTCGAACCCGCGTATCCAGAGATGTAGAATTTTGGTAGGTTGGACCGGTGCGCGTCGGGATTGAGGAGCTACTTCCCGAACAGTCTCTTCTTGGACTTCTCCCTATCATCACCCAAAATGAGAGTGATGGTACGAGATGGGCTGGCCAAGTCACATGGGTAAAGTGTACTAACCTCTGCAGAGTGTATAATCTAATCGATTAGCCGTGTCCCCGGTTATGGACATCTGAGTTGCTAGATATTGACTCCATGACATGTTTCTCGCTCATCCTAATTTCATATTTGTTTTAATCTTGTTGGGTTAACTTAATTGGGATCTTTTCAAAGAAATCGAAAACTGTTTATGAAAGTAGGATAAATGTATTTGCAAATGCAAGCCAGACACAGCTCCACTTGCCAAATATGCATGTAGATGTTAGTACTATTGTCTCCTTTACTAGCTCTACTTGCCATACATTCCATGTATTGACCCTTCGGGGCTGCTGCGTTTCATGTTGCAGGTTATTCCGATTCTGATTGATCGTTATAGGCCACGGTACTCCACTCGGCACTTGTTCACTTGTGGGCAATTTGAAGATTGGAGGATTTACATGTTTATGTTGCTACCTGAATAATTTCAGCTAAGCTTTATGCTAAGCTTTCATTGTAATAATGGTACTCTGGATCTTTGTAGATCATGATACACGGTTATTTTGCTATGATTATCTATCTTACTCTATTGTGGGCCAATGAACCGATCCAGGGATTGGCATGTCACATACAGGCCACGGTCTTTTCAGAACCGGGGTGTTACAGAACTCCTCCATGTGGACCTATTTGGTCCTCCATCTCATGCAAGTCTTGGAGGGAAGAAATATTGTTTGGTGATTGTTGACGACTTTTCAAGATACTCTTGGGTTTATTTCTTCAAGTTGAAGAGTGAAACTCAAAAGACTTTTATCGACTTCATCAACTTCGTTCAACGGCAACACAATGTCCCCGTGTTGATTATAAGAAGTGACAACGGCACCGAGTTCAAGAACTACACCTTGAATGATTTCCTTAGTGATGAAGGGATTAAACATCAATATTCCGCTGCATACACCCCTCAACAAAATGGTGTGGCCGAAAGGAAGAACCGGACTCTTATTGAGATGGCTAGGACCATGTTGGCGGAGTTTAAATCTCCATACAACTTTTGGGCCGAAGCCATCTCCACCGCTTGCCATGCTTCAAACCGACTCTACCTCCGCAAGAAAATCAACAAGACTCCATATGTGATACTTACCGGTAACAAGCCCAACATATCTTATTTCCGGGTGTTCGGTTGTAAGTGTTTCTATCTCATCAAAGGTGTTCGTTTGTCTAAATTCGAGTCTAAAGCATTAGAGGGTATTTTTGTTGGTTATGGTCTCGAATCTCACACTTATAGAATCTATGACAAGCTCTCCGGAGCCTTCATAGAATCTTGTAGTGTGACCTTCGAAGAATATGATGGTCCCGAAGGGGGGCGTGTTGATGCTTGTGATGCAGATGATGCAGATGATGAAATGCCTCAGGATGCCATAGGAAGAATGGGTGTGGGATATATCCGCCCCATTGAGGAACCCCTTATGGAGGATCGAGAAGAACTATGCTCCACTCAAGTGGAGCCCTCATCTTAACAAACATGCTCCATCCACCGAAGAGGACATTGACTCAAGCAAAAGACAAGATGTGGACCCTCAACATGGTGATCAAAGTGTCAACTACAGTCAAGAGGGGCTTGGTCCATTTGACGGATTGTCAAGTGGTGCCAAGTCAGTTTATCAAGGAAGATCCGTACAAGCTGCTTTGAGACAAGCTCAAATTGATGCTAGAAGGGCACTTGATAAAGACCAAGGTCAATCCTTGCCTCCAAATGTAGAGGATGATTCTAATAATGATCAAGGTCAAGATGATGGTCAAGACGAGGATCAAAATGATGAAGAGGGTCCTCCAAGAAACAATGAGGAGATCCACGCTCGTCGCGAAGCTAGAAAGGAAAGAATGTTGGAAATAAGAGACCACACACTCCAAAATGTTGTTGGAGATCTAAGGAAAGGAATTTCCACAAGAGCACAATTGAAGAGGTTCAGTGAACACCAAGCACAGATCTCCATGATTGAACCAAAGGAAGTGTCGGAAGCTCTTGAAGATTCGGATTGATTAGAAGCTATGCACAAAGAGCTCAACAACTTTGAGAGAAACGAAGTGTGGAAGTTAGTTGAGAAGCCAAAGGATTGCCGCAATGTTATTGGAACAAAGTGGATATTCAAGAACAAGCAAGATGAGCATGGAATTATAGTAAGGAACAAGGCTAGATTGGTTGCACAAGGGTATTCTCAAATTGAAGGCATTGACTATGGAGAGACTTATGCACCCGTGGCACGCCTTGAGTCCATCTGTATCCTTCTTGCTTATGCGGCACATCATAACTTTAAGTTGCAACAAATGGATGTAGAAAGTGCATTTCTTTATGGTCCTTTAAATGAATTGGTATATGTTAAGCAGCCCCGGGATTTGAGGACCCCAACTTCCCAAACCATGTCTACAAACTTGATAAGGCGCTCTATGGGCTCAAGCAAGCCCCACGCACGTGGTGTGAGCACCTTAGAGAGTTATTGTTTGACTGTGGCTTTGAGGTTGGGAAAATCGATCCCACTATTTTTACTAAGAGGGTCAATGGGGAGCTTTTTGTATGCCAAATATATGTTGATGATATTATCTTTGGCTCATCTAACAAAGCTTTTAATGACGAATTCTCAAAGCTTATGACTAGTAGGTTCCGGATGTCTTTGATGGGGGAGTTGAGAGTATTTCTTGGCTTTGAGATCAAGCAAGTTAGAGGAGGGACATTCTTCAATCAAGCCAAGTATACTCAAGATATGCTCAAGAGATTCAAAATGCAAGATTTGAATGGAGCTCCTACTCCCATGGCTACAAAGACTCATCTAGAAAAAAATCCAAATGGTAAAGATGTGGATCAAAAGATATACCGGTCTATGATTGGTTCTTTGCTTTACCTTTGTGAATCTAGACCCGATATTGTGTTGAGTGTAGGTGTGTGTGCAAGATATCAAGCGGCTCCTAAAGAAAGCCATTTAATGGCGGTCAAGAGAATCTTTCGATATTTGGTTCATACCCCATTTTATGGTCTTTGGTATCCTCAAGGCTCAACATTTTCTCTTTGTGGATACACGGATTCGGATTGGGCGGGTGACAAGGATGATAGAAAATCAACATCCGGGGCTTGCCAATTCCTTGGTAGGTCCTTGGTATGTTGGTCTTCCAAGAAGCAAAATTGTATATCTCTCTCCACCGCCGAAGCCGAGTATGTGGCAGCTGCTAGTGTGTGCACTCAATTGCTATGGATGAGGAAAACTTTAAAGGAATACGGTGTCCATTGTGACAAAGTGCCTCTTCTATGTGACAATGAAAGTGCCATCAAGATTTCCTACAACCCGGTGGATCATACAAGGACAAAGGATATTGAGATTCGCCATCACTTCATTAGAGATCATGTTTCTCGAGGTGATATTGATCTATCATATGTACCAACCAAAGATCAACTTGCCGATATCTTCATGAAGCCACTTGATGAAGCAAGGTTTTGCTACTTGAGGAATGAACTAAATATCGTAGATTCAAGGAGCTTGACTTGATGATATTGCACTCTCACCTATGTTTCATCTCATATTTAGTCTAGGTGTAGGCATGGATATAGGGGGAGTGCGGTCCTAATTGATTGGACCATCCCTCCCCCCAATATGCCCAAAGAAATCAAAATCATTCCTCTTAATATCATTTAGTGATATGTGAGCTTAATGATGAGTTTTGGTAATGGACCCAAGATATATCTTCGTGGTACCAAGCCAAGTATACTCAAATATGGTGGCCTAGGCCACCGCCCTCTCTCATTTGAGAGGTTGGCACTTACTCATGTTTGTCATTTGCATGATTTTAGTCTCTTGGAGTTTTTCTGATTATTTTCAAACTTCTATGGCTCTTGTTGATTCTTCACAGTTTGATGTCTCAACCCAAGGCCTTTCCCTATCTTAAAAACCATCTATCTCCCATATATGTCCCCAAACACCTTTCCTGGAACTTTTGGTTTAGGAGGACCGGAGTCTCCGGTGTACAAACACCGGAGTCTCCGGTGTATGCCGGAGTCTCCGGTCTGGACGGTTTCTGTCACTTAAAGAAGGGGGCACGGGGTGAACTGGAACAGCAGTTCCTCATTCTTCACCCCGTCCCCTACCTCCAAAACCATCGCCTCCTAATCCAAAAATCCTCCCCAGAGGTCAAGAAGCCCCCGGGATCCGCCGTGCAGCCGGCCAACCTTCCCCTCTCCTCCATTGGGCCATTCCCACCGGAGGAATTGATCCCATGGACAGATCTGGTACCTCTCCTCTCATTTTTTTCTCTGAGGGTTCATCCCTAGATGTGTTTTTGAGGATTGTTGCTGATTTGTCCATTGGAATCACTTGTTTGCATGCACTCTAGTACTTTAGCCTTGTTGCATTGCCCGATCTACTAGATTCACCCTCACCAGCATCTCCCCATCGCATACCCGAGCCTCCTGACCGGAGACTCCGGACTAAGGTCGGTCCGGAGACTCCGGTCCAGGCCGGAGACTCCGATCCCCAGGACCGGAGACTCCAGTCTGAACCGGAGACTCCGGTATCTGGTGCAGAGACTCTGGTGTTGGGTGAATCAAAGTAGTCCAGAAATGCATAAAAGCTCTTGTACTGCATCTTTGGGACATGTATACTCATCTCCATGCTATCTCCCTCATTGTTGTTCACAGGTGATGGTTCTAGTCGTCCTCATCGTAACAAGGCCAAGTCCCAAAGGGGCAATCCTCGCTATGATGAAGCTCAGGGTCAGTTTATCGTGCCTCCGTCCAACCGGAAACAGCGGGCACGTGATGCAGCTTACATGAAGAGGGATCAAGAGAGGGCTGAGCGGGAGGAACGTGCAAAGAGAGCCAAGTATGAAAACCTCCAGTCCCTAGCCAAGATGTCTAAAGAGGAGTACCGTGAGCTGAGGAAGACATATTTCTATGCACTGCCTCGCACCAGTGATGACCCTCGTTTCTGGAGGAAAGAACAGGGTGTGTTCATGAAGGATGTGTATGGTGTACTCACCAAATCACTTGTTTGCCCTCAGAAGTTCATGAACATTGAGAAAATGCGCCAGAGCCCTTATTTCAATAATTCCCTGTGGATCTGTGAGAAGCTGGGTCTCTACAACTTGATGGAGCTGCGCGAAGACTACAATGTGCACCTTGTTCAGCAGTTTTATGCCATAGTGGTGTTTGGGTCTGATCTTGACAGGACCATGGTGTGGATGACTGGCACTACTCGCTGCACAGCTATCTTTCATGACTTTGCCAATGTCATCTTTGAGACCTTTCACGGAGTATCTACTCCTGTGGGATAGCGCATGCACTTAGCAGCTTTGGGGTGAGAACAAGTTAAAGCTGGCACCTCTGTATGATGATGGTGTTCTGGGGGCCTCCAAGGGACTCAAGACCCTCTACAACCTTATGCTGAGGATTTTCCGTCACACTATTGCTCCAAGTGCTGGAAATGATGATGCTATCAGGGGTGGGCTTGTCAACCTCCTGTACCATACTCATCAGACCTTCAATGCTGGACCAGAGGCTAATGCTGCACCCATTGATGTGATGGACTTCATTTTCGAGGAGATGTTCCATGCCATTCTTTACAAGAAATCTCCTCCATATGCACCCTTGGTTATGAGGCTCATCAACTGCCAGGCGCATGATTCTCCACATGGCATACCACCACACCTCACTGTGCACACTCTGGTCTCTTTGAAGCAGAAGGGGCACATGGGGCCTGCTCCATGGTGTCGATATGGGAATGATGATGATGAGGATATTGAGACGGAGAGGGCTCCCTCTGCACCTAGAGTTTGGAGGAAGAATGCCTCCAATGCCCCTATGCCTACCATGACTAGAGACTATGTGCATGAGAGGGTCAAGAAGGCCAGCTTTTGGGAGAGGACCCTTTGTTGCAGGAACGTTGACATTCGCAAGCAGCACCATGCATCCTTTCAAAGCAACCGCCGCATTGAGAAGCTTCTCAAAGAGATCAAGGACCAGGGTGCTGCTGATACTGAGGAAGGTGAAGATGAATACAATGATGAGCATGGGGCTCAACAGTCCACAGAGTCTGATCACACTCTCTCATTTGGGGCATGGAATGCCCAACAGGATAGTCTGGTGGACTAGAAGACGTTTGCTGATGTCACCTCTAGGTTTGGATACCAGGGTACTTCCTCTTCTCACCCTCACGGCAAAGGGCCTGCTATCCCTGAGGATGATGATGATGATGATGACTATGACCAGGATGAGGGTGACCAGGACGAGGATGACCAGGATGAGGATGAGGATGCCGAGGATGACGAGGATGACGATGACTACTGAGTTATTGGGGTGCTAGTATAGGTCTTTTCCCTTTTCGGCGTTTCGATGCCAAAGGTGGAGAAGACATTCTCATCGCTTTGCATGGGACTTGGGATTTGCGACTATTTGCCTTTATTTGCCTTTTATTTGGATATTCAAACTTGAACTTTATGTGTGTTATCTGCTGTTCTTATGTGTGTCTATGACTATGTGCTTGTGTGCAACACCTATTGTAACTCATGTGAGATCTATGTGTGCTATCATTGATATTATCTTCCTTACATGATTTACTTCATTATCTTGCTGCACATAGTCAGGGGGAGCCACATTTATATGTTATTCCATGCAAATCACTTGTTGTCATCGAACACCAAAAAGGGGGAGATTGAAAGGGCATTTATTGTCATAATCACTTTTGGTGTTCGTTAACAACAAGTAGATCATTTTATAGTTTGTTATTATCCACAGGTTGGTATTATCATAGATAAACATCACAGACACTCTTGGGAAAAGACCACATACATTTGCCACTGTTCTGGAAACTCCAGACCGGAGTCTCCGGTGTGGTCCGGAGTTTCTGGTTCTGGCCCGGTGGTGCCTCGCAGGACATGGCTGGGACATTCTGACTATGGGTCCAGAGACTGCACCGGAGGTTACTCCGGAGTCTCCGGACTTTGGTCAGTCCGGAGTCTCCGGTGTTGGAAGGCCGGAGTCTCCGATGTTGCTGGTGAAGAACTGGCCTGGGTCAGTCAGAAGGGCAGTCCGGAGACTGGCCGGTCCAGAGATTGGCCGGAGTCTCCGGTGTAGACCGAAGTCTTCGGTCTCCAGACCGGAGTCTCCGGTCTGACTTTTCTACAACGATCAGAAAACGGTTCGTGGAGGGGGTTGTCTATAAATAGGGACCCTTATATTCTTCCTCCAGTTGCTCGAGTTGCTCAAGAACATCAACCTCATTAGAGCCACCAAATCCATAAGATCTCTTCATCCAACCATCCAAAGTCATTGATCTTTGGAGAATCGAAGGAGGAGGCCTTGATTTACATCTTCACCAAGAGAGATCTTCATTTCCCCTTCATTCACTTGAGGGCCCCCAAGCTCTAGTGATTCTTTGGAAACCCTAACTTTGATTTGGTTCTTACAAGCTTGTCTTTGATTTGTCTTGACAGCTTGCTTGTATTTGGGAGCCTCCAATTCAGTTGTGGATGTGTGCCCCCAACTTGTTGTAAAGGTGCCGGCTTCCACCTCGATGGTTGCCGATATAGTGGAAGGTGAATCGAGCCCGTTGGGGTGAGGTTCATCGGAGAACAAGGGACGCCTCTCGTGGCGTTGGTGGTTTGAAACCACCCCCTCTCCAAACGTAGACGTACTTCCCCTCAAAAGGAAGGAACTACGGGAAACAAATCCTTGTGTCTCCGCGTCCACTCCCTTGGTTACTTCTATCCTTTACCGCACTTTATTTACTTGTTCTTGCTTAGTGTTGTGTTAGTTTGTGCTTGTTCGACATATAGGTAAATTCACCATAGTTGCATATTCTAGAGAATTTACCTTTCTTGTCAAACCCTGATTTGAAAAAGAGTCAAATTTGAAGTAGCACCTATTCACCCCCCCCCTCTAGGTGCCCATACGATCCTTTCAAATGGTAAAGATTGGACCTGGGTCCATAGTTCACTAGAGATGCTCTCCTTAGATAAACAACACGACATGAAGGGTAAACAAATTACAGCAGGGCAATTGATAGGAACTTAGCAAGGCATAACAATGCAATTAATAGTCAGAAAGATCCTATGAGATTCGATCGGTAAATACAACAAGATACATAGACCGCCATCCAACTTCATCTATGACTAGAAGTCCAACTTCATGTTATCATCCGAACCCCCTCCAGGATTAAATTTTAAGCAACAGACAACTGCTTTAAGCAAAGTGTGGAAGATAAATAGTCCACATGTTCCATGAACAAGAGACCGTTGTTTTGTCCCTAGTAGCAACAACACATCTACAACATAATAGATTATTGTCACTTCCCTTGGAAACTAGATGCATGAACCCACTATCGAGCATAAATACCCCCTCTTGGAGTCACTAGCAACTACTTGGCCTAGATAGCTACTAACAACGGAGAGCATGCAAGATCACAAACAACACATACATGATAGAATCATAAAGACCAAACCATTAATCAAACCAACATAATAATCTCAATATCCATCGGATCCCCGCAAACACAACATGCATCATTACAAATAGATTAGATCTTGATCATGAACGGAGCTCACAAGGTCTATACATGAAAGCACAAAGGAGGAGATATAACCATCTAGCTACTACATGGACCCATAGTCCAAGGTGGAACTACTCACGCATCATACCGTAGAGAAGGCCTCCGGGATGATCACTCCTCTAGCAGGGTGTCGGGAAGAACTTCAGATCCCCCCAATCTAGGGATGATGGTGGCGACGGATACAGACGGTTTCGTGGAGATTTGATCAGGTGCTTAGGGTTTCTGCATCGGGGGATTCTTATAGGCGAAGGGGGAGGCCGAGTAGGTGACCAGGGGGGTCAAACCCTACCTAGGCGAGGGCCCACCCCTGACCGCGCATAGGCGGGTTTAGACGCCCTAGCACGCTTCTCTGTATCCCCTCTAGACTTCTTGCTCCCCACGGAAAGTTTTTGACTTTGACGTTTGTCCCGTCCAATTCCGAGAATATTTCTTTACTAAATTTTCTAAAACCAAAAACAACAGAAAAAAGGCAACCGACACCGTCGCAACTTGTTAATAGGTTAGTACCAGAAAACATGTAAAAAGCACCTCAAAGTGTAGATAATGAAAAGCAAAGTAGATACTAACAAGCATGGAACATAAAAAATTATAGATACATTTCCGATGTATCACCACCGCAGAGCCATACGGAGGGTGGTTGTGGTGAATGTAGCGGGTGTAGCAGCATCGTCATCCAGGAGCCCCCTCCCCCACGCGTCGTGAATCCGAGGCCAGAGTGGCAGGTGCCCCCGGAATATTCCATGGCTAGGCTGAGGATCAAGTCGCGTACGCCTAGCAACGACAACAATGACGAAGACAAAGACGACATTAAAGTTGTGTACTATTGGGCTAGATATGAGCATGACTAAAGGGGGGTCTTTAGTCTCGATTGTTTAATATTAATAAATATCTTGAGTGTTAGTCTCGGTTTGTGGCTGGACCGGGAATAAAGGGGGGCCTTTAGTCCCGATTCGTACTAGGGAGTGGTCACATATTTGGGAGTGCCTCTATGACCAACTTTAGGGACATGCCGGAGGACTGGGCTCCGGAGGCATATCCCTAAAGATGGCCGTAGTGGTGTCCCTGCTATCGCACACCATCTTGCAGCTTGTAACTTCTCTCTCTAGATCAATACGCCTGGGAGCTAAATAATTTCACATATTAGGGAATGCCTCTATGACCAACATAAGCGAGATGCCGGAGGACTAGGCTCCTGCGACATCTCACTAAAGTTGGTCGTAGTGGTGTTCCTGCTCTCGCAAACCATCTTAGAGATGACTGAGCACTCGCAAGGGTGCATATTTATAATTAAGCAACACGACATAGTGTCGACACTGATGACATAATGTCAACACTCATCCCTACCATTAGTTCTACCACCCGAGACTCATGTGTTTTTCTCGGTTGGTGTCTCCAACCAGGACTAAAGGTTCATAATGTCGACACTCATGACATAATGTCGACACTTACCCCTACCTTTAGTGTTGTCACCCGGGACTCATGTTTTGTCCCAGTTGGTGTCTCCAACCGGGACTAAAGGTTCATAATGTCGACACTCATGACATAATGTCAACAATCATGCCTATCATTAGTGTTGTCTGCCCCAGCCTGCCATGTGGTGTCATATTATGTGACATAGATGCAAGGAGGTCCAAGTGACCGATGTTATGTGCAGAATCGCGACATATTTTGTGATATTGTGCCTGTAGTGTGCATGCATGTGGATCTTGGGATGGTAAACAATGTTGCAGAAGGTAGTTTTCCTTTTCGTCCCACATAAAAGCCATTTTCCATTTTCCGAGCGCAAAAAACGGGTTGTTTTTGTGTAGCAGCCACCAAAATGCTGCAGAATGCTACCATACCATTTTTATAAAATACTAGACCACCTTACATGGACAATATCCCAACCGGGAGATCTCAAACCTTTCTGTACTTCCTGGGTGAAAAAGACAAATGTCTATTGAATCGATAGGAAGTGGGTCCGGTTTGAACTACAGGTACATGATCTAACTCCCGTGATTTTCTGAATAATCATTTTTAGAATCACAATGTGTTATTTCTTAAGAGATCCAATGCAAGTTCTAACGAGGCTCGTCCTATCTTCATGCACGCTGTTTTGACCTTAGTTCGAAACGGGAAAAATTCAAAACGGTCATAAGAAATTCTAAAAAGGTCCGAACAATGTAAATACTTCGCGTGGTGTCATATTATGTGACATAGTTGCAAGGAAAAATATCAAACTTGGTATATTGATTATGTCTCGAAACCTTCACAAAATGACCTATCATGTTCGAGGTTTGATGGCTTTCGGTCCAAGTGACTGATGTTATGTGCAGAGTCATGTCATAGTTTGTGATACTATGCCCATATTGTGCATGCATGTGGAATTTGGGATGGCAAACAATGTTGTAGGAGGAACTTTTCCTTTTCGTAGCACGAAAAAGCAATTTTCTATTTTTTTTAGCGCAAAAAATGGGTCGTTTTTTGGAGCAGCCACCAAAATACTATTACAGAATGCTACCATCCCATTTTTATGAAATAATAGACCACATGGACGATCTCCCAACCTGGAGATCTCAAACATTTCTGTCCTTCCTGGATGAAAAAGACAAATGTCTACCGAATCAGTAGGAAGTAGGTCCGGTTTGAACTACAGGTAAATGATATAACACTCGTGATTTTTTTTAAAATTTTTTTAGACTCACAATATGTTGTTTCTCCAGAGATCCAATGCAAGTTCTAACGTGGATCGCCCCCTATATTCATGCACGCTGATTTGACCTTAGTTCGAAATAGGAAAAATTCGAAACGGGCATAAGAAATTGAAAAAGGGTCCGAACAATGTAAATCCTTCGCGTGGTGTCATATTATTTAACATAGTTGCAAGGAAAAATATCAAACTTGGTATATTGATTATGTCTCGCAAAAACCTTCATGAAATGACATATCATGTTCAAGGTTTTCAAGGCTTTCGGTCCAAGTGACCGATGTTATGTGCAGAATCGCGGCATAGTTTGTGATATTGTGCCCATATTGTGCATGCATGTGGATCTTGGGATGACGAATAATGTTGCAGGATGAAGTTTTCCTTTTCGTCGCATGGAAAAGCCATTTTCCATTTTCCGAGCGCAAAAAATGGGTCGTTTTTCTGAAGCAGCCACCAAAATGCTGTTACAGAATTATACCATCCCATTTTTATAAAATACTGGACCACCTTACATGGACGATTTCCTAACCGGAATATCTCAAACCTTTCCATCCTTCCTGGGTGAAAAAGACAAATGTCTGCCGAATTGGTAGGAAGTGGGTCCGATTTGAACTATAGGTACATGGTCTAACGCCCATGATTTTTCGAAAAATTCATTTTTAGACTGAAAATATTTGGTTTCTTCAGAGATCCAATGCATGTTCTAACGAGGCTCGTCCCCTATGTTCATGCACGCTATTTTGACCTTAGTTCAAAACGGGCATAAGAAATTTAATAAAGGTCCGAACAATGTAAATCCTTCGTGTGGTGTCATATTATGTAACGTAGTTGCAAGAAAAAATATTAAACTTGGTATATTGATTATGTCTCGAAAAAACCTTAACAAAATGACCTATCATGTTCGAGGTTTCATGGATTTCGGTCAAAGTGATCGATGTTATGTGCAGAATCGCGGCATAATTTATGATACTGTGCCTATATTGTGCATGCATCTGGATCTTGGGATGGCGAACAATGTTGCAGGAGGAAGTTTTCCTTCACGTCGCATGGATAATCCATTTTCCATTTTCCGAGCGCAAAAAACGGGTCGTTTTGTGAAGCAGCCACCAAAATGCTGTTACATAATTCTACCATCCCATTTTACTAAAATACTGTATCACCTTACATGGACAATCTCCCAACCGGGAAAAATATCAAACATTATATATTGATTATGTATCGAAAAAACCTTCAAAAAATGACCTATCATATTCGAGGTTTCATGGCTTTCGGTCCAAGAGACCGATGTTATGTGCTAAATCGCAGCATAGTTTGTGATTATGTTCCCATATTGTGCATGCATGTGGATATTGGGATGGCGAACGACGTTGTAGGTGGAAGTTTTCCTTTTTGTCGCACGGAAAGGCCATTTTCCATTTTTCGAGCGCAAAAAGACGGGTCGTTTTGTGAAGCAGCCACCAAAATGCAGTTATAGAATGCTACCATCCTATTTTTATAAAATACTAGACCACCTTACATGAACAATATCCCAACCGAAGGGTCTCAAACATTTCTATCCTTCCCGGGTGGAAAAGACAAATGTCTGCCGAATCGGTAGGAGCTGGGTCCGGTTTGAATTACAGGTATATGATCTAACGCCCGTGATTTTTTGAAAAAATCATTTTTAGACTCAGAATATGTTGTTTCTTCGGAGATCCAATGCAAGTTCTAACAGTCTATAACCCTATCTTCACCCACGCCATTTTGACCTTAGTTCGAAACGGGCATAAAAAATACAAAAAGGTGCGAACAATGTAAATCATTCGCGTGGTGTGATATTATGTGACATAGTTGCAAGGAAAAATATCAAACTTGGTATATTGATTATGTATCGAAAAAACCTTCAAAAAATGACCTATCATATTTGAGGTTTCATGGCTTTCGGTCTAAGAGACCAATGTTATGTGCTGAATCGCGGTATAGTTTGTGATACTATGCCCATATTGTGCATGCATGTGGATATTGGGATGGCGAACGACGTTGCAGGCGAAAGTTTTCCTTTTCGTCGCACGGAAAAGCCATTTTCTATTTTTCAAGCGCAAAAAGACGTGCCATTTTGTGAAGCAGCCACCAAAATATAGTTACATAATGCTACCATCCCATTTTTATAAAATACTAGACCACCTTACATGAACTATCTCCCAACCGGAGGGTCTCAAACATTTCTATCCTTCCCGGGTGAAAAAGACAAATGTCTGCCCAATCGGTAGGAAGTGGGTCCGGTTTGAACTACATGTCCATGATCTAAGGCCCGTGATTTTTTGAAAAAAATGATTTTTAGACTCACAATATGTTGTTTCTTCAGAGATCCAATGCAAGTTCTAACGAGGCTCGTCCCCTATCTTCACCCACGCCATTTTGACCTTAGTTCGAAACGGGCATAAAAAATACAAAAAGGTGCGAACAATGTAAATCCTTTGAGTGGTGTGATATTATGTGACATAGTTGCAAGGAAAAATATCAAACTTCGTATATTGATTATGTATCAAAAAAACCTTCAAAAAATGACCTATCATATTTGAGGTTTCATGGCTTTCGGTCTAAGAGACAAATGTTATGTGCTGAATCGCGGTATAGTTTGTGATACTATGCCCATATTGTGCATGCATTTGGATATTGGGATGGCGAACGACGTTGCAGGCGAAAGTTTACCTTTTCGATCGCAAAAAGACGGGCCATTTTGTGAAGCAGCCACCAAAATACAGTTACATAATGCTACCATCCCATTTTGATAAAATACTAGACCACCTTACATGAATTATCTCCCAACCGGAAGATCTTAAACCTTTCTATCCTTCCTGGGTGAAAAAGACAAATGTCTGCCGAATCGGTAAGAAGTGGGTCCGGTTTGAACTATAGGTACATGATCTAACGCCCGTGATTTTTTGAAAAAATCATTTTTAGACTCACAATATATTGTTTCTTCAGAGATCCAATGCAAGTTCTAACGGGCTCATATACTATCTTCAAGCACACCGTTTTGACCTTAGTTCGAAACGGGCATAAAAATTTCAAAAAAGGTCCGAACAATGTAAATCCTTCGCGTGGTGTGATATTATGTGACATAGTTTCAAGGAAAATATCAAACCTGGTATATCGATTATGTCTCGAAAAAAACTTCACAAAATGACCTATCATGTTCGAGGTTTCATGGCTTTCGGTCCAAGAGACCGATGTTATGTGCTGAATCGCGGCATAGTTCTTGATACTGTGCACATATTGTGCATGCATGTGGATATTTTGATGGCGAACAATGTTGCACGAGAAAGTCTTCCTTTTCGTCGCACGGAAAAGCCATTTTCCATTTTTTGAGCGCAAAAAGACGGTTCGTTTTGTGAAGCAGCCACCAAAATGCAGTTATAGAATGCTACCATCCCATTTTTATAAAATACTAGACCACCTTACATGAACTATATCCCAACCGGAGGGTCTCAAACATTTCTATCCTTCCCGGGTGAAAAATACAAATGTCTGCCCAATCGGTAGGAAGTGGGTCTGGTTTGAACTACATGTACATGATCTAAGGCCCGTGATTTTTTGAAAAAAAATGATTTTTAGACTCACAATATGTTGTTTCTTCATAGATCCAATGCAAGTTCTAACGAGGCTCGTCCCCTATCTTCACCCACGCCATTTTGACCTTAGTTCGAAACGGGCATAAAAAATACAAAAAGGTGCGAACAATGTAAATCCTTTGCGTGGTGTGATATTATGTGACATAGTTGCAAGGAAAAATATCAAACTTGGTATAGTGATTATGTATCAAAAAAACCTTCAAAAAATGACCTATCATATTTGAGGTTTCATGGCTTTCGGTCTAAGAGACAAATGTTATGTGCTGAATCGCGGTATAGTTTGTGATACTATGCCCATATTGTGCATGCATGTGGATATTGGGATGGCGAACGACGTTGCAGGCGAAAGTTTTCCTTTTCGTCGCACGGAAAAGCCATTTTCTATTTTTCAAGCGCAAAAAGACGTGCCATTTTGTGAAGCAGCCACCAAAATATAGTTATATAATGCTACCATCCCATTTTTATAAAATACTATACCACCTTACATGAACTATCTCCCAACCGGAGGATCTTAAAGCTTTCTATCCTTCCCTGGTGAAAAAGACAAATGTCTGCCGAATCGGTAGGAAGTGGGTCCGGTTTGAACTACATGTACATGATCTAATGCCCGTGATTTTTTGAAAAAATCATTTTTAGACTCACAATATGTTGTTTCTTCAGAGATCCAATGCAAGTTCTAACAAGCTCATACCCTATCTTCACGCACACCGTTTTGACCTTAGTTCGAAACGGGCATAAAAAATTCAAAAAAGGCCCGAACAATGTAAATCCTTCGTGTGGTGTGATATTATATGACATAGTTGCAAGGAAAAATATCAAACTTTGTATATCGATTATGTCTCGAAAAAAACTTCACAAAATTACCTATCATGTTCGAGGGTTCATAGCTTTCGGTCCAAGAGACCGATGTTATGTGATGAATCGCGGCATAGTTCTTGATATTGTGCACATATTGTGCTTGCATGTGGATATTGGGATGGCGAACAATGTTGCACGAGAGAGCCTTCCTTTTCGTGGCACGGAAAAGCCATTTTCCATTTTTTGAGCGCAAAAAGACGGGTCGTTTTGTGAAGCAGCCACCAAAATGCAGTTATAGAATGCTACCATCCCATTTTTATAAAATACTAGACCACCTTACATGAACTATCTCCCAACCGGAGGGTCTCAAACATTTCTATCCTTCCCGGGTGAAAAATACAAATGTCTGCCCAATCGGTAGGAAGTGGGTCCGGTTTGAACTACATGTACATGATCTAAGGCCCGTGATTTTTTGAAAAAAATGATTTTTAGACTCACAATATGTTGTTTCTTCAGAGATCCAATGCAAGTTCTAACGAGGCTCGTCCCCTATCTTCACACACGCCATTTTGACCTTAGTTCGAAACGGGCATAAAAAATACAAAAAGGTGCGAACAATGTAAATCCTTTGAGTGGTGTGATATTATGTGACATAGTTGCAAGGAAAAATATCAAACTTCGTATATTGATTATGTATCAAAAAAACCTTCAAAAAATGACCTATCATATTTGAGGTTTCATGGCTTTCGGTCTAAGAGACCAATGTTATGTGCTGAATCGCGGTATAGTTTGTGATACTATGCCCATATTGTGCATGCATTTGGATATTGGGATGGCGAACGACGTTGCAGGCGAAAGTTTACCTTTTCGTCACCCGGAAAAGCCATTTTCCATTTTTCGAGCGCAAAAAGACGGGCCATTTTGTGAAGCAGCCACCAAAATACAGTTACATAATGCTACCATCCCATTTTGATAAAATACTAGACCACCTTACATGAATTATCTCCCAACCGGAAGATCTTAAACCTTTCTATCCTTCCTGGGTGAAAAAGACAAATGTCTGCCGAATCGGTAAGAAGTGGGTCCGGTTTGAACTATAGGTACATGATCTAACGCCCGTGATTTTTTGAAAAAATCATTTTTAGACTCACAATATATTGTTTCTTCAGAGATCCAATGCAAGTTCTAACGGGCTCATATACTATCTTCAAGCACACCGTTTTGACCTTAGTTCGAAACGGGCATAAAAATTTCAAAAAAGGTCCGAACAATGTAAATCCTTCGCGTGGTGTGATATTATGTGACATAGTTTCAAGGAAAATATCAAACCTGGTATATCGATTATGTCTCGAAAAAACCTTCACAAAATGACCTATCATGTTCGAGGTTTCATGGCTTTCGGTCCAAGAGACCGATGTTATGTGCTGAATCGCGACATAGTTTGTGATACTGTGCACATATTGTGCATGCATGTGGATATTTTGATGGAGAACAATGTTGCACGAGAAAGTCTTCCTTTTCGTCGCACGGAAAAGCCATTTTCCATTTTTTGAGCGCAAAAAGACGGGTCGTTTTGTGAAGCAGCCACCAAAATGCAGTTATAGAATGCTACCATCCCATTTTTATAAAATACTAGACCACCTTACATGAACTATCTCCCAACCGGAGGGTCTCAAACATTTCTATCCTTCCCGGGTGAAAAATACAAATGTCTGCCCAATCGGTAGGAAGTGGGTCTGGTTTGAACTACATGTACATGATCTAAGGCCCGTGATTTTTTGAAAAAAATGATTTTTAGACTCACAATATGTTGTTTCTTCATAGATCCAATGAAAGTTCGAACGAGGCTCGTCCCCTATCTTCACCCACGCCATTTTGACCTTAGTTCGAAACGGGCATAAAAAATACAAAAAGGTGCGAACAATGTAAATCCTTTGCGTGGTGTGATATTATGTGACATAGTTTCAAGGAAAAATATCAAACTTGGTATAGTGATTATGTATCAAAAAAACCTTCAAAAAATGAAATATCATATTTGAGGTTTCATGGCTTTCGGTCTAAGAGACAAATGTTATGTGCTGAATCGCGGTATAGTTTGTGATACTATGCCCATATTGTGGATGCATGTGGATATTGGGATGGCGAACGACGTTGCAGGCGAAAGTTTTCCTTTTCGTCGCACGGAAAAGCCATTTTCTATTTTTCAAGCGCAAAAAGACGTGCCATTTTGTGAAGCAGCCACCAAAATATAGTTATATAATGCTACCATCCCATTTTTATAAAATACTATACCACCTTACATGAACTATCTCCCAACCTGAGGATCTTAAAGCTTTCTATCCTTCCCGGGTGAAAAAGACAAATGTCTGCCGAATCGGTAGGAAGTGGGTCCGGTTTGAACTACATGTACATGATCTAATGCCCGTGATTTTTTGAAAAAATCATTTTTAGACTCACAATATGTTGTTTCTTCAGAGATCCAATGCAAGTTCTAACAGGCTCATACCCTATCTTCACGCACACCGTTTTGACCTTAGTTCGAAACGGGCGTAAAAAATTCAAAAAAGGCCCGAACAATGTAAATCCTTCGTGTGGTGTGATATTATGTGACATAGTTGCAAGGAAAAATATCAAACTTTGTATATCGATTATGTCTCGAAAAAAACTTCACAAAATTACCTATCATGTTCGAGGGTTCATAGCTTTTGGTCCAAGAGACCGATGTTATGTGATGAATCGCGGCATAGTTCTTGATAATGTGCACATATTGTGCATGCATGTGGATATTGGGATGGCGAACAATGTTGCACGAGAGAGTCTTCCTTTTCGTCGCACGAAAAAGCCATTTTCCATTTTTTGAGCGCAAAAAGACGGGTCGTTTTGTGAAGCAGCCACCAAAATGCAGTTATAGAATGCTGTCATCCCATTTTTATAAAATACTAGACCACCTTACATGAACTATCTCCCAACCGGAGGGTCTCAAACATTTCTATCCTTCCCGGGTGAAAAATACAAATGTCTGCCCAATCGGTAGGAAGTGGGTCCAGTTTGAACTACATGTACATGATCTAAGGCCCGTGATTTTTTGAAAAAAAATGATTTTTAGACTCACAATATGTTGTTTCTTCAGAGATCCAATGCAAGTTCTAACGAGGCTCGTCCCCTATCTTCACCCACGCCATTTTGACCTTAGTTCGAAACGGGCATAAAAAATACAAAAAGGTGCGAACAATGTAAATCCTTTGAGTGGTGTGATATTATGTGACATAGTTGCAAGGAAAAATATCAAACTTCGTATATTGATTATGTATCAAAAAAACCTTCAAAAAATGACCTATCATATTTGAGGTTTCATGGATTTCGTTCTAAGAGACCAATGTTATGTGCTGAATCGCGGTATAGTTTGTGATACTATGCCCATATTGTGCATGCATGTGGATATTGGGATGGCGAACGACGTTGCAGGCGAAAGTTTTCCTTTTCGTCGCACAGAAAAGCCATTTTCTATTTTTCAAGCGCAAAAAGACGTGCCATTTTGTGAAGCAGCCACCAAAATATAGTTACATAATGCTACCATCCCATTTTTATAAAATACTATACCACCTTACATGAACTATCTCCGAACCTGAGGATCTTAAAGCTTTCTATCCTTCCCGGGTGAAAAAGACAAATGTCTGCCGAATCGGTTGGAAGTGGGTCCGGTTTGAACTACATGTACATGATCTAATGCCCGTGATTTTTTGAAAAAATCATTTTTAGACTCACAATATGTTGTTTCTTCAGAGATCCAATGCAAGTTCTAACAGGCTCATACCCTATCTTCACGCACACCGTTTTGACCTTAGTTCGAAACGGGCATAAAAAATTCAAAAAAGGCCCGAACAATGTAAATCCTTCGTGTGGTGTGATATTATGTGACATAGTTGCAAGGAAAAATATCAAACTTTGTATATCGATTATGTCTCGAAAAAAACTTCACAAAATTACCTATCATGTTCGAGGGTTCATAGCTTTCGGTCCAAGAGACCGATGTTATGTGATGAATCGCGGCATAGTTCTTGATATTGTGCACATATTGTGCTTGCATGTGGATATTGGGATGGCGAACAATGTTGCACGAGAGAGTCTTCCTTTTCGTCGCACGGAAAAGCCATTTTCCATTTTTTGAGCGCAAAAAGACGGGTCGTTTTGTGAAGCAGCCACCAAAATGCAGTTATAGAATGCTACCATCCCATTTTTATAAAATACTAGACCACCTTACATGAACTATCTCCCAACCGGAGGGTCTCAAACATTTCTATCCTTCCCGGGTGAAAAATACAAATGTCTGCCCAATCGGTAGGAAGTGGGTCCGGTTTGAACTACATGTACATGATCTAAGGCCCGTGATTTTTTGAAAAAAATGATTTTTAGACTCACAATATGTTGTTTCTTCAGAGATCCAATGCAAGTTCTAACGAGGCTCGTCCCCTATCTTCACCCACGCCATTTTGACCTTAGTTCGAAACGGGCATAAAAAATACAAAAAGGTGCGAACAATGTAAATCCTTTGAGTGGTGTGATATTATGTGACATAGTTGCAAGGAAAAATATCAAACTTCGTATATTGATTATGTATCAAAAAAACCTTCAAAAAATGACCTATCATATTTGAGGTTTCATGGATTTCGGTCTAAGAGACCAATGTTATGTGCTGAATCGCGGTATAGTTTGTGATACTATGCCCATATTGCGCATGCATTTGGATATTGGGATGGCGAACGACGTTGTAGGCGAAAGTTACCTTTTCGTCGCCCGGAAAAGCCATTTTCCATTTTTCGAGCGCAAAAAGACGGGCCATTTTGTGAAGCAGCCACCAAAATACAGTTACATAATGCAACCATCCCATTTTGATAAAATACTAGACCACCTTACATGAATTATCTCCCAACCGGAAGATCTTAAACCTTTCTATCCTTCCTGGGTGAAAAAGACAAATGTCTGCCGAATCGGTAAGAAGTGGGTCCGGTTTGAACTATAGGTACATGATCTAACGCCCGTGATTTTTTGAAAAAATCATTTTTAGACTCACAATATATTGTTTCTTCAGAGATCCAATGCAAGTTCTAACGGGCTCATATACTATCTTCAAGCACACCGTTTTGACCTTAGTTCGAAACGGGCATAAAAATTTCAAAAAAGGTCCGAACAATGTAAATCCTTCGCGTGGTGTGATATTATGTGACATAGTTTCAAGGAAAATATCAAACCTGGTATATCGATTATGTCTCGAAAAAACCTTCACAAAATGACCTATCATGTTCGAGGTTTCATGGCTTTCGGTCCAAGAGACCGATGTTATGTGCTGAATCGCGGCATAGTTTGTGATACTGTGCACATATTGTGCATGCATGTGGATATTTTGATGGCGAACAATTTTGCACGAGAAAGTCTTCCTTTTCGTCGCACGGAAAAGCCATTTTCCATTTTTTGAGCGCAAAAAGACGGGTCATTTTGTGAAGCAGCCACCAAAATGCAGTTATAGAATGCTACCATCCCATTTTTATAAAATACTAGACCACCTTACATGAACTATCTCCCAACCGGAGGGTATCAAACATTTCTATCCTTCCCGGGTGAAAAATAAAAATGTCTGCCCAATCGGTAGGAAGTGGGTCTGGTTTGAACTACATGTACATGATCTAAGGCCCGTGATTTTTTGAAAAAAATGATTTTTAGACTCACAATATGTTGTTTCTTCATAGATCCAATGCAAGTTCTAATGAGGCTCGTCCCCTATCTTCACCCACGCCATTTTGACCTTAGTTCGAAACGGGCATAAAAAATACAAAAAGGTGCGAACAATGTAAATCCTTTGCGTGGTGTGATATTATGTGACATAGTTTCAAGGAAAAATATCAAACTTGGTATAGTGATTATGTATCAAAAAAACCTTCAAAAATTGACCTATCATATTTGAGGTTTCATGGTTTTCGGTCTAAGAGACAAATGTTATGTGCTGAATCGCGGTATAGTTTGTAATACTATGCCCATATTGTGCATGCATTTGGATATTAGGATGGCGAACGATGTTGCAGGTGAAAGTTTACCTTTTCGTCGCCCGGAAAAGCCATTTTCCATTTTTCGAGCGCAAAAAGACAGGCCATTTTGTGAAGAAGCCACCAAAATACAGTTACATAATGCTACCATCCCATTTTGATAAAATACTAGACCACCTTACATGAACTATCTCCCAACCGGAAGATCTTAAACCTTTCTATCCTTCCTGGGTTAAAAAGACAAATGTCTGCCGAATCGGTAAGAAGTTGGTCCGGTTTGAACTATAGGTACATGATCTAACGCCCGTGATTTTTTGAAAAAATCATTTTTAGACTCACAATATATTGTTTCTTCAGAGATCCAATGCAAGTTCTAACGGGCTCATATACTGTCTTCAAGCACTCCGTTTTGACCTTAGTTCGAAACGGGCATAACAATTTCAAAAAAGGTCCGAACAATGTAAATCCTTCGCGTGGTGTGATATTATGTGACATAGTTTCAAGGAAAATATCAAACTTGGTATATCGATTATGTCTCGAAAAAATCTTCACAAAATGACCTATCATGTTCGAGGTTTCATGGCTTTCGGTCCAAGAGACCGATGTTATGTGCTGAATCGCGACATAGTTTGTGATACTGTGCACATATTGTGCATGCATGTGGATATTGGGACGGCGAACAATGTTGCACGAGAAATTCTTCCTTTTCGTCGCACGGAAAATCCATTTTCCATTTTTTCAGCGCAAAAAGACGGGTCGTTTTGTGAAGCAGCCACCAAAATGCAGTTACAGAATGCTACCATCCCATTTTTATAAAATACTAGACTGCCTAACATAAACTATCTCCCAACCATGGTATCTCAAACATTTATGTCCTTCCCGGGTGAAAAATACAAATGTCTGCCGAATCGGTAGGAAGTGGGTCCGGTTTGAACTACATGTACATGATCTAAGGCCCGTGATTTTTTGAAAAACTCATTTTTAGACTCACAATATTTGGTTTCCTCTGAGATCCAATGCAAGTTCTAACGAGGCTCGTCTCCTATCTTCATGCACGCCGTTTTGGACTTAGTTCGAAACGGAAAAAATTCAAAACGAGCATAAGAAATTCAAAAAAGGTCCGAACAATGTAAATCCTTCGCATGGTGTCATATTATGTGATATGGTTGCAAGAAAAATATCAAACTTGTTATATTAATTACGTCTCGAAAAAACCTTCACGAAATGACCTATCATGTTTGAGGTTTCATGGCTTTCGGTCCAAGTCACCGGTGTTATGTGTAGAATCACGGCATAGTTTGTGATACTAAGCCCATATTATGCATGTATGTGGATCTTGGGATGGCGAACAATGTTGCAGGAGGAAGTTTTCCTTTTCATCACACGGAAAAGCTATTTTCCATTTTCCGAGCACAAAAAAGGGTCGTTTTTGTGAAGCACACCAAAATGCAGTTATAGAAAGCTACCATCCCGTTGTTCATAAAACAGTCACATAAAATGTTTAATACATTATTACACATCATTTCTTCACGTATGTCCCTTTTTGATTGCACCGTAACCATGGATCATCATTCATTAACATGATTCTTGGGTCATCCTTCACTGCGAAGGGCGAAATTTCATGAAACTTATCACAATCTTCTGACATGTCTTTATTGTTATCCACTCCCACGATGTTTCTTTTCCCTGAAATAACTATGTGGCACTTTGGCTCATCGTCTGATGTATTCTTTTTCTTATTTTTCCTTTTTCTAGGTTTGGTAGACATGACCTTCATAATAGAAAACATGAGCCACATCACTGGGTAGGACGAATGGTTCATCTAAGTACCCAATATTGTTGAGATCCACTGATGTCATTCCGTACTTCTTGTCTACCTCAACCCCTCCTCGTGTCAGCTTGACCCATTTGCACCGAAACAAGGGGAACTTAAAAGTAGGTCCATAGTCAAGTTTCCATATCTCATCTATGTAACCATAATATGTGGTCTTTGACCCATTGATGTTTGTTGCGTCAAATCGGACACCACTGTTTTAGTTGGTACTTTTTATCTTCGGCAATCGTGTAAAATGTATACCCATTTATCTCATTCCCTTGGAAAGTTGATATAGTCAAAGATGGTGACCTAGACAACAAGTATAGCTGATCTCCAAGAGTTTTATTTTTCTTGAGATCTTGCAACCAACCGCCAAAAGTCTTCATGTGTTCATCTCTAATCCAGGGGTCATGCTTTCCAGGATTGCTGGAGCGTAAAATTTTCTTGTGTTCCTCGATATACGGGGCCGCCAAGATGGAATTTTGTAGAACTGTGTAACGTGCTTCAGTGTAAGAATGTCTGTTCCTACATATTATTGATTTCTTTCCAAGAGTACCCTTTCAACTCAGTCTCCCCTCATGCCACGATTGAGGAAGACCAATCGGCTTAAGGTCAGGAACAAAGTCAACACAAAACTCACTGACCTCCTCTGTTCCATAGCCCTTGGAGATTCTTCCTTCTGGCCTAGCATGGTTACGAACATATTTATTTAAGATTCTCATGAAACTCACAAAGGGGAACATATTGTGTAGAATATACGACCGATAATGGAAATCTATTCGACTAGGTGAACCAGTAGGTGCGTCATAATATTCAAGAAGGATGGTGGGAACACGAAATCAAATTTGACAAGACACCGGACCACATCATTATATAACCATGGTAGATCTTTAGGATTGATTATCTTCTGAGAGGTTGCATTGAGGAATGCACATAGCTTCACAATGGGTACTCGAACATTATCCGGTAGAAGCCCCCTCAATGCAATTGGATGCATTAGCGTCATAATCACTTAGCTGTCATGAGACTTTAGGTTTTGGAACTTTTTCTATGCCATATTTATTATTCCCTTTATATTTAAGAAGAAGCTAGACGGGACCTTAATACTGCTCAGACATTCAAAAAATATTTCCTTCTCTTGTTTGGTAAGAGCATAGCTGGCACGAACTTGAAATCATTATGGATACAGGCCATCTAGGTCTTTCATACGTTGATGGTCCTTCCGTGCTTCCGGAGTATCTTTTGTCTGCCCATACACGCCCAAGAAGCCTAGCAGGTTCAATATTCTTCGTCACATGCATCACGTCGATTGCAGATCGGATCTCTAGGAGTTTCCAATATGGTAGCTCCCAAAATATAGATTTCTTCTCCAACATGGGTTCGTGTCCCATAGCGTCCTTCGGAACAGATTTTCTGCCAGGACCCTTTCCAAAGGTTACTATTTGATCCAAATATTTGACCATATCAAATATATCAGCACTAGTATGTTCCTTATGATTTGTATGGTGACATGCCTGACCATTGAAATGCTTGTCTTTCTTTCTTAAGGGATGCTTAGGAAAAGAAATAGACGATGCCCATTGTACATATTATTCTTACAATGATCCAAATATATACTTTTAGTCTCATCTAAAAAGTGTGTGCATGGATTGTATCCCTTTTTTGACTATCCTAAAAGGTTACTAAGAGCAGGTCAATCATTGATTGTTACAAAAAGCAACGCTCAGAGGTCAAATTCTTCCTTCTTGTGCTCATCCCACATGCGTATGCCGGGTTCGTGCCACAAGTGTAAAAATTCTTCAACTAATGGCCTTAGGTACACATCAATGCCGTTACTGTGTTGCTTCAGACCTTGGATCAGCACTGGAATCATAATGAACTTCTGCTTCATGCACAACCAAGGAGGAAGGTTAGAGATGCATAGAGTCATGGGCCATGTGCTGTGACTGGAGATCTACTCCCCAAAAGGATTCATGTCATATGCAATTATACCAAACCTTAAACTCCTTGCATCATATGCAAAGACCGGGTACTTTCTATCGATTTTTCTCCACTTCGACCCATCAGCAGGGTGTCTCAACATCCGGTCTGACTTACGTTCCTCTTTGTGCCATCACAACAACTTGGCATGCTCTTTGTTTCTGAATAAATGTTTCAACATTGGTATTATAGGATCATACCACATCACCTTGGCAGGAACCCTCTTTCGGGGGCCTCGCCCTCAATATAACCATGGTCATCTCGTCTGATCTTATACCGCAGGTGCAGTGCATACCGGGCATGCATCCAAATTTTCGTACTCCTCACCGCATTAGAGGATGCAGTCATTAGGGCATGCATGTATCTTCTGAACTTCTAAACCTAGTGGATAGACAACCTTCTTTGCTTCGTATGTACTGGCGGGCAATACGTTATTCTTTGGAAGCATATTCTTCATCATTTTCAGCAACTTTTCAAATGAGTAGACAGGTATAGCACAGTCTACCTTCCATCGCACAAGACCAAGAGAAAACCACTTTCACTTGTTCTTATGGTACTTATGCTTATATCCGTATGCCTTTTGGTTTATGTAATGCTGATTCTACCTTTCAGAGATGTATGTCTGCTATCTTTCATGGTTTTTCTGAAGAAATTGTGGAGGTTTTCATGTACGATTTTTCTTTCTATGGAACTTCTTTTGATAAATGTTTGCACAACCTTGATAAAGTTTTGTAGAGATGTGAAGAAACCAACCTTATTCTTATTTGGGAGAAATGCCATTTTATGGTTAATGAAGGGATTTTTCTTGGACACAAGATCTCTGAAAGAGGCATTGAAGTTGACATAGCCAAAATTGAAGCAATTGAGAATATGCCTTTCCCTAGAGATATTAAAGGTATTTATAGTATCCTTGGTCATGCTGGTTTCTATAGGAGGTTTATTAAAAATTTCTTCAAAATTTCAAAGCCCATTACTAATATTCTTAAAAAATATATACCTTTTGTTTTTGATGATGATTGCAAGGAAGCTTTTGAAACTTTGAAGAAAGCTTTGACTACTGCTCCTATTGTTCAACCACCTAATTGGAGTTTACCTTTTGAAATTATGTGTGATGCTAATAATTTTGTTGTGGGTGTTGTCCTTGGGAAACGTATTGATAAAAAGTTGAATGTTATTCATTATGCTAGCAAGACTCTAGATGTTGCTCAAAAGAATTATGCTACTACTAAAAAAGAGTTCTTAGATGTAATCTTTGCCTGTGATAAGTTCAGACCTTATATTGTTGATTCAAAGGTTACTATTCATAATGATCATCCTGCTATTAAGTACCTTATGACAAACAAGGGCGCTAATCCTAGGCTTATTAGGTGGGTGTTGCTCTTGCAAGAGTTTGATCTGCATATTATGGATAGGAAAGGTGCTGAAAATCCTGTTGCTAACAATTTATCTCATTTGGAAAACATTTCTTTTTACCCGTTGTCTGTTAATGATAGTTTTCCAATGTGACACCCCGGTTCTGATAAGATCGTGGCCTCTATGTGACATGCCAATCCCTGGATCGGTTCATTGGCCCACAATAGAGTAAGATAGATAATCATAGCAAAATAACCGTGTATCATGATCTACATAGATCCAGAGTATCATTATTACAATGTAAAAGCTTAGCATAAAGCTAGCTCAAATTGTTCAGGTAGCAACAAAAACAAGTAAATCCTCCAATCTTCAAATTGCCCACAAGTGAACAAGTGCCGAGTGGAGTACCGTGACCTATAACGATCAATCAGAATCGGAATAACCTGCAACATGAAACGTAGCAGCCCCGAAGGGTCAATACATGGAATGTATGGCAAGTAGAGCTAGTAAAGGAGACAATAGTACTAACATCTACATGCATATTTGGCAAGTGGAGCTGTGTCTGGCTTGCATTTGCAAATACATTTGTCCTACTTTCATAAATAGTTTTTGATTTTCTTTGAAAAGATCCCAATTAAGTTAACCCAACAATATTAAAACAATTATGAAATTGGAATGAGCGAGAAACATGTCATGGAATCAATATCTAGCAACTCAGTTGTCCATAACCGGGGACACGGCTAATCGATTAGATTATACACTCTGTAGAGGTTAGTACACTTTACCCATGTGACTTGGCCAGCCCATCTCATACCATCACTCTCAGTTTGGGTGATGATAGGGAGAAGACCAAGAAGAGACTGTGCGGGAAGTAGCTCCTCAATCCCGACGCGCACCGGTCCAACCTACCAAAATTCTACATCTCTGGATACGCGGGTTCGAGTTACCACAACCTACTAAGTCCAACCAACCGCCCATTTCATTATTGGCACATGGTTGTACACGTAAGCTACACAATAAAGAAGCCAATCATTCTCTCTTGATACCTGGGTGCCTTTCCGCAATGAAACCACAAAAATTTATCAATACCATCACACCCAGGGGGTTCATTGATTAAGTTGTTTTAGTTTTCACAAACCAATACTTTGAGAAAACAAGTATCAATGATGTAACCCAGCCCTCGTTCATCAAGCATGGCTAAGCACATCTACCAACGGTGGTTCATCTACAAAGAGGGTCCTACCACATAATAGGACATAGCATAGCGATAGTATCATCCTACACATGCATCTACAAAATACACGACAATGCATTGAAAATAGTAGGACGATATCATGAACAAAGTAGCATCTACTTGCCTTGGTTGTAGCGGTCGGGAGCACAATCCTCACACGAGCAAGCGTTGCACTCGACACAATCTACACGATACAGTTGCATTCATAAACAAACAATCCACAAGCATATGCGACAAATATGATGTATGAATGCAAGAACGACAAGTGAATTGGTGCTACAGCTGCACCATAACATCCTATACCATAATACCACCGAATACATGCATGGAAAAATAGATTTGGCGCTAGGAAAACTACTAGACAAAAGTAATGCTCCAAACTAGAGCTAGAATTTAAATAATTCACTACCGGTAATATACTCTTCGTAAAATCTTGGGAAAAATCTACCGCATAGGCATCGCTGATTAGAAACAGTACCAATTGGAATTACTCGAAAAGGAATTATAAAACTCCCCGAGTAATTAAAACACTGCAGAAAGCCATTAGACAAATACTGCGGAAGTTTTTACTGTAAGCCTACCTTTTAATACACGATGAGATTCCCCTCGTTCACACGAGCTCAGGGACATATCACACACGATTTTTGGAGCTACAGATCTTTTTCTACGAATTTATTACTCCGAAAAGGCCATTAACTAGTTTGATTAAACTGTACTAAACCTGACAGTAAAAGTCTGAACAAAAGCTACGGCGAGATTCTACATGACTCACTGAACGCGTACATATTTTATTTGCAATTTTTGGCCAAACGGTTGAATTTCTACGCAATTTACAAGATTCTACCGAAATCTGTCAACTAAAGGATTAACGAAATTGACCCAGTCAACTGTGTCTGTTTGACTGGTCAAGCGTCTGCTGACTGGGCACTGACTGGGCGTCTGACTAGTCAACGCCTGGGATGCTGACCAGTCAACGAACGATCTAAGCCGCTGATCTGAGATCTGACGGTGGCTGCTGTCTTACCGGAAACGGATGGCGAATCGGACTTCGGGAAGTGCGGCGAGCTCCGGATGGCGGTGGCGATCTCTTCCGGCGGCGAGGTTCTTCCTGCACGGACGTACACACGGTCACTACGGGTCGGGAAAAATACATCGCGCGCAAGACGGCGCGCGTATGTGCGTGTATGCGTGCGCGTGTATGCATGCAATAACGCATGCGATGACGCGTGCAGCGGCACGCGCAACGAGGCGGCGCGGCGCACCGCAGCGAGGTGGCGGCTTGGCGGCGGTGTCGCGCGCGCGGCGCGGTGGCTTGAAGCGGCGGCGGCTGTGGCGAGGCGGCCCGGCGGCGGCGTCGGCGGCGCGCGGCTGCGCGCAGCGGCGGAGGCGGAGCAGCGGCCGGCGGCGGCGGCGCAAGGGAAGGAGGCGGCGGCGCGGTGGCTTATCGGGGCGGGTCGGCGGACGGCGGTGAGGTTCTTCCTGCACGGATGTACACACGGTCACTACGGGTCGGGAAAAATACATCGCGCGCAAGACGGCGCGCGTATGTGCGTGTATGCGTGCACGTGTATGCATGCAATAACGCATGCGATGACACGTGCAGCGGCACGCGCAACGAGGCAGCGCAGCGCACCGCAGCGAGGTGGCGGCTTGGCGGCGGTGTCGCGCGCGCGGCGCGGTGGCTTGAAGCGGCGGCGGCGGCTGTGGCGAGGCGGCCCGGCGGCGGCGTCGGCGGCGCGCGGCTGCGCGCAGCGGCGGAGGCGGAGCAGCGGCCGGCGGCGGCGGTGCAAGGGAAGGAGGCGGCGGCGCGGTGGCTTACCGGGGCGGCGCGGCGACGGCCGGCGAGGCGGCGACGGCGGCTGCCTCGGGCGGTGCGCGCGCACAGGGCGGAGGCGGCGGCGGGTCGGGGGTTGGGAGTTGGGCACGGATCCCAAGGGAGGCGGTGGGGCCCTCTTTAAATAGTCCCCCGTGCGGAAACCTGAACTGAAATGGCCCAGAGTTGTACTAGAACTCGGAAATCGGTCCGGATTTTCGGACCGTTTTCCGGCGGTTTACTAAAACGTCCGAGTCTTTTGCATACGAACTCCGATTGGAGCGATTCTCGCGCCTGCGGGTTCGTATCGTCGAGGGGCACAACCTTCAGTCGAAGTTTGCGCGAAAAATCGAACCTACAGGGGTGGTTGTTGCAAGACCTTCTAAAGCTTCCCGTAGGGAACTTGTTGCGAAACAAAATAGGGTTTTAAAGATGGCGTTTCGCCGAACCTTTCTACTCGACGGTTTTGCATGGAAAGATATGATGCAGTGTTATGAATGATATGCAAGACCAAATCTAAATATGGGATGTGACATCCAAATAAATAGTTGGCTGCAATAAGGGTAAGTCCGCATGAATGTCCTTGGTATGCTCATTATGCCAACTTTATTGTTTCCAAGTATTTGCCTCCAACCTTTATAGCTCAGCAAAGAAGAAAATTCTTTTACGATCTAAGGCATTACTTTTGGGATGACCCACACTTGTACAAAGGAGTGGATGGTATTAGGCGGATATGTGTTCCAAAATTTGAAATACAAGAGATATTGAGAAAATGTCATGGAAGTCCTTATGGAGGACATCATGCTGGGGATAGGACCACACAAAAGGTTTTACAATCTGTATTTTATTGGCCTACCCTTTTCAAAGATGCAAGAAAGTTTGTCTTGTCATGTGATGAATGTCAACGAGTAGGTAACATTTCTAGAAGCAATGAAATGCCTACAAATTACTCTCTTGTTATTGAACCTTTTGATTATTGGGGATTTGACTTTATGGGTCCTTTCCCTCCTTCAAAAGGGTATACGCATATTCTTGTTGTTGTTGACTTTGCTACAAAGTGGGTAGGAGCTATACCTACAAACAGCGCTGATGGTAAGACTTCTTTGAAAATTCTTAAGGATGTTATTTTTCCTAGGTTTGGTGTGCCTAGATATCTCATGACTAATGGAGGCTCTCATTTTATTCATTGGGGTTTTAGAAAAACTCTCGCTAAGTATGATGTAAACCATAGAATTGCTTCAGCTTATCACCCCCAAACCAGTGGGCAAGTAGAACTTTCCAATAGGGAAATTAAATCTTTCTTGCAGAAGGCTGTTAATAGATCTAGGAAAAATTGGGCTAAAAAGTTGAATGACGCTTTGTAGTCTTATAGAACTGCTTATAAAAATCCTATGGGGATGTCTCCTTGCAAAATGGTCTACAGGAAAGCTTGTCACTTGCCTTTAGAATTAGAACACAAAGCTTATTGGGAAGTTAAAGAGTTGAATAGAGATTTTAAACTTGCTGGTGAGAAAAGATTGCTTGAAATGAGTACCTTAGATGAGTGGAGGAGTGAATCTTATAAAAATGCTAGGCTCTTTAACGAAAAAGTAATAATATTGCATGATAGGAGAATTTTCAAAAGGAAGTTACATGTTGGTGAGAAAGTTCTTTTGTATAGGTCTCGTCTTAGATTTTTTGCAGAGAAACTACTCTCAAAATGGGGAGGACCTTTTATTATCAAAGAAGTATATCGTTCAGGTGCCATCAAAATATCTTCTTTGAAGGATGACACAACACAGGTGGTGAATGGCCAAATACTAAAGCATTATATTTTTGGAGATTCATATAATGAAGACGTTGACACAATTCAACTAGTGACTCCGGAAGAATTTATTAGAAATCAAAATGCCAGAATCTGCAGAGTTTGACTGGGAATAGGTAAAAGTGGTGAAAACAAAAGGTTCGTGCAAAACCAATCTTTTTATATTTTTTATGTTTTTAACAAATATGGAAGGTTACGAGACGGAACAGAGGAGGAAACGGAGGCCGGGGTGGTCAAACCCACCCCAGGCGCGGGCCCCAGCTGGCCGCGCCTGGAGGGGGTGTGACTCCCCTGAGCTCCGTCTCCGCCTTGTTTTCGTACCAGTTCCTTCGTTATGCATTGAAATTTCGTAATATATAATCCCTCGGGTTCCCTGAGGTTCTTGTATTGTGTTCTTGTCGTGTTTTTGTTCTGATCTATCTCTGTCTAGAAAATTCTCAGTTTTGGAGCCACAATGTCTTCCTTTGGATCACCCAAGGAGGATTCCTCCGCGGATGTCATCAACCCGTACATGTATGAGTTGAAGATCCATCCCAATGAGTTGACGCTCAAAGATGGAAAGGTTCATATGAAAGAAGTTCAAGTCCCTAAAGGACAAGGCAGTCTGGAAGATAGGATGGAATCATTGGAACAGGAGGTTTTCAGTTACAAGAAGATGGCGGAACTCAAGGTAGATATCATCCATAAGATAAGTTCATAACTCATCACAAAGTACAAGGAGGAGGTTGCTGAGCACCAAGATGAAATCCTCTCACTACATCAAGCCACCAACCAATTACAAGCACAACTTTACGACATCCAAAACCAAAACTTTGAGTATGAAGCTAGATTTGCTCGCATAAGATCGGCTGCTAATTTCAGGATTGTGGAAACCAAGACATCCTTTTTGGATGGGGAACCTTTACCTTGGAAATCTCATGATTACAAGGGCGCCCACCACCGAAGGAGTAATTCGTCATTATGTTTGGCATCCCCTTGGCTTGTTCCAAGCTTGGGGGAGTGTTGCGGTATCACCACCATTATATTTTACCTTTTACCTTTTTAGTGGATTCAACTCTTTGGTAGTGAGATTATCTTATAGATTGGTTTTCATGTGGAAGTATCTCTCTTTAGTTGATTATCTATGTATCCCTTGGTGTGAGTGCCTTTATGGAATATTAATGAGAAGTCTCATTTTTTTTACTTTTTGCACTTCTTATTTTAGTTTGCAATATCTATTATATGATTGATCTTGTTGATCAGTATTGGCATCACTTTGGGAGCATCAAGTAGATCTAAATTGGTTTTGGAAAACTGAGCTCTGGTCAGTAGCAACACCTTTTATGGTTTGAAAGGAAAAGAAAGATTTTTGTATCATTTATTTTCTTTCTTCTTGGATCATAAGCTTAGTATTCTTTATTTAAGATGTTTTGTGTCTTCAAGGAATATTGCATGTTTGGCTTTGCTACTTGTATATTTGCTTGCTTCCCTCAACTCTTGTGCTTGCTACCCTGCCTAGCTAGCCAAAAACCTGTTTTGAGAAGGCATACTTATCATGTTTCCAAACCCTTTGAACCAAGCCTATGCCATTTGTGTCCACCATATCTACCTAGTAGAAATATTGATATTCCAAGAAAATTCTCAAGCTCCATCTATCTTTCGAATTAAAAAGTATTTTGTTATGTGAAAACTAGTTAGTAAAGCTCTCACGAACTTGATGACACACCTTATTTTCTTTCCCCTAATAGATTTGATCCATTGTGTCATCGAAGTTGTATATGCTTGCACCTATATGTTGGGATTAGCAGAACCATGTTGTCACGGGGAACGCTTTCAACATTGCACTTTTACTTTGTACACAGTTGATATTGTGCTCTTTTGTTTGTGGATGTCACCGGTGTGAAATAAAGAGGGAACTTGTAAGTCCATGGATTGTGTTAGAGAAACGCCTGTGCCGCTAGCCTAATCCATGCCTAATCATGGTGGAAACTTGCAGCATGACCATAGTGACCTATCTATGAAGCATCCTCAATGAACAGATATGCACATAGTAAATAAAAAGATCGGTGAGATGCTCATTGTTTGCTTGCCTTGTCATTTTGGTTATGGGATAGCTCTTATACCATGTGCAAGGGGTACCCTGTTGGCGGTTCTCTATGATACGCATGTACTTACAATGACAGGAACTTACCGGTAACTGAAGTTGAGTAGCATGAGGTGTGGCCCTCATATTCAAGGGACATGATATCGCCAACTTATATTTCATCAAGCTTATACTCCATCCTTGTTCACTTTAACCTTAATCATCTCAAGATGCCTATGATCGGGGCAATGAGGGCTCAAAGCTAGTATGTACCATAATCTTTTGGAAGCTCTTTATGACTTGTAATCTCTACTTCCCTCTATGAAGGGACCTTTCTCCCACTTCCAAGTTGATTCAGAAAACCTACTTCCTCTCCATCTCCCACAAGCATTTGAGTTGTTGTGTTTCAAGCATTCATATGGTGATTTATTCAATCATGTTCTTTATCTTCCTTGTTTGCACAAAACTCTTATTTATTGAGTATTACTCTGAAAGCCTTCATTGTGAAAAACCTTTTTGAGCAAAGAGTGCTCCTGTTTTGAATACTTCTACAAAAAGCTTTTCGTGAAACTGTTTGCCAGGTGTTCTCTAACCAAGAACAAAGTTTGCCAATTCCGATTATTATTTATCTTTATGCATCTCTATTGTGACTCATGTACTTGTTGCAAGCTAAGCTATATAATTGTGAGTTGCTTTCTTCTATGAGTTGTGTAATGGTAAGTGTGATGCTTCTTGTCCGTATTATTTTATCAACACTTCACTCCATAAACATGTAGCCATGTTTACTGAGCTCAGTTTTCACTTGGGGACAGTCGAAGGTCTAAGCTTGGGAGAGTTTGTTACGTCCAATTTGCATCACCATTCTATATTATAATTTTCCTCTATTCATTTATATATGTCTTATTATGAGGAATTAATTATGTCTTTTCATCTGTTTATGCATGTTGGATGATTCTTGGAGGATGAACTGCCGGAGTCTGGATTCTGATGCAAAAGGAGGTGTTTTGATGCAATTTCGCTAAGATCAAAAAAATACCAGAAAAATATGGGAAAATTATATTTTCCCAGAAGACAGAGGAAGCCAGAAGGGGAGGCGTAGAAGGGCCATAGGGGGCCCACACCCCCCTAGGCGTGGGTCCCCCCTGGGTCACGCCTAGGGCTGGTGTGGACCACCTGCTCGGCCGACTCCGCCCTCTCGCCTATATCTTCCCTACAGAACCATAACACCAGGGAGCGACGACATATAGATTTTTTCGCCTCTGCAGAGCAGAAAAAACCGAGAAAGAAAGATCTCTCCGGCAGACAGATTTCTGCCGGAGAAATTCCTTCCCGGAGAGGTTAGATCATCGCCATCAACACCACATCGTCAAGCTAGGCTTCATCGGGATCATCATCATCATCCACACCATCATCTCCACAAGCACAGTGTCACATCCCAAGATTTTCCAAATCTTGTAATGTGAAAATAAATTAATAAAATAAAACTTTGTTTGATTTTCAGAGTCATAAGAAACTTTTTGAATTCAATTGGAACTTCCAACCCATTTGAATTAAACCTAAAAAGGATTTAAAAAGATAAACAATTAACAAAGGAAAATAAAATATTTTGGAAATACTATTTTAGATCTTTTAATAAAAGGATTTGGTATTCAAAAGAAAAGATGGAGTTATAAATAAGGATTATTTTATAAAGACAAATTAAACTTGGCCAAGATTTTGAAACAAAAGAGTTTTCTTTGATTAAAATAATAAAAGGTTTATTTAAAAATAATAAAGGATTGTTTAAATAAAATAATAGGGATTTAATATCCAAATTTTATTAAAGTAAAGGCTTTTCCCATTTTAAATAGACACTAAAACCTATTTATTTATTTCAAATAAGTTTACCAAATAATTTATATTCTCAAATAAAACTTACTGAAGTGTTTTGGTTTAGTTTAGATTTCAAAATAAATATTCTAATAAAACAAATCCTATTGGAATTAAATGAATAAGGTCTATTCATTTAATTGTTATTGGACCCTAAAATAAAATGTTATTTTGATTTAAACAAATTTCCAAATATTCTTTAATTTTCAAATACAACCTACTGAATGGTTCAAAATTTATTTAGTTCTCAAGTGGAGCTTTGAATTAAATCAAAACTACGGATATAATAATTGGAACATCCATTTAATTAAATATTAATAGCCCTATTATTAAAATTATTAATTTGAATTTGGATTTTGGTTCATGTTACTGAACAGAACTAATTTCAAAATTACAAGTTTGAGTGTTGTTTGAATTGATTTGAACCATGTTTGTTTGATAGAAATTTCAAAACAGAAATTGAAAATAGAAAAGGAAAAAGATTTAGACAGAAAAAAATAGAGCAGCCCAACCATCTAGCCTAACGCAGCCCAACATCCCAATTCCAGCCCACTTGTGCCCTTGCCCCGAACCGTTTTCTTCACAGCAGAAAGAACCCGCTGAGCAGCTGACAGGTGGACCCTCCCTCTCCCTCCTTTTCCCACTGACGATGGACCCCGCTCTATTGTTTATCCTCCTCACCCGCGCGACCAATTCTTTCCCCTCACTCCGGCCGTTTCCAGCAACGATTGCTCGTGTTCAATTCACCTAAATGACGCACTAATTCTGCCCAGTAATGATGCTCGTAAACTCGCCTCCCTCCCCTCTCCCTCTCCTTCCAGTCATCACACCACCAGAGCCCCAGGGTGTCCACTGTTTTGCTCGAAGCCTCACTGCCACCGACGAGTTCCCTGTCAAATTCCGGCGAGCCCCGACCCTCTCCTACCTCCTAGATCACACCAGCTTGATCCCCATCATCTCACGCACCTACCCATGGCCTCCGTTCGCCCACGCATGCCCTACAGCCTCGCCTTCGTCTTCATCTGAGCGCTACCGACGGCTAGGTCAACTCCGACGAGCTCCTCTGGTAAACCCTGACCGCCCCCTCCTCTCTAGTTGACACTATCGTACTCCCCTTCCTCGTACGTGTCTAACGCTCCCTCTGTTATGCACCGGCGTACCTTGTAGCCTCGTTCCCGACAACAACCGAGCGTGCCTGACGGAAGCAGGAACTCCGGCGAGCGATTAGTTGCGGCCAATGTCGAGACGACCTTGCGAACACTGAGCGCGTGGAACATCAGAAGTATTCGATGAATGCAATAGAATTTGAAATCAGAACTGTGCGATGATTAGCCATTTTCAAACCCTTCTAACTTTTGAACCACACGTCCAAATTTGGCAAATTTTATATCAATGGATTCAGGAGAACAAGCCCTAGACAACCATCGCCTTAGTTTGACAAATAGTATCTGTTAGCTTGTTTGAATTTACAGAAACATTTGTGTACTTATTTAGAGTAGGAAAATTGTTTAAAATTGATTTTAGGGTTAGATCTTTTGCAAATTGGTATGTTGTGACCTTACTGACCCTAGGAACCAACCCTTGGTGTTAAAAAGGTTTTTGGTAAAATTTAGGTTGAATTAATTGACTTAGCCAATTTCTAGCCAAATAGAACTATTGATTTTATTATGAAAAATGTTTATGGAAAGGAAAACCTTGAGAAAATAGCTTGGACCAAACCTACTGACCCAAAAACACCAAGTTTTGCAACGGCAACTCATTGGGTGAAATACATAAAGTTTTGCTTTGATAAGAAAATGTTTTCACCACATAAAATGATGAATGGATTTTAAAAATGGGTTTTGAGATAAAATCTTTTTGCTAATGACTTTGCCATCTAGGTAAATGACCAATTTGTACCTTACAAAGTTTATAAACCTAGTAGATACCAACCTTGCAATGGAACCAACCTTTGCATACTCATGCATGACTTAGATTTTGGATTCCATAGATTTGTGTGTATGAAATGATGTTTGATTGATTATTTGGAATGCTAGTTGATTGGTGTTTTGCTTGATTGATTGTAGTGAAATTAGCAAATTGAGAGACTAGCAAGATCAAGGAGTGAACCATCATTCCCTTCCAAAAAGGCAAGTTACACTATCATACAAAAAACCTACTATTTTCATTATACTTAGTGGATTTTGTAAACATGCATGAAAATGTTTTATACTTATGCTATGCTAATCCTAATAGGATTCCCTATACACTCCTTAGTGAAATATTGAAGTTGTACATGATTAGCCATGCTATGTTTTGAAAAGAGATACATGTTGAGATTTTACAAAGGTTGAGAGAAGGACTTGTGTTTTTACATAATAAAACAAGGACTCAATGAACCACCTAGGTGGTGGACACTTTATGTTTTGGAGAGGGTGGCAACAAAAGGGAACCATGTCTATGGCAATCACTTTGTGTTGTGCTCCAAATGAAAACCACCTAGGACACTTAGAGATTAAACATGTTTCTCCAATTGTGGCTTTCGTGTGAAACCACATGCTATTATGGCTCTGGCTTAGTCAACTACATTAGGAATACCCATACATTGTCTTTAGTTACCGGACATGGGGATCTGGAATGCTTCATGGGGCTGAAGACAAGCTAGCAATGATGTATGGGAGGACCTTTTGGAAAGACTTCGTCACATTCTCAATCTGCCAGTACTCCATCTTGGTGAGCACTAATCGAGTAGGCCACTGGTGGCAACAAGATGCGATTGTGTCATGTGGGTAAAGTGTACTCCTTCTGCAGAAGTTAATAAAATCTAAGTACTTAGCCGTGTCCCTGGTTATGGACAATACTGAGCAACTAAAGTTTGAACCATGGGAGATCTCGACATTCCAATTTCTAATATAAAAACTTGATGCACTTGGGGGTACCAAGGAATTCAAAGAAATTTTGTTAAGCTTGTTGCATTTGGGTTACCAAGTAGCTCCAGAGATTTTGACAAGGACTTGAACACTTGTGTTTCTACCAAGGAGTTCAAGGAACTTGGAAAAGGAGATTTAACAAAGGACCAAAAACATTCTGAAAAGATAGGATAAAGTATTGCTTTATGCAAATGAGCCTAAACTCTACTTAGCCAAATATGCATGTAATGATAGGATCCACTTATATTCCACATAATAGTGAAACTTGCCAATACAATTCAAATGTATTGACCCTTGTGGCTGTAACTTGTAATGTTGCAGGTTTGATTGATTTTAGTGAAGATTGTTTGATTAGGATTACAAAGTCTACAACCAACATCTGCCTGTGGCACTTTGAAGATGAAGGACTCCATGATTATTATTATTCCGCTGCAATGTAATGTAATAGCCCTATGAGCTATGTATGATGTAATAAAATTATGTTATTCCTGGTTATAAAGTTATGTTATGACCTTTGTATCTTGATATTACATCTTAACTGTGGGTGCTAGCTATTGATCCAGGGACTAGCATTGTAAAACACAGGAGGAATCTACCTTATCAGGTTGAGGCCTCTACAGATGGTATCAGAGCATTGTGTTGCCTGTAGGATTTGTAAACCTAGGATTGGACAAAAACCCTTAGAAAAATAGGAGTTATAATTGTTCAAAAACTTATTTACAAAAACACTTGTAAACTCTTTCCTCAACCATTTTGGTTTAACTCTACTTCTCTTCTACTTCAACTTGATGGAAAAACCTACCCATGGCCAAAGACTACACCATGTGCAAAGACTTTTTCAACACCTTCAACTCTAATGACTTCAACATCTTCAACTCTAATGACTTCAACATCTTCAGCATGTTCTCCAAAGATTTCCAACATGGATACCACCAAGGACTACAAGTGAGACAAGGGAATCCTACTCAAGATTTAGAAACTGAGGGAATGCAAAATAAGAAGAAACCATCAACAACTTTGAAATATTGCGACCAAGAGATCTTCTCAAGGAAACCATGATCTCATGCAAGAAGAATCAACCAAGAAGGATGGAAAGATCACAAGTAAACCATATAGATGGACCCCCATAATTTAGTAAAGTCAAACCACCAACTTATGTAATGTAACAAAAATATTTTGTTGCCTAAGTATGAGATTGAACTTTGATGTTTGGGGGCAAAGTTGTTTGTGAATGTTGATTTGTGATTGCATGCACATTGTTTGTGTGAATTGTGAAGTATGCGATTAGAATTGATTCCTTAGCAATAACTTGCCTATTCTAACCTCCCTTCAACCCAAACAGATGACTACTCCAAAAGACTCCAAGGTTGATGACATCAACACCAACCAAGCTGACAGCATGAAGGAGCTCATAGCAACCCAACACCAGTTGAATCAACTGACAGCTCAGTTCATAGTCAACAATAGTGATAAAGATCCAGCACTACAAAAGTTTTTGGAAGAGCAATCCCAACTGATGCTTAAGGTGACTAATCAAATGATCAGCATGGAGGAAAACTACCCCAAAGTAATTTATGATAATAAGGCTGACAAGAATGTTATTCTAGATGGAGCCCCAGCTTGCACTATATGTGGATACAAGGATCATACTTCCAAGGAGCATGAAGGACAATGCCCCAATTGTGAAGAAGATCATCCTGTTGGACACTGCCCCACCTCTCAAGCTACTTGTTACCTTTGTGAAGGAAGTGATCATACTCCTGACCAATGTCCCATCTATGCCATGGTAGAACAAAGGAAACAAGAAGGATCCAAGTCTACCAAAGGAAAAGGACCACTCCCACCTCCTAACAAGACAACCCAATTCAAAGGACTAAAGAAATTTAAGAAACAAAAGCAAGACATGAGCCTTGCACAATGTCGTAGATGTAAGGAAATGGGACACTACTCCAGTGGATGCCCAGAGAACAAGAAGAATAAAGAGATTGACCAAGTATGGTGCAACAACTGCAAAGAACCAGGCCATTATGTAGCCACTTGTCCACAAGAACAACGCAAAGAACTCAAGGACATTCATTGTTTCAACTGCAAGAATCCAGGACATTATGCAAGCAACTGTCCAGAAAGGATGAAGAACAAGTTGAACAAGCCTATGGAGAAACTCAATCTTGGCCCATGAGTCAAGTATAGAAATAAAGCAAAAGTTTGCTTAAGAGAAGTTTTCCAGGACCCAAGAAGGCCAATATGTAATTTTTGTTTGAAATTTTTTAAGGGTGGTAGTACCCTAATTGCTTTGAACTTGCTTGTAACCCCAGCCTTCCCAAATCTCGGGACGAGATTTATTTTAAGGGTGGTAGCCTGTCACATCCCAAGATTTTCCAAATCTTGTAATGTGAAAATAAATTAATAAAATAAAACTTTGTTTGATTTTCAGAGTCAGAAGAAACTTTTTGAATTCAATTGGAACTTCAAACCCATTTGAATTAAACCTAAAAAGGATTTAAAAATATAAACAATTAACAAAGGAAAATAAAATATTTTGGAAATACTATTTTAGATCTTTAAATAAAAGGATTTGGTATTCAAAAGAAAAGATGGAGTTATAAATAAGGATTATTTTATAAAGCCAAATTAAACTTGGCCAAGATTTTGAAACAAAAGAGTTTTCTTTGATTAAAATAATAAAAGGTTTATAAAAATAATAAAGGATTGTTTAAATAAAATAATAGGGATTTAATATCCAAATTTTATTAAAGTAAAGGCTTTTCCCATTTTAAATAGACACTAAAACCTATTTATTTATTTCAAATAAGTTTACCAAATAATTTATATTCTCAAATAAAACTTACTGAAGTGTTTTGGTTTAGTTTATATTTCAAAATAAATATTCTAATAAAACAAATCCTATTGGAATTAAATGAATAAGGTCTATTCATTTAATTGTTATTGGACCCTAAAATAAAATGTTATTTTGATTTAAACAAATTTCCAAATATTCTTTAATTTTCAAATACAACCTACTGAATGGTTCAAAATTTATTTAGTTCTCAAGTGGAGCTTTGATTAAATCAAAACTATGGATATAATAATTGGAACATCCATTTAATTAAATATTAATAGCCCTATTATTAAAATTATTAATTTGAATTTGGATTTTGGTTCATGTTACTGAACAGAACTAATTTCAAAATTACAAGTTTGAGTGTTGTTTGAATTGATTTGAACCATGTTTGTTTGATAGAAATTTCAAAACAGAAATTGAAAATAGAAAAGGAAAAAGATTTAGACAGAAAAAAATAGAGCAGCCCAACCATCTAGCCTAACTCAGCCCAACAGCCAAATTCCAGCCCACTTGTGGCCTTGCCCCGAACCGTTTTCTTCACAGCAGAAAGAACCCGCTGAGTAGCTGACAGGTGGACCCTCCCTCTCCCTCCTTTTCCCACTGACGATGGACCCCGCTCTACTGTTTATCCTCCTCACCCGCGCGACCAATTCTTTCCCCTCACTCCGGCCGTTTCCAGCGACGATTGCTCGTGTTCAATTCACCTAAATGACGCACTAATTCCGCCCAGTAATGATGCTCGTAAACTCGCCTCCCTCCCCTCTCCCTCTCCTTCCAGTCATCACACCACCAGAGCCCCAGGGTGTCCACTGTTTTGCTCGAAGCCTCACTGCCACCGACGAGTTCCCTGTCAAATTCCGGCGAGCCCCGACCCTCTCCTACCTCCTAGCTCACACCAGCTTGATACCCATCATCTCACGCACCTGCCCATGGCCTCCGTTCGCCCACGCATGCCCTACAGCCTCGCCTTCGTCTTCATCTGAGCGCCACCGACGGCTAGGTCAACTCCGACGAGCTCCTCTGGTAAACCCTGACCGCCCCCTCCTCTCTAGTTGACACTATCGTACTCCCCTTCCTCGTACGTGTCTAATGCTCCCTCGGTTATGCACCGGCGTACCTTGTAGCCTCGTTCCCGACAACAACCGAGCGTGCCTGACGGAAGCAGGAACTCCGGCGAGCGATTAGTACCGCCCCAGTGCGCCCCTCGCCTCCTCGAAACCATGTCGAGCTTCCCCACGACCTTGCGAACACTGTGAGCCACTCCTCCCTCTCTCTCGCTTCCTGTTTTAACCAGAACTCCACCGCCAGAGCCCGCGCCGCCGTCTGTCGCCGCTAGCGCCGCCCTCCTCTGGTCAGTCGCACCGTAGCCGTTCGATTTAAATCCAACGAATGCAATAGATTCATTTAACTGAAAGGGTACGCTAGCTCTGAACCGTGCGATGTGACTTAGATCTAACGGCCTGCAGTGCGTGATCCGTGCGAACCGTTTTCGGCCAATTAGAATATGACGCGTGGCATCAGAAGATCTGAAATAGAATTTGAAATCAGAATTTGATGCCATTTTCAAACCCTTATAACTTTTGAACCACACGTCCAAATTTGGCAAATTTTATATCAATGGATTCAGGAGAACAAGCCCTAGCCAACCATGGCCTTAGTTTGACAAATAGTATCTGTTAGCTTGTATGAATTTACAGAAACATTTGTGTACTTATTTAGAGTAGGAAAATTGTTTAAAATTGATTTTAGGGTTAGATCTTTTGCAAATTGGTATGTTGTGACCTTACTGACCATAGGAACCAACCCTTGGTGTTAAAAAGGTTTTTGGTAAAATTTAGGTTGAATTAATTGACTTAGCCAATTTCTAGCCAAATAGAACTATTGATTTTATTATGAAAAATGTTTATGGAAAGGAAAACCTTGAGAAAATAGCTTGGATCAAACCTACTGACCCAAAAACACCAAGTTTTGCAATGGCAACTCATTGGGTGAAAAACATAAAGTTTTGCTTTGATAAGAAAATATTTTCACCACATAAAATGATGAATGGATTTTAAAAATGGGTTTTGAGATAAAATCTTTTTGCTAATGACTTTGCCATCTAGGTAAATGACCAATTTGGACCTTACAAAGTTTATAAACCTAGTAGAGACCAACCTTGCAATGGAACCAACCTTTGCATACTCATGCATGACTTAGATTTTGGATTCCATAGATTTATGTGTATGAAATGATGTTTGATTGATTATTTGGAATGCTAGTTGATTGGTGTTTTGCTTGATTGATTGTAGTGAAATTAGCAAAGTGAGAGACTAGCAAGATCAAGGAGTGAACCATCATTCCCTTCCAAAAAGGCAAGTTACACTATCATACAAAAATCCTACTATTTTCATTATACTTAGTGGATTTTGTAAACATGCATGAAAATGTTTTATACTTATGCTATGCTAATCCTAATAGGATTCCCTATACACTCCTTAGTGAAAAATTGAAGTTGTACATGCTTAGCCATGCTATGTTTTGAAAAGAGATACATGTTGAGATTTTACAAAGGTTGAGAGAAGGACTTGTGTTTTTACATAATAAAACAAGGACTCAATGAACCACCTAGGTGGTGGACACTTTATGTTTTGGAGAGGGTGGCAACAAAAGGGAACCATGTCTATGGCAATCACTTTGTGTTGTGCTCCAAATGAAAACCACCTAGGAAACTTAGAGATTAAACATGTTTCTCCAATTGTGGCTTTCGTGTGCAACCACATGATATTATACCTCTGGCTTAGTCAACTACATTATGAAGACCCATACATTGTCTTTAGTTACCGGACATGGGGATCTGGATTGTGTCATGTGGGTAAAGTGTACTCCTTCTGCAGAAGTTAATAAAATCTAAGTACTTAGCCGTGTCCCCAGTTATGGACAATACTGAGCAACTAAATTTTGAACCATGGGAGATCTCGACATTCCAATTTCTAATATAAAAACTTGATGCACTTGGGGGTACCAAGGAATTCAAAGAAATTTTGTTAAGCTTGTTGCACTTGGGGTTACCAAGTAGCTCAAGAGATTTTGACAAGGACTTGAACACTTGTGTTTCTACCAAGGAGTTCAAGGAACTGGGAAAAGGAGATTTAACAAAGGACCAAAAACATTTTGAAAAGATAGGATAAAGTATTGCTTTATGCAAATGAGCCTAAACTCTACTTAGCCAAATATGCATGTAATGATAGGATCCACTTATATTCCACATAGTAGTGAAACTTGCCAATACAATTCAAATGTATTGACCCTTGTGGCTGTAACTTGTAATATTGCAGGTTTGATTGATTTTAGTGAAGATTGTTTGATTAGGATTACAAAGTCTACAACCAACATCTGCCTGTGGCACTTTGAAGATGAAGGACTCCATGATTATTATTATTCCGCTGCAATGTAATGTAATAGCCCTATGATCTATGTATGATGTAATAAAATTATGTTATTCCTGGTTATAAATTTATGTTATGACCTTTGTATCTTGATATTACATCTTAACTGTGGGTGCTAGCTATTGATCCAGGGACTAGCATTGTAAAACACAGGAGGAATCTACCTTATCAGGTTGAGGCCTCTACACACAGTCATCATTACTCCATCCCGCTGTAACAATTGTGTTGGATATTGCTTTAGTTCTTAGGGGAAACTTTCCTGGTGTTGATTACTATTGTAGTTGATGCTTGTGAGTGGAACCATTGGATTATTGTTTATATTCATATTGTTATCCATTATCATATCATATTTGATTTTGATCCATATGATGTCTCGTGAGTAGTTCGTTTATTCTTGAGAACATGGGAGAAGTCATGTTGGTAGTAGTGGATTTGTGTTGAGTTATTATTCAATGGTTTAGTATTTAAGTTGTGGTGCTATTCTTCTAGTGGTGTCATGTGAACATCGACTACATGATACTTCACCATTTATAGGCCTAGGGGAATGCATTGTGTATTTGGATACTAATTGTGGGGTTGCCGGAGTGACAGAAACTTGAAACCCCGCTAGGAAACCTTTGCACAAGGGAGCGTAGGATCTCAGAGTTTAAGGCTGTGGTTAGATTTATATCTTAATTACTTTCCTGTAGTTGTGGATGCTTGCAGGGGTTTTATCACAAGTATGTATTAGTCCAAGTAAGGTCGGTATGTTAGCACAGGTTCACCCACACAACACTTACAACACCAAATAAGAGTACTTAGCTATCTGAAGCGAAAGCACTTGACAAAATTTCCATATGTCCTCGAGAACGTTTGGTACTTATAAGTATTTCCACCGGCTTGTCCTTGCTAAGAAAGGATTGGGCCACTTTCTCGTTGTCTTTATTACTTTCACTTTGTTTTGTTGCTTTATCATAAAACCACTAAAAATCTGTTTTGCTAAGTATTTATAGAGATTTCGTGCTTCATACCACTAGTCAACACCTTCTGCTCATCGTTGGAACACTCCTATTTATCGAAAGTACTGCGATACACCCCCTATACTTGTGGGTCATGAATAACCCAAGAGTTTTCTTGAGTATTGGAAGTTATTACTTCAGTAATGACCTCTCCTTATCCTTTTTGTTAGCTTTTTGTGCCAAGAATGAGCACTAATGAGAGGGAAGTAAGATTTGGGTAGTTGCTGTCCCGAAACAGATTTTTGTCCTCCACCATAAAATTTTGTGAGGAGACTCGGTAAGTCGGATTGAGCTGACAGTTTACGAATAAATCCCCCAGTATGTTAGATAACTTTTGTTAATTCAACACCTTTTATTTGAGCAACAGAAGGTCTTTGAAAAAATCAGTTTCTACCTGCTGGTCTGTTTTGACAGATTTCTGCCATTATTTGCATTTACTTCTTATTGATTCCTCTTTCGGTTCTTTTTGGGAAATTGAGATTTTTGAAGGATTTTCTACAGTAGCTTGTGTTTTTAGTGAAATTTATTGTTGTTCTAAAGATGATCCTAAAGGTCTATTATCTTTTTAAGACACTAATGTTGCTAATGAAGATTGTGTGAAGTTTTGTATGAAGGAGAAAATTTCAGGTGTAGAGAGAGAATGATGTAATGAGATGAAGAATGGACAAAAGATGAGTAAGTTCTACTCATGCTTCCAACTACCAAGAAACCAAGTTATTGCAAAGTGTCCACTATAAATTCCTATGCATGGTGTGTTACACCATTCCAAGTATATTCTTGTTTTCAGCTATCTTCCAATTAAAAAGTATTTTGTTATGTGAAAACTTAGTGATTACAGCTCTCACGAACTTGATGTCACACTTTATATTTCTCTCCCCTAAAAAACTTGAACCATTGTTTCATCTATGTTGTATATGCTTGCACTTATACGTTCAAATTAGCAAAACCATGTTTTCATGGGGAACGCTCTCAACATTGAACTTGTACTTTGTACATAGTTGATATCATGCTCTTTTTTCTATGGATGTCATCGGTGTGAAATGAAAGGGGAGCTTGTAAGTCCATGGAGTTATCTAGTTTGTGTTAGAGGAACGCCTGGGCCGCTAGCCTAAGCCATGCCTAATCATGGTGGAAACTTGCAGCATCACCATAGTGACATCTATGAAGCATTCTTCTTATAAAAAAAGAGATTGAGAAAAAAGAGACATATTGAGAAAAGAGGAAAGATAGAAAAAAGCACCATATCCCATGGTAAATAACAAGAATGCTGAGATGCTCATTGTCTACTTGCCCTGTCATTTTGGTTATGGGAAAGATCATGTACCATGTGCAACGGGTACCTCGTTGGCGGTTCTCTATAATACACATGTACTTACTATGACAAGAACTTGCAAGTAACTAAACTTGAGTATCATGAGGAGCGGCCCTCGTATTCAAGGGACATGAGATTGCCAACATATACTTTGTCAAGCATATACTCCATAGTTTTTTCACTTTAACCTTAATCACTTCAAGATGCTTATGATAGGGGCAGTGAGGACTGAAAGGTAATAAGTACCATAATTTTTGGAAGCACTTTTTGAAAGTTGAAATCCCTGCTTCTCTTTATGAAGGGCCTTTCTTCCACTATTATATTGAGTCTCCACCTTCTACCTTTAGGCACCAGTTAAGAGAGCATAGTTGCCATTCTTAGTTATATGTGCATTGTCCCAAAACTCATTGATTGAACCCTATTGTTGTATTACTTGATCATGTGCTATTTGTATCTAGTCACTCTTAAGAACTTTGAAGGTGTCCTATGCATCTATTTTCTACTCTATGAGGGACAAGATGAATGCCACTATGCCATGTTTTCTGTACGTGAAACAAACAAACGTTTTTCAATGCATTTTATTCATGATCTTTGTTTGTAGCCTTTCATGTTGCATGCATAGTTACTTTGTCTAACTGTTAGAACACCAACTTTCATGCACATGTTTATAGTTCTTTGATCCCAGCTTTCAATGCTTGCAAATGGTTTGATCTTGGTTTTGATGGTGCATGTCACCTCACAAATTATTCTTTTTATCACTTTCCTACTCGAGGACGAGCAGGAGTTAATCTTGGGTATGCTTGACACGTCGGAAACGTATATGTAATTTTTGATGTTCCATGCTTGTTTAGTATCTACTTTGCTTTTCTTTTTCTACACTTTGAGGTGATTTTTATATGTTTTCTGGTAGTAACCTATTAACAAGGTGACACAGTGCCAGTTGACTATTTTCTGTTGTTTTTGGTTCCAGAAAAGCTAGTAAGGAAATATTCTTGGAATTGGACGGGACAAAAGCCAAAGTCGATATTTCACCGAGGAGAACACAGAGTCTAGAGGAGAGACGGAGGGGCGCTGCAGGGCGGCCACACCCCCCAGGCGCGGCCCAGGGTGGGCCCTCTGGCCACCTTCCAACCTCGCATGTTCGCCTATAAGAAGCCCCCGATGCCTAAACCCTAAGCACCCGATCAATATTCCACAAAACCGTCTGTAGCCGCCGCCACCTTCCTCCTTAGATCGGGGGATCTGAAGCTCTTCCCGGCACCATGCCAGAGGAGAGATCATCCCGGAGGCCTTCTTCTTCATCATGCCAGCCTCCGGTATGAAGCTTGAGTAGTACCACCTTGGACTACAGGTCCATGTACTAGCTAGATGGTTGTATCTCCTCTTTGTGCTTTCAGGTCTAGATCTTGTGAGCTCCGTTCATGATCAAGATCTCATCTATTTGTAATCATGCATGTTGTGTTTGCGAGGATCCTATGGATATTGAGATTACGATGTCAGATTGATTAATGGTTTTGTCTTATTGATTTTATCATGTATGTGTTATTTGTGATCTTGCATGCTCTCCGTTGTTAGTAGATATCTTGGCCAAGTAGTTTCTAGTGACTCCAAGAGGGGTATTTATGCTCTATAGTAGGATCATGCCTCTACTTAATCAAGGTAAGTGATAGAAATCTCTACAGTTGTAGATGTGTTGTTGCCACTAGGGAGAAAATAACGGTTTCTTGTTCATGGAACATGTGGATTGTTTACCTTACACACTTTGCTTAAATAATTTGTCTGTTGCTTGCAACTTAATACTGGAGGGGGTTCGGATGATAACCCAAAGGTGGACTTCTAGTCATATATGCTGCTGGATGGTGGTCTATGTATATTGTTGTATTGCCGAATCGAATCTCATAGGATCTTTATGTCTAGTATTGCATTGTTATGCCTTGCTCAGTCATTTCAATTTCCCTGATGTAATTTGTTTACCCTGCATGCCATGTTTGTTTATCTAAGGAGAACACCTCTAGTGAACTATGGACCCCGGTCCAATCTTTACCATTGTTACATGTTCCACTGTTACTATCTACTTGCTGCAAACCACTTTCACCTTCCACACCATACAGTTAATCCCTTGTTACAGCAACCGATGAGATGGACAACCTCACTGTTAGTTGGGGAAAAGTCTTGAGTTTGTGTTTTTCAGGTTTCCAAGTTGCTTGCAACACCTTTGAGACATTTCCTTCCTCCTACTGGTTCGATAACCTCGATTTCTTACTGAGGGAAGACTTGCTGTTTTGCTGCATCATACCTTGCTCTTGGGGTTTCCCGACGAAGCGCTCCACATCACCCACGTGCCATCTATACAGCAAAGTAAAGTAGTTGACGGTTTCTTCCATCTGACGGAGCCAACAGATCTTTGCCATGAACTATCTTTGTCGTGTGCAATCTGTCTTTGTCGTGTAGCTTTTCTTTGCCGTGTGCATATCCTTTGCTGTGTATAATCTCTTTGTCGTGTGCCTTGTTATTTTCCGTTTGGGTGTGCTTTGCCATGTGTCTGTTTGTTGTCGTGTGCATGCTCTTTTCCATGTGACAGTCAGGGGGGACACATGGCAACATGCCCTCCTTTGATGTGTGTCTGCGGCAGATTGCACACAGCAAAGGCCCTGTGACAACCCCAGCAGCACACATATTATTGATTTCTTTCCAAGAGTACCCTTTCAACTCAGTCTCCCCTCATGCCACGATTGAGGAAGACCAATCGGCTTAAGGTCAGGAACAAAGTCAACACAAAACTCACTGACCTCCTCTGTTCCATAGCCCTTGGAGATTCTTCCTTCTGGCCTAGCATGGTTACGAACATATCTATTTAAGATTCTCATGAAACTCACAAAGGGGAACATATTGTGTAGAATATACGACCGATAATGGAAATCTATTCGACTAGGTGAACCAGTAGGTGCGTCATAATATTCAAGAAGGATGGTGGGAACACGAAATCAAATTTGACCAGACACTGGACCACATCATTATATAACCATGGTAGATCTTTAGGATTGATTATCTTCTGAGAGGTTGCATTGAGGAATGCACATAGCTTCACAATGGGTACTCGAACATTATCCGGTAGAAGCCCCCTCAATGCAATTGGATGCATTAGCGTCATAATCACTTAGCTGTCATGAGACTTTAGGTTTTGGAACTTTTTCTATGCCATATTTATTATTCCCTTTATATTTAACAAGAAGCTAGACGGGACCTTAATACTGCTCAGACATTCAAAAAATATTTCCTTCTCTTGTTTGGTAAGAGCATAGCTGGCACGAACTTGAAATCATTATGGATACAGGCCATCTAGGTCTTTCATACGTTGATGGTCCTTCCGTGCTTCCGGAGTATCTTTTGTCTGCCCATACACGCCCAAGAAGCCTAGCAGGTTCACGCAAATATTCTTCATCAGATGCATCACGTCGATTGCAGATCGGAGCTCTAGGAGTTTCCAATATGGTAGCTCCCAAAATATAGATTTCTTCTCCCACATGGGTTCGTGTCCGTTAGCGTCCTTCGGAACAGATTTTCTGCCAGGACCCTTTCCAAAGGTTACTATTTGATCCAAATCTTTGACCATATCAAATATATCAGCACTAGTATGTTCCTTAGGATTCGTATGGTGACATGCCTGACCATTGAAATGCTTGTCTTTCTTTCTTAAGGGATGCTTAGGAAAAGAAATAGACGATGCCCATTGTACATATTATTCTTACAATGATCCAAATATATACTTTTAGTCTCATCTAAAAAGTGTGTGCATGGATTGTATCCCTTTTTTGACTATCCTAAAAGGTTACTAAGAGCAGGTCAATCATTGATTGTTACAAAAAGCAACGCTCAGAGGTCAAATTCTTCCTTCTTGTGCTCATCCCACATGCGTATGCCGGGTTCGTGCCACAAGTGTAAAAATTCTTCAACTAATGGCCTTAGGTACACATCAATGCCGTTACTGTGTTGCTTCGGACCTTGGATCAGCACTGGAATCATAATGAACTTCTGCTTCATGCACAACCAAGGAGGAAGGTTATAGATGCATAGAGTCATGGGCCATGTGCTGTGACTGGAGATCTACTCCCCAAAAGGATTCATGTCATATGCAATTATACCAAACCTTAAACTCCTTGCATCATATGCAAAGACCGGGTACTTTCTATCGATTTTTCTCCACTTCGACCCATCAGCAGGGTGTCTCAACATCCGGTCTGACTTACGTTCCTCTTTGTGCCATCGCAACAACTTGGCATGCTCTTTGTTTCTTAATAAATGTTTCAACATTGGTATTATAGGATCATACCACATCACCTTGGCAGGAACCCTCTTTCGGGGGCCTCGCCCTCAATATAACCATGGTCATCTCGTCTGATCTTATACCGCAGGTGCAGTGCATACCGGGCATGCATCCAAATTTTCGTACTCCTCACCGCAGTAGAGGATGCTGTCATTAGGGCATGCATGTATCTTCTGAACTTCTAAACCTAGTGGATAGACAACCTTCTTTGCTTCGTATGTACTGGCGGGCAATACATTATTCTTTGGAAGCATATTCTTCATCATTTTCAGCAACTTTTCAAATGAGTAGACAGGTATAGCACAGTCTACCTTCCATCGCACAAGACCAAGAGAAAACCACTTTCACTTGTCCTTATGGTACTTATGCTTATATCCGTATGCCTTTTGGTTTATGTAATGCTGATTCTACCTTTCAGAGATGTATGTCTGCTATCTTTCATGGTTTTTCTGAAGAAATTGTGGAGGTTTTCATGTACGATTTTTCTTTCTATGGAACTTCTTTTGATAAATGTTTGCACAACCTTGATAAAGTTTTGTAGAGATGTGAAGAAACCAACCTTATTCTTATTTGGGAGAAATGCCATTTTATGGTTAATGAAGGGATTTTTCTTGGACACAAGATCTCTGAAAGAGGCATTGAAGTTGACATAGCCAAAATTGAAGCAATTGAGAAGATGCCTTTCCCTAGAGATATTAAAGGTATTTATAGTATCCTTGGTCATGCTGGTTTCTATAGGAGGTTTATTAAAAATTTCTCCAAAATTTCAAAGCCCATTACTAATATTCTTAAAAAATATATACCTTTTGTTTTTGATGATGATTGCAAGGAAGCTTTTGAAACTTTGAAGAAAGCTTTGACTACTGCTCCTATTGTTCAACCACCTAATTGGAGTTTACCTTTTGAAATTATGTGTGATGCTAATAATTTTGTTGTGGGTGCTGTCCTTGGGCAACGTATTGATAAGAAGTTGAATGTTATTCATTATGCTAGCAAGACTCTAGATGCTGCTCAAAAGAATTATGCTACTACTAAAAAAGAGTTCTTAGCTGTAATCTTTGCCTGTGATAAGTTCAGACTTTATATTGTTGATTCAAAGGTTACTATTCATACTGATCATCCTGCTATTAAGTACCTTATGACAAACAAGGGCGCTAATCCTAGGCTTATTAGGTGGGTGTTGCTCTTGCAAGAGTTTGATCTGCATATTATGGATAGGAAAGGTGCTGAAAATCCTGTTGCTAACAATTTATCTCATTTGGAAAACATTTCTTTTTACCCGTTGTCTGTTAATGATAGTTTTCCAATGTGACACCCCGGTTCTGATAAGACCGTGGCCTCTATGTGACATGCCAATCCCTGGATCGGTTCATTGGCCCACAATAGAGTAAGATAGATAATCATAGCAAAATAACCGTGTATCATGATCTACAAAGATCCAGAGTATCATTATTACAATGTAAAAGCTTAGCATAAAGCTAGCTCAAATTGTTCAGGTAGCAACAAAAACAAGTAAATCCTCCAATCTTCAAATTGCCCACAAGTGAACAAGTGCCGAGTGGAGTACCGTGGCCTATAACGATCAATGAGAATCGGAATAACCTGCAACATGAAACGTAGCAGCCCCGAAGGGTCAATACATGGAATGTATGGCAAGTAGAGCTAGTAAAGGAGACAATAGTACTAACATCTACATGCATATTTGGCAAGTGGAGCTGTGTCTGGCTTGCATTTGCAAATACATTTGTCCTACTTTCATAAATAGTTTTTGATTTTCTTTGAAAAGATCCCAATTAAGTTAACCCAACAATATTAAAACAATTATGAAATTGGAATGAGCGAGAAACATGTCATGGAATCAATATCTAGCAACTCAGTTGTCCATAACCGGGGACACGGCTAATCGATTAGATTATACACTCTGCAGAGGTTAGTACACTTTACCCATGTGACTTGGCCAGCCCAGCTCATACCATCACTCTCATTTTGGGTGATGATAGGGAGAAGACCAAGAAGAGACTGTTCGGGAAGTAGCTCCTCAATCCCGACGCGCACCGGTCCAACCTACCAAAATTCTACATCTCTGGATACGCGGGTTCGAGTTACCACAACCTACTAAGTCCAACCAACCGCCCATTTCATTATTGGCACATGGTTGTACACGTAAGCTACACAATAAAGAAGCCAATCATTCTCTCTTGATACCTGGGTGCCTTTCCGCAATGAAACCACAAAAATTTATCAATACCATCACACCCAGGGGGTTCATTGATTAAGTTGTTTTAGTTTTCACAAACCAATACTTTGAGAAAACAAGTATCAATGATGTTACCCAGCCCTCGTTCATCAAGCATGGCTAAGCACATCTACCAACGGTGGTTCATCTACAAAGAGGGTCCTACCACATAATAGGACATAGCATAGCGATAGTATCATCCTACACATGCATCTACAAAATACACGACAATGCATTGAAAATAGTAGGACGATATCATGAACAAAGTAGCATCTACTTGCCTTGGTTGTAGCGGTCGGGAGCACAATCCTCACACGAGCAAGCGTTGCACTCGACACAATCTACACGATACAGTTGCATTCATAAACAAACAATCCACAAGCATATGCGACAAATATGATGCATGAATGCAAGAACGACAAGTGAATTGGTGCTACAGCTGCACCACAACATCCTATACCATAATACCACCGAATACATGCATGGAAAAATAGATTTGGCGCTAGGAAAACTACTAGACAAAAGTAATGCTCCAAACTAGAGCTAGAATTTAAATAATTCACTACCGGTAGTATACTCTTCGTAAAATCTTGGAAAAAATCTACCGCATAGGCATCGCTGATTAGAAACAGTACCAATTGGAATTACTCGAAAAGGAATTGTAAAACTCCCCGAGTAATTAAAACACTGCAGAAAGCCATTAGACAAATAATGCGGAAGTATTTACTGTAAGCCTACCTTTTAATACACGATGAGATTCCCCTCATTCACACGAGCTCAGGGACATATCACACACGATTTTTGGAGCTACGGATCTTTTTCTACGAATTTATTACTCCGAAAAGGCCATTAACTAGTTTGATTAAACTGTACTAAACCTGACAGTAAAAGTCTGAACCAAAGCTACAGCGAGATTCTACACGACTCACTGAACGCGTACATATTTTATTTGCAATTTTTGGCCAAACGGTTGAATTTCTACGCAATTTACAAGATTCTACCGAAATCTGTCAACTAAAGGATTAACGAAATTGACCCAGTCAACTGTGTCTGTTTGACTGGTCAAGCGTCTGCTGACTGGGCACTGACTGGGCGTCTGACTAGTCAACGCCTGGAATGCTGACCAGTCAACGAACGATCTAAGCCGCTGATATGAGATCTGACGGTGGCTGCTGTCTTACCGGAAACGGATGGCGAATCGGACTTCGGGAAGTGCGGCGAGCTCCGGACGGCGGTGGCGATCTCTTCCGGCGGCGAGATTCTTCCTGCACGGACGTACACACGGTCACTACGGGTCGGGAAAAATACATCGCGCGCAAGACGACGCGCATATGTGCGTGTATGCGTGCGCGTGTATGCATGCAATAACGCATGCGATGACGCGTGCAGCGGCACGCGCAACAAGGCGGCGCGGCGCACCGCAGCGAGGTGGCGGCTTGGCGGCGGTGTCGCGCGCGCGGCGCGGTGGCTTGAAGCGGCGGCAGCGCAGGGCGGCGTCGGCGGCGGCTGTGGCGAGGCGGCCCGGCGGCGGCGTCGGCGGCGCGCGGCTGCGCGCAGCGGCGGAGGCGGAGCAGCGGCCGGCGGCGGCGGCGCAAGGGAAGGAGGCGGCGGCGCCGTGGCTTACCGGGGCGGGTCGGCGGACGGCGGTGAGGTGGGTGGCCGGCGGCGCGGCGAGGCGGCGGCGGCGGCTGCCTCGGGCGGCGCGCGCGCACAGGGAGGAGGCGGCGGCGGGTCGGGGGTTGGGAGTTGGGCACGGATCCCAAGGGAGGCGGTGGGGCGCTCTTTAAATAGTCCCTCGCGCGGAAACCTGAACTGAAACGGCCCAGAGTTGTACTAGAACTCGGAAATCGGTCCGGATTTTCGGACCGTTTTCCGGCGGTTTACTAAAACGTCCGAGTCTTTTGCATACGAACTCCGATTGGAGCGATTCTCGCGCCTGCGGGTTCATATCATCGAGGGGCACAACCTTCAGTCGAAGTTTGCACGAAAAACGAACCTACAGGGGTGGTTGTTGCAAGACCTTCTAAAGCTTCCCGTAGGGAACTCGTAGCGAAACAAAATAGGGTTTTAAAGATGGCGTTTCGCCGAACCTTTCTACTCGACGGTTTTGCATGGAAAGATATGATGCAGTGTTATGAATGATATGCAAGACCAAATCTAAATTTGGGATGTGACATCCAAATAAATAGTTGGCTGCAATAAGGGTAAGTCCGCATGAATGTCCTTGGTATGCTCATTATGCCAACTTTATTGTTTCCAAGTATTTGCCTCCAACCTTTATAGCTCAGCAAAGAAGAAAATTCTTTTACGATCTAAGGCATTACTTTTGGGATGACCCACACTTGTACAAAGGAGTGAATGGTATTAGGCGGATATGTGTTCCAAAATTTGAAATACAAGAGATATTGAGAAAATGTCATGGAAGTCCTTATGGAGGACATCATGCTAGGGATAGGACCACACAAAAGGTTTTACAATCTGTATTTTATTGGCCTACCCTTTTCAAAGATGCAAGAAAGTTTGTCTTGTCATGTGATGAATGTCAACGAGTAGGTAACATTTCTAGAAGCAATGAAATGCCTACAAATTATTCTCTTGTTATTGAACCTTTTGATTGTTGGGGATTTGACTTTATGGGTCCTTTCCCTCCTTCAAAAGGGTATACGCATATTCTTGTTGTTGTTGAGTTTGCTACAAAGTGGGTAGGAGCTATACCTACAAACAGCGCTGATGGTAAGACTTCTTTGAAAATTCTTAAGGATGTTATTTTTCCTAGGTTTGGTGTGCCTAGATATCTCATGACTAATGGAGGCTCTCATTTTATTCATGGGGGTTTTAGAAAAACTCTCGCTAAGTATGATGTAAACCATAGAATTGCTTCAGCTTATCACCCCCAAACCAGTGGGCAAGTAGAACTTTCCAATAGGGAACTTAAATCTTTCTTGCAGAAGGCTGTTAATAGATCTAGGAAAAATTGGGCTAAAAAGTTGAATGACGCTTTGTAGTCTTATAGAACTTCTTATAAAAATCCTATGGGGATGTCTCCTTGCAAAATGGTCTACAGGAAAGCTTGTCACTTGCCTTTAGAATTAGAACACAAAGCTTATTGGGAAGTTAAAGAGTTGAATAGAGATTTTAAACTTGCTGGTGAGAAAAGATTGCTTGAAATGAGTACCTTAGATGAGTGGAGGAGTGAATCTTATGAAAATGCTAGGCTCTTTAACGAAAAAGTAATAATATTGCATGATAGGAGAATTTTCAAAAGGAAGTTAAATGTTGGTGAGAAAGTTCTTTTGTATAGGTCTCGTCTTAGATTTTTTGCAGAGAAACTACTCTCAAAATGGGGAGGACCTTTTATTATCAAAGAAGTATATCGTTCAGGTGCCATCAAAATATCTTCTTTGAAGGATGACACAACACAGGTGGTGAATGGCCAAATACTAAAGCATTATATTTTTGGAGATTAATATAATGAAGACGTTGACACAATTCAACTAGTGACTCCGGAAGAATTTATTAGAAATCAAAATGCCAGAATCTGCAGAGTTTGACTGGTAATAGGTAAAAGTGGTGAAAACAAAAGGTTCGTGCAAAACCAATCTTTTTATATTTTTATGTTTTTAACAAATATGGAAGGTTACGAGACGGAACAGAGGAGGAAACGAAGGCCGGGGTGGTCAAACCCACCCCAGGCGCGGGCCCCAGCTGGCCGCGCCTGGAGGGGGTGTGACTCCCCCGAGCTCCGTCTCCGCCTTGTTTTCGTACCAGTTCCTTCCTTATGCATTGAAATTTCGTAATATATAATCCCCCGGGTTCCCTGAGGTTCTTGTATTGTGTTCTTGTCGTGTTTTTGTTCTGATCTATCTCTGTCTAGAAAATTCTCAGTTTTGGAGCCACAATGTCTTCCTTTGGATCACCCAAGGAGGATTCCTCCGCGGATGTCATCAACCCGTACATGTATGAGTTGAAGATCCATCCCAATGAGTTGACGCTCAAAGATGGAAAGGTTCATATGAAAGAAGTTCAAGTCCCTAAAGGACAAGGCAGTCTGGAAGATAGGATGGAATCATTGGAACAGGAGGTTTTCAGTTACAAGAAGATGGCGGAACTCAAGGTAGATATCATCCATAAGATAAGTTCATAACTCATCACAAAGTACAAGGAGGAGGTTGCTGAGCACCAAGATGAAATCCTCTCACTACATCAAGCCACCAACCAATTACAAGCACAACTTTACGACATACAAAACCAAAACTTTGAGTATGAAGCTAGATTTGCTCGCATAAGATCGGCTGCTAATTTCAGGATTGTGGAAACCAAGACATCCTTTTTGGATGGGGAACCTTTACCTTGGAAATCTCATGATTACAAGGGCGCCCACCACCAAAGGAGTAATTCGTCATTATGTTTGGCATCCCCTTGGCTTGTTCCAAGCTTGGGGGAGTGTCACGGTATCACCACCATTATATTTTACCTTTTACCTTTTTAGTGGATTCAACTCTTTGGTAGTGAGATTATCTTATAGATTGTTTTTCATGTGGAAGTATCTCTCTTTAGTTGATTATCTATGTATCCCTTGGTGTGAGTGCCTTTATGGAATATTAATGAGAAGTCTCATTTTTTTTACTTTTTGCACTTCTTATTTTAGTATGCAATATCTATTATATGATTGATCTTGTTGATCAGTATTGGCATCACTTTGGGAGCATCAAGTAGATCTAAATTGGTTTTGGAAAACTGAGCTTTGGTCAGTAGCAACACTTTTTGTGGTTTGAAAGGAAAAGAAAGCTTTTTGTATCATTTATTTTCTTTCTTCTTGGATCATAAGCTTAGTATTCCTTATTTAAGATGTTTTGTGTCTTCAAGGAATATTGCATGTTTGGCTTTGCTACTTGTATATTTGCTTGTTTCCCTCAACTCTTGTGCTTGCTACCCAGCCTAGCTAGCCAAAAACCTGTTTTGAGAAGGCATACTTATCATGTTTCCAAACCCTTTGAACCAAGCCTATGCCATTTGTGTCCAACATATCTACCTAGTAGCAATATTGATATTCCAAGAAAATTCTCAAACTCCATCTATCTTTCGAATTAAAAAGTATTTTGTTATGTGAAAACTAGTTAGTAAAGCTCTCACGAACTTGATGACACACCTTATTTTCTTTCCCCTAATAGATTTGATCCATTGTGTCATCGAAGTTGTATATGCTTGCACCTATATGTTGGGATTAGCAGAACCATGTTGTCATGGGGAACGCTTTCAACATTGCACTTTTACTTTGTACACAGTTGATATTGTGCTCTTTTGTTTGTGGATGTCACCGGTGTGAAATAAAGAGGGAACTTGTAAGTCCATGGATTGTGTTAGAGAAACGCCTGTGCCGCTAGCCTAATCCATGCCTAATCATGGTGGAAACTTGCAGCATGACCATAGTGACCTATCTATGAAGCATCCTCAATGAACAAATATGCACATAGTAAATAAAAAGATCGGTGAGATGCTCATTGTTTGCTTGCCTTGTCATTTTGGTTATGGGATAGCTCTTATACCATGTGCAAGGGGTACCCTGTTGGCGGTTCTCTATGATACGCATGTACTTACAATGACAGGAACTTACCGGTAACTGAAGTTGAGTAGCATGAGGTGTGGCCCTCATATTCAAGGGACATGATATCGCCAACTTATATTTCATCAAGCTTATACTCCATCGTTGTTCACTTTAACCTTAATCATCTCAAGATGCCTATGATCGGGGCAATGAGGGCTCAAAGCTAGTATGTACCATAATCTTTTGGAAGCTCTTTATGACTTGTAATCTCTACTTCCCTCTATGAAGGGACCTTTCTCCCACTTCCAAGTTGATTCAGAAAACCTACTTCCTCTCCATCTCCCGCAAGCATTTGAGTTGTTGTGTTTCAAGCATTCATATGGTGATTTATTCAATCATGTTCTTTATCTTCCTTGTTTGCACAAAACTCTTATCTATTGAGTATTACTCTGAAAGCCTTCATTGTGAAAAACCTTTTTGAGCAAAGAGTGCTCCTGTTTTGAATACTTCTACAAAAAGCTTTTCGTGAAACTGTTTGCCATGTGTTCTCTAACCAAGAACAAAGTTTGCCAATTCTGATTATTATTTATCTTTATGCATCTCTATTGTGACTCATGTACTTGTTGCAAGCTAAGCTATATAATTGTGAGTTGCTTTCTTCTATGAGTTGTGTAATGGTAAGTGTGATGCTTCTTGTCCGTATTATTTTATCAACACTTCACACCATAAACCTGTAGCCATGTTTACTGAGCTCAGTTTTCACTTGGGGACAGTCGAAGGTCTAAGCTTGGGAGAGTTTGTTACGTCCAATTTGCATCACCATTCTATATTATAATTTTCCTCTATTCATTTATATATGTCTTATTATGAGGAATTAATTATGTCTTTTCATCTGTTTATGCATGTTGGATGATTCTTGGAGGATGAACTGCCAGAGTCTGGATTCTGATGCAAAAGGAGGTGTTTTGATGCAATTTCGCTAAGATCGGAAAAATACCAGAAAAATATGGGAAAATTATATTTTCCCAGAAGACAGAGGAAGCCAGAAGGGGAGGCGTAGAAGGGCCATAGGGGGCCCACACCCCCCTAGGCGTGGGTCCCCCCAGGGTCACGCCTAGGGCTGGTGTGGACCACCTGCTCGGCCGACTCCGCCCTCTCGCCTATATCTTCCCTACAGAACCATAACACCAGGGAGCGACCACATATAGATTTTTGCCGCCTCTGCAGAGCGGAAAAAACCGAGAAAGAAAGATCTCTCTGGCAGACAGATTTCTGCCGGAGAAATTCCTTCCCGGAGAGGTTAGATCATCGCCATCAACACCACATCGTCAAGCTAGGCTTCATCGGGATCATCATCATCATCCACACCATCATCTCCACAAGCACAGTGTCACATCCCAAGATTTTCCAAATCTTGTAATGTGAAAATAAATTAATAAAATAAAACTTTGTTTGATTTTCAGAGTCAGAAGAAACTTTTTGAATTCAATTGGAACTTCAAACCCATTTGAATTAAACCTAAAAAGGATTTAAAAAGATAAACAATTAACAAAGGAAAATAAAATATTTTGAAAATACTATTTTAGATCTTTTAATAAAAGGATTTGGTATTCAAAAGAAAAGATGGAGTTATAAATAAGGATTATTTTATAAAGCCAAATTAAACTTGGCCAAGATTTTGAAACAAAAGAGTTTTCTTTGATTAAAATAATAAAAGGTTTATTTAAAAATAATAAAGGATTGTTTAAATAAAATAGTAGGGATTTAATATCCAAATTTTATTAAAGTAAAGGCTTTTCCCATTTTAAATAGACACTAAAACCTATTTATTTATTTCAAATAAGTTTACCAAATAATTTATATTCTCAAATAAAACTTACTGAAGTGTTTTGGTTTAGTTTAGATTTCAAAATAAATATTCTAATAAAAGAAATCCTATTGGAATTAAATGAATAAGGTCTATTCATTTAATTGTTATTGGACCCTAAAATAAAATGTTATTTTGATTTAAACAAATTTCCAAATATTCTTTAATTTTCAAATACAACCTACTGAATGGTTCAAAATTTATTTAGTTCTCAAGTGGAGCTTTGAATTAAATCAAAACTATGGATATAATAATTGGAACATCCATTTAATTAAATATTAATAGCCCTATTATTAAAATTATTAATTTGAATTTGGATTTTGGTTCATGTTACTGAACAGAACTAATTTCAAAATTACAAGTTTGAGTGTTGTTTGAATTGATTTGAACCATGTTTGTTTGATTGAAATTTCAAAACAAAAATTGAAAATAGAAAAGGAAAAAGATTTAGACAGAAAAAAATAGAGCAGCCCAACCATCTAGCCTAACTCAGCCCAACAGCCCAATTCCAGCCCACTTGTGCCCTTGCCCCGAACCGTTTTCTTCACAGCAGAAAGAACCCGCTGAGCAGCTGACAGGTGGACCCTCCCTCTCCCTCCTTTTCCCACTGACGATGGACCCCGCTCTACTGTTTATCCTCCTCACCCGCGCGACCAATTCTTTCCCCTCACTCCGTCCGTTTCCAGCGACGATTGCTCGTGTTCAATTCACCTAAATGACACACTAATTCCGCCCAGTAATCATGCTCGTAAACTCGCCTCCCTCCCCTCTCCCTCTCCTTCCAGTCATCACACCACCAGAGCCCCAGGGTGTCCACTGTTTTGCTCGAAGCCTCACTGCCACCGACGAGTTCCCTGTCAAATTCCGGCGAGCCCCGACCCTCTCCTACCTCCTAGCTCACACCAGCTTGATCCCCATCATCTCACGCACCTACACATGGCCTCCGTTCGCCCACGCATGCCCCACAGCCTCGCCTTCGTCTTCGTCTGAGCGCCACCGACGGCTAGGTCAACTCCGACGAGCTCCTCTGGTAAACCCTGACCTCCCCCTCCTCTCTAGTTGACACTATCGTACTCCCCTTCCTCGTACGTGTCTAACGCTCCCTCTGTTATGCACCGGCGTACCTTGTAGCCTCGTTCCCGACAACAACCGAGCGTGCCTGACGGAAGCAGGAACTCCGGCGAGCGATTAGTACCGCCCCAGTGCGCCCCTCGCCTCCTCGAAACCACGTCGAGCTTCCCCACGACCTTGCGAACACTGTGAGCCACTCCTCCCTCTCTCTCGCTTCCTGTGTTAACCAGAACTCCACCGCCAGAGCCCGCGCCGCCGTCTGTCGCCGCTAGCGCCGCCCTCCTCTGGTCAGTCGCACCGTAGCCGTTCGATTTAAATCCAACGAATGCAATAGATTCATTTAACTGAAAGGGTACGCTAGCTCTGAACTGTGCGATGTGACTTAGATCTAACGGCCTGCAGTGCGTGATCCGTGCGAACCGTTTTCGGCCAATTAGAATATGACGCGTGGCATCAGAAGATCTGAAATAGAATTTGAAATCAGAATTTGATGCCATTTTCAAACCCTTATAACTTTTGAACCACACGTCCAAATTTGGCAAATTTTATATCAATGGATTCAGGAGAACAAGCCCTAGCCAACCATGGCCTTAGTTTGACAAATAGTATCTGTTAGCTTGTTTGAATTTACAGAAACATTTGTGTACTTATTTAGAGTAGGAAAATTGTTTAAAATTGATTTTAGGGTTAGATCTTTTGCAAATTGGTATGTTGTGACCTTACTGACCCTAGGAACCAACCCTTGGTGTTAAAAAGGTTTTTGGTAAAATTTAGGTTGAATTAATTGACTTAGCCAATTTCTAGCCAAATAGAACTATTGATTTTATTATGAAAAATGTTTATGGAAAGGAAAACCTTGAGAAAATAGCTTGGACCAAACCTACTGACCCAAAAACACCAAGTTTTGCAATGGCAACTCATTGGGTGAAAAACATAAAGTTTTGCTTTGATAAGAAAATATTTTCACCATATAAAATGATGAATGGATTTTAAAAATGGGTTTTGAGATAAAATCTTTTTGCTAATGACTTTGCCATCTAGGTAAATGACCAATTTGGACCTTACAAAGTTTATAAACCTAGTAGAGACCAACCTTGCAATGGAACCAACCTTTGCATACTCATGCATGACTTAGATTTTGGATTCCATAGATTTGTGTGTATGAAATGATGTTTGATTGATTATTTGGAATGCTAGTTGATTGGTGTTTTTCTTGATTGATTGTAGTGAAATTAGAAAAGTGAGAGACTAGCAAGATCAAGGAGTGAACCATCATTCCCTTCCAAAAAGGCAAGTTACACTATCATACAAAAATCCTACTATTTTCATTATACTTAGTGGATTTTGTAAACATGCATGAAAATGTTTTATACTTATGCTATGCTAATCCTAATAGGATTCCCTATACACTCCTGAGTGAAATATTGAAGTTGTACATGCTTATCCATGCTATGTTTTGAAAAGAGATACATGTTGAGATTTTACAAAGGTTGAGAGAAGGACTTGTGTTTTTACATAATAAAACAAGGACTCAATGAACCACCTAGGTGGTGGACACTTTATGTTTTGGAGAGGGTGGAAACAAAAGGGAACCATGTCTATGGCAATCACTTTGTGTTGTGCTCCAAATGAAAACCACCTAGGAAACTTAGAGATTAAACATGTTTCTCCAATTGTGGCTTTCGTGTGCAACCACATGCTATTATGGCTTTGGCTTAGTCAACTACATTAGGAAGACCCATACATTGTATTTAGTTACCAGACATGGGGATCTGGAATGCTTCATGGGGACTGAAGACAAGCTAGCAATGATGTATGGGAGGACCTTTTGGAAAGACTTCGTCACATTCTCAATTTGCCAGTACTCCATCTTGGTGAGCACTAATCGAGTAGGCCACTGGTGGCAACAAGATGGGATTGTGTCATGCGGGTAAAGTGTACTCCTTCTGCAGAAGTTAATAAAATCTAAGTACTTAGCCGTGTCCCCGGTTATGGACAATACTGAGCAACTAAAGATTGAACCATGGGAGATCTCGACATTCCAATTTCTAATATAAAAACTTGATGCACTTGGGGGTACCAAGGAATTCAAAGAAATTTTGTTAAGCTTGTTGCACTTGGGGTTACCAAGTAGCTCAAGAGATTTTGACAAGGACTTGAACACTTGTGTTTCTACCAAGGAGTTCAAGGAACTTGGAAAAGGAGATATAACAAAGGACCAAAAACATTTTGAAAAGATAGGATAAAGTATTGCTTTATGCAAATGAGCCTAAACTCTACTTAGCCAAATATGCATGTAATGATAGGATCCACTTATATTCCACATAGTAGTGAAACTTGCCAATACAATTCAAATGTATTGACCCTTATGGCTGTAACTTGTAATGTTGCAGGTTTGATTGATTTTAGTGAAGATTGTTTGATTAGGATTACAAAGTCTACAACCAACATCTGCCTGTGGCACTTTGAAGATGAAGGACTCCATGATTATTATTATTCCGCTGCAATGTAATGTAATAGCCCTATGAGCTATGTATGATGTAATAAAATTATGTTATTCCTGGTTATAAAGTTATGTTATGACCTTTGTATCTTGATATTACATCTTAACTGTGGGTGCTAGCTATTGATCCAGGGACTAGCATTGTAAAATACAGGAGGAATCTACCTTATCAGGTTGAGGCCTCTACAGATGGTATCAGAGCATTGTGTTGCCTGTAGGATTTGTAAACCTAGGATTGGACAAAAACCCTTAGAAAAATAGGAGTTATAATTGTTCAAAAACTTATTTACAAAAACACTTGTAAACTCTTTCCTCAACCATTTTGGTTTAACTCTACTTCTCTTCTACTTCAACTTGATGGAAAAACCTACCCATGGCCAAAGACTACACCATGTGCAAAGACTTTTTCAACACCTTCAACTCTAATGACTTCAACATCTTCAACTCTAATGACTTCAACATCTTCAGCATGTTCTCCAAAGATTTCCAACATGGATACCACCAAGGACTACAAGTGAGACAAGGGAATCCTACTCAAGATTTAGAAACTGAGGGAATGCAAAATAAGAAGAAACCATCAACAACTTTGAAATATTGCGACGAAGAGATCTTCTCAAGGAAACCATGATCTCATGCAAGAACAATCAACCAAGAAGGATGGAAAGATCACAAGTAAACCATATAGATGGACCCCCATAATTTAGTTAAGTCAAACCACCAACTTATGTAATGTAACAAAAATATTTTGTTGCCTAAGTATGAGATTGAACTTTGATGTTTGGGGGCAAAGTTGTTTGTGAATGTTGATTTGTGATTGGATGCACATTGTTTGTGTGAATTGTGAAGTATGCGATTATAATTGATTCCATAGAAATAACTTGCCTATTCTAACCTCCCTTCAACCCAAACAGATGACTACTCCAAAAGACTCCAAGGTTAATGACATCAACACCAACCAAGATGACAGCATGAAGGAGCTCATAGCAACCCAACACCAGTTGAATCAACTGACAGCTCAGTTCATAGTCAACAATAGTGATAAAGATCCAGCACTACAAAAGTTTTTGGAAGAGCAATCCCAACTGATGCTTAAGGTGACTAATCAAATGATCAGCATGGAGGAAAACTACCCCAAAGTAATTTATGATAATAAGGCTGACAAGAATGTTATTCTAGATGGAGCCCCAGCTTGCACAATATGTGGAGACAAGGATCATACTTCCAAGGAGCATGAAGGACAATGCCCCAATTGTGAAGAAGATCATCCTGTTGGACACTGCCCCACCTCTCAAGCTACTTGTTACCTTTGTGAAGGAAGTGATCATACTCCTGACCAATGTCCCATCTATGCCATGGTAGAACAAAGGAAACAAGAAGGATCCAAGTCTACCAAAGGAAAAGGACCACTCCTACCTCCTAACAAGACAACCCAATTCAAAGGACTAAAGAAATTTAAGAAACAAAAGCAAGACATGAGCCTTGCACAATGTCGTAGATGTAAGGAAATGGGACACTACTCCAGTGGATGCCCAGAGAACAAGAAGAATAAAGAGATTGACCAAGTATGGTGCAACAACTGCAAAGAACCAGGCCATTATGTAGCCACTTGTCCACAAGAACAACGCAAAGAACTCAAGGACATTCATTGTTTCAACTGCAAGAATCCAGGACATTATGCAAGCAACTGTCCAGAAAGGATGAAGAACAAGTTGAACAAGCCTATGGAGAAACTCAATCTTGGCCCATGAGTCAAGTATAGAAATAAAGCAAAAGTTTGCTCAAGAGAAGTTTTCCAGGACCCAAGAAGGCCAATATGTAATTTTTGTTTGAAAATTTTTAAGGGTGGTAGTACCCTAATTGCTTTGAACTTGCTTGTAACCCCAGCCTTCCCAAATCTCGGGACGAGATTTATTTTAAGGGTGGTAGCCTGTCACATCCCAAGATTTTCCAAATCTTGTAATGTGAAAATAAATTAATAAAATAAAACTTTGTTTGATTTTCAGAGTCAGAAGAAACTTTTTGAATTCAATTGGAACTTCAAACCCATTTGAATTAAACATAAAAAGGATTTACAAAGATAAACAATTAACAAAGGAAAATAAAATATTTTGGAAATACTATTTTAGATCTTTTAATAAAAGGATTTGGTATTCAAAAGAAAAGATGGAGTTATAAATAAGGATTATTTTATAAAGCCAAATTAAACTTGGCCAAGATTTTGAAACAAAAGAGTTTTCTTTGATTAAAATAATAAAAGGTTTATTTAAAAATAATAAAGGATTGTTTAAATAAAATAATAGGGATTTAATATCCAAATTTTATTAAAGTAAAGGCTTTTCCCATTTTAAATAGACACTAAAACCTATTTATTTATTTCAAATAAGTTTACCAAATAATTTATATTCTCAAATAAAACTTACTGAAGTGTTTTGGTTTAGTTTAGATTTCAAAATAAATATTCTAATAAAAGAAATCCTATTGGAATTAAATGAATAAGGTCTATTCATTTAATTGTTATTGGACCCTAAAATAAAATGTTATTTTGATTTAAACAAATTTCCAAATATTCTTTAATTTTCAAATACAACCTACTAAATGGTTCAAAATTTATTTAGTTCTCAAGTGGAGCTTTGAATTAAATCAAAACTATGGATATAATAATTGGAACATCCATTTAATTAAATATTAATAGCCCTATTATTAAAATTATTAATTTGAATTTGGATTTTGGTTCATGTTACTGAACAGAACTAATTTCAAAATTACAAGTTTGAGTGTTGTTTGAATTGATTTGAACCATGTTTGTTTGATACAAATTTCAAAACAGAAATTGAAAATAGAAAAGGAAAAAGATTTAGACAGAAAAAAATAGAGCAGCCCAACGATCTAGCCTAACTCAGCCCAACAGCCCAATTCCATCCCACTTGTGCCCTTGCCCCGAACCGTTTTCTTCACAGCAGAAAGAACCCGCTGAGCAGCTGACAGGTGGACCCTCCCTCTCCCTCCTTTTCCCACTGACGATGGACCCCGCTCTACTGTTTATCCTCCTCACCCGCGCGACCAATTCTTTCCCCTCACTCCGGCCGTTTCCAGCGACGATTGCTCGTGTTCAATTCACCTAAATGATGCACTAATTCCGCCCAGTAATGATGCTCGTAAACTCGCCTCCCTCCCCTCTCCCTCTCCTTGCAGTCATCACACCACCAGAGCCCTAGGGTGTCCACTGTTTTGCTCGAAGCCTCACTGCCACCGACGAGTTCCCTGTCAAATTCCGGCGAGCCCCGACCCTATCCTACCTCCTAGCTCACACCAGCTTGATCCCCATCATCTCACGCAACTACCCATGGCCTCCGTTCGCCCACGCATGCCCCACAGCCTCGCCTTTGTCTTCGTCTGAGCGCCACCGACGGCTAGGTCAACTCCTCTCTAGTTGACACTATCGTACTCCCCTTCCTCGTCCGTGTCTAACGCTCCCTCTGTTATGCATCGGCGTACCTTGTAGCCTCGTTCACGACAACAACCGAGCGTGCCTGACGGAAGCAGGAACTCCGGCGAGCGATTAGTACCGCCCCAGTGCGCCCCTCGCCCTCCTCTGGTCAGTCGCACCGTAGCCGTTCGATTTAAATCCAGCGAATGCAATAGATTCATTGAACTGAAAGGGTACGCTAGCTCTGAACCGTGCGATGTGACTTAGATCTAACGGCCTGCAGTGCGTGATCCGTGCGAACCGTTTTCGGCCAATTAGAATATGACGCGTGGCATCAGAAGATCTGAAATAGAATTTGAAATCAGAATTTGATGCCTTTTTCAAACCCTTATAACTTTTGAACCACACGTCCAAATTTGGCAAATTTTATATCAATGGATTCAGGAGAACAAGACCTAGCCAACCATGGCCTTAGTTTGACAAATAGTATATGTTAGCTTGTTTGAATTTACAGAAACATTTGTGTACTTATTTAGAGTAGGAAAATTGTTTAAAATTGATTTTAGGGTTAGATCTTTTGCAAATTGGTATGTTGTGACCTTACTGACCCTAGGAACCAACCCTTGGTGTTAAAAAGGTTTTTGGTAAAATTTAGGTTGAATTAATTGACTTAGCCAATTTCTAGCCAAATAGAACTATTGATTTTATTATGAAAAATGTTTATGGAAAGGAAAACCTTGAGAAAATAGCTTGGACCAAACCTACTGACCCAAAAACACCAAGTTTTGCAATGGCAACTCATTGGGTGAAAAACATAAAGTTTTGCTTTGATAAGAAAATATTTTCACCACATAAAATGATGAATGGATTTTAAAAATGGGTTTTGAGATAAAATCTTTTTGATAATGACTTTGCCATCTAGGTAAATGACCAATTTGGACCTTACAAAGTTTATAAACCTAGTAGAGACCAACCTTGCAATGGAACCAACCTTTGCATATTCATGCATGACTTAGATTTTGGATTCCATAGATTTGTGTGTATGTAATGATGTTTGATTGATTATTTGGAATGCTAGTTGATTGGTGTTTTTCTTGATTGATTGTAGTGAAATTAGCAAAGTGAGAGACTAGCAAGATCAAGGAGTGAACCATCATTCCCTTCCAAAAAGGCAAGTTACACTATCATACAAAAATCCTACTATTTTCATTATACTTAGTGGATTTTGTAAACATGCATGAAAATGTTTTATACTTATGCTATGCTAATCCTAATAGGATTCCCTATACACTCCTTAGTGAAATATTGAAGTTGTACATGCTTAGCCATGCTATGTTTTGAAAAGAGATACATGTTGAGATTTTACAAAGGTTGAGAGAAGGACTTGTGTTTTTACATAATAAAACAAGGACTCAATGAACCACCTAGGTGGTGGACACTTTATGTTTTGGAGAGGGTGGCAACAAAAGGGAACCATGTCTATGGCAATCACTTTGTGTTGTGCTCCAAATGAAAACCACCTAGGAAACTTAGAGATTAAACATGTTTCTCCAATTGTGGCTTTCGTGTGCAACCACATGCTATTATGCCTCTGGCTTAGTCAACTACATTAGGAAGACCCATACATTGTCATTAGTTACCGGACATGGGGATCTGGATTGTGTCATGTGGGTAAAGTGTACTCCTTCTGCAGAAGTTAATAAAATCTAAGTACTTAGCCGTGTCCCCGGTTATGGACAATACTGAGCAAATAAATTTTGAACCATGGGAGATCTCGACATTCCAATTTCTAATATAAAAACTTGATGCACTTGGGGGTACCAAGGAATTCAAAGAAATTTTGTTAAGCTTGTTGCACTTGGGGTTTCTACCAAGGACTTGAACACTTGTGTTTCTACCAAGGAGTTCAAGGAACTGGGAAAAGGAGATTTAACAAAGGACCAAAAACATTTTGAAAAGATAGGATAAAGTATTGCTTTATGCAAATGAGCCTAAACTCTACTTAGCCAAATATGCATGTAATGATAGGATCCACTTATATTCCACATAGTAGTGAAACTTGCCAATACAATTCAAATGTATTGACCCTTGTGGCTGTAACTTGTAATGTTGCAGGTTGGATTGATTTTAGTGAAGATTGTTTGATTAGGATTACAAAGTCGACAACCAACATCTGCCTGTGGCACTTTGAAGATGAAGGACTCCATGATTATTATTATTCCGCTGCAATGTAATGTAATAGCCCTATGGGATATGTATGATGTAATAAAATTATGTTATTCCTGGTTATAAATTTATGTTATGACCTTTGTATCTTGATATTACATATTAACTGTGGGTGCTAGCTATTGATCCAGGGACTAGCATTGTAAAACACAGGAGGAATCTACCTTATCAGGTTGAGGCCTCTACACACAGTCATCATTACTCCATCCCGCTGTAACAATTGTGTTGGATATTTCTTTAGTTCTTAGGGGAAACTTTCCTGGTGTTGATTACTATTGTAGTTGATGCTTGTGAGTGGAACCATTGGATTATTGTTTATATTCATATTGTTATCCATTATCATATCATATTTGATTTTGATCCATATGATGTCTCGTGAGTAGTTCGTTTATTCTTGAGGACATGGGAGAAGTCATGTTGGTAGTAGTGGATTTGTGTTGAGTTATTATTCAGTGGTTTAGTATTTAAGTTGTGGTGCTATTCTTCTAGTGGTGTCATGTGAACATCGACTACATGATACTTCACCATTTATAGGCCTAGGGGAATGCATTGTGTATTTGGATACTAATTGTGGGGTTGCCGGAGTGACAGAAACTTGAACCCCCGCTAGAAAACCTTTGCACAAGGGAGCGTAGGATCTCAGAGTTTAAGGCTGTGGTTAGATTTATATCTTAATTACTTTCCTGTAGTTGTGGATGCTTGCAGGGGTTTTATCACAAGTATGTATTAGTCCAAGTAAGGTCGGTATGTTAGCACAGGTTCACCCACACAACACTTACAACACCAAATAAGAGTACTTAGCTATCTGAAGCGAAAGCACTTGACAAAATTTCCATATGTCCTCGAGAACGTTTGGTCCTTATAAGTATTTCCACCGGGTTGTCCTTGCTAAGAAAGGATTGGGCCACTTTCTCGTTGTCTTTATTACTTTCACTTTGTTTTGTTGCTTTATCATAAAACCACTAAAAATCTGTTTTGCTAAGTATTTATAGAGATTTCGTGCTTCATACCACTAGTCAACACCTTCTGCTCATCGTTGGAACACTCCTATTTATCGAAAGTACTGCGATACACCCCCTATACTTGTGGGTCATGAATAACCCAAGAGTTTTATTGAGTATTGGAAGTTATTACTTCAGTAATGACCTCTCCTTATCCTTTTTGTTAGCTTTTTGTGCCAAGAATGAGCACTAATGAGAGGGAAGTAAGATTTGGGTAGTTGCTGTCCCGAAACAGATTTTTGTCCTCCACCATAAAATTTCGTGAGGAGTCTCGGTAAGTCGGATTGAGCTGACATTTTACGAATAAATCCCCCAGTATGTTAGATAACTTTTGTTAATTCAACACCTTTAATTTGAGCAACAGAAGGTCTTCGAAAAAATCAGTTTCTACCTGCTGGTCTGTTTTGACAGATTTCTGCCATTATTTGCATTTACTTCTTATTGATTCCTCTTTCGGTTCTTTTTGGGAAATTGAGCTTTTTGAAGGATTTTCTACAGTAGCTTGTGTTTTTAGTGAAATTTTTTGTTGTTCTAAAGATGATCCTAAAGGTCTATTATCTTTTTAAGACACTAATGTTGCTAATGAAGATTGTGTGAAGTTTTGTATGAAGGAGAAAATTTCAGGTGTAGAGAGAGAATGATGTAATGAGATGAAAAATGGACAAAAGATCAAGCTGGGGGATGACACCCCGGTGTCACCCCAACAAATATCCAAGAGGTACAATTGTCAAAGCTTGGGGATGCCTAGGGCATTCCCTTCTTCATCAATAAAAATCTCAGGTCTTTCTAGACACTTCGTTTTTATTGTTTCACGCACTGTTGTGTTGTTCTGGGAGCGTCTTATTTTTCATTTGCTTTGCTTAGTTTGCTTGAATAAAGTAGTTTGGACCCCCGTTCTCGCTGTGTTGTTTCAAATAAGTTGATTGGTGTTGGAAAGGAGTAGAAAGTTCTTGCTTGAAAGTGCAAGAGGAGCTTGCTTTGACTGTGACTTAGACTTTAGCGTGTCATGCTAGGTGTTGTTTTGACCTTATGCTTAGTGATTATTGATGTAGCATGACTGGTTCCAAACAATTAGGATTCCTTATTGTGCCTGGAAAGAATCATGCGTTGTTTTAGCATACAAAGGCATAATATTGTGGTTTTCTCATTTGATGCTTTGTTTGGGTTGACTTGGCACATGCTCACACCATGTTATGACTATTAACAAGTCACCATAGCCTCTATGATCATTTAGTCCTTGACTTGTAGTACCACTCTAAATGATTAGTAATGTTTTGTCGCTCTAAATGATTATGGCCATTATTGCTCTCTTAGTTGGTTGCTCCCAGTCTTTTTCTAGCCTCCACTTGTATGAGTAAGTTCTACTCATGCTTCCAACTACCAAGAAACCAAGTTATTGCAAAGTGTCCACTATAAATTCCTATGCATGGTGTGTTACACCATTCCAAGTATATTCTTGTTTTCAGCTATCTTCCAATTAAAAAGTATTTTGTTATGTGAAAACTTAGTGATTACAGCTCTCACGAACTTGATGTCACACTTTATATTTCTCTCCCCTAAAAAACTTGAACCATTGTGTCATCTATGTTGTATATGCTTGCACTTATACGTTCAAATTAGCAAAACCATGTTTTCATGGGGAACGCTCTCAACATTGAACTTGTACTTTGTACATAGTTGATATCATGCTCTTTTTTCTATGGATGTCATCGGTGTGAAATGAAAGGGGAGCTTGTAAGTCCATGGAGTTATCTAGTTTGTGTTAGAGGAACGCCTGGGCCGCTAGCCTAAGCCATGCCTAATCATGGTGGAAACTTGCAGCATCACCATAGTGACATCTATGAAGCATTCTTCTTATAAAAAAAGAGATTGAGAAAAAAGAGACATATTGAGAAAAGAGGAAAGATAGAAAAAAGCACCATATCCCATGGTAAATAACAAGAATGCTGAGATGCTCATTGTCTGCTTGCCTTGTCATTTTGGTTATGGGAAAGATCATGTACCATGTGCAACGGGTACCTCGTTGGCGGTTCTCTATAATACACATGTACTTACTATGACAAGAACTTGCAAGTAACTAAACTTGAGTATCATGAGGAGCGGCCCTCGTATTCAAGGGACATGAGATTGCCAACATATACTTTGTCAAGCATATACTCCATAGTTTGTTCACTTTAACCTTAATCACTTCAAGATGCTTATGATAGGGGCAGTGAGGACTGAAAGGTAATAAGTACCATAATTTTTGGAAGCACTTTTTGAAAGTTGAAATCCCTGCTTCTCTTTATGAAGGGACTTTCTTCCACTATTATATTGAGTCTCCACCTTCTACCTTTAGGCACCAGTTAAGAGAGCATAGTTGCCATTCTTAGTTCTATGTGCATTGTCCCAAAACTCATTGATTGAAGCCTATTGTTGTATTACTTGATCATGTGCTATTTGTATCTAGTCACTCTTAAGAACTTTGAAGGTGTCCTATGCATCTATTTTCTACTCTATGAGGGACAAGATGAATGCCACTATGCCATGTTTTCTGTACGTGAAACAAACAAACGTTTTTCAATGCATTTTATTCATGATCTTTGTTTGTAGCCTTTCATGTTGCATGCATAGTTACTTTGTCTAACTGTTAGAACACCAACTTTCATGCACATGTTTATAGTTCTTTGATCCCAGCTTTCAATGCTTGCAAATGGTTTGATCTTGGTTTTGATGGTGCATGTCACCTCACAAATTATTCTTTTTATCACTTACCTACTCGAGGACGAGCAGGAGTTAATCTTGGGTATGCTTGACACGTCAGAAACGTATATGTAATTTTTGATGTTCCATGCTTGTTTAGTATCTACTTTGCTTTTCTTTTTCTACACTTTGAGGTGATTTTTATATGTTGAGTAGTACCACCTTGGACTACAGGTCCATGTACTAGCTAGATGGTTGTATCTCCTCTTTGTGCTTTCAGGTCTAGATCTTGTGAGCTCCGTTCATGATCAAGATCTCATCTATTTTTAATCATGCATGTTGTGTTTGCGAGGATCCGATGGATATTGAGATTACTATGTCAGATTGATTAATGGTTTTGTCTTATTGATTTTATCATGTATGTGTTATTTGTGATCTTGCATGCTCTCCGTTGTTAGTAGATATCTTGGCCAAGTAGTTTCTAGTGACTCCAAGAGGGGTATTTATGCTCGATAGTAGGATCATGCCTCTACTTAATCAAGGTAAGTGATAGAAATCTCTACAGTTGTAGATGTGTTGTTGCCACTAGGGAGAAAATAACGGTCTCTTGTTCATGGAACATGTGGATTGTTTACCTTACACACTTTGCTTAAATAATTTGTCTGTTGCTTGCAACTTAATACTGGAGGGGGTTCGGATGATAACCCAAAGGTGGACTTCTAGTCATATATGCTGCTGGATGGTGGTCTATGTATATTGTTGTATTGCCGAATCGAATCTCATAGGATCTTTATGTCTAGTATTGCATTGTTATGCCTTGCTCAGTCATTTCAATTTCCCTGATGTAATTTGTTTACCCTGCATGCCATGTTTGTTTATCTAAGGAGAACACCTCTAGTGAACTATGGACCCCGGTCCAATCTTTACCATTGTTACATGTTCCACTGTTACTATCTACTTGCTGCAAACCACTTTCACCTTCCACACCATACAGTTAATCCCTTGTTACAGCAACCGATGAGATGGACAACCTCACTGTTAGTTGGGGAAAAGTCTTGAGTTTGTGTTTTTCAGGTTTCCAAGTTGCTTGCAACACCTTTGAGACATTTCCTTCCTCCTACTGGTTCGATAACCTCGATTTCTTACTGAGGGAAGACTTGCTGTTTTGCTGCATCATACCTTGCTCTTGGGGTTTCCCGATGAAGCGCTCCACATCACCCACGTGCCATCTATACAGCAAAGTAAAGTAGTTGACGGTTTCTTCCATCTGACGGAGCCAACAGATCTTTGCCATGAACTATCTTTGTCGTGTGCAATCTGTCTTTGTCGTGTAGCTTTTTTTTGCCGTGTGCCTATCCTTTGCTGTGTATAATCTCTTTGCCGTGTGCCTTGTTATTTTCCGTTTGGGTGTGCTTTGCCATGTGTCAGTTTGTTGTCGTGTGCATGCTCTTTTCCATGTGCCAGTCAGGGGGGACACATGGCAACATGCCCTCCTTTGTTGTGTGTCTGCGGCAGATTGCACACAGCAAAGGCCCTGTGACAACCCCAGCAGCACACATGTGGGCTACACGTGGCTCCTTTGCCGTGTGTATACACACGGTAAAGGGGTTTTTGGATAATAGGACACTAGGCTCTAGGGTTGTTTTGCAAAAGCCAGATTTATCTCTACTAAGTTACGAAGCTAGTCACAATTTTATAACTCCTAGGTGGGATCTTGTAACTCAGGTCACAACTCTATTGTGGTCAAGTCAAAGTCTCAATTCATTTCACCAGTCATTTTTAAAAGTCTGACGGGGGAACAGTATGGCCACTCCAACTGTCCATAACCGCGGACGCGGCTATTCGAATAGTTTGACACTCTGCAGAGATTGTACACTTTCACCACAACATTCGATACATCCGTCACGAAGAAATCCTGAATTCACCTTACTCAGTATGCGGATAATCAATCCTAACCTTTCAATTACACGCCCTAGTATAAGCACCTCTCCTGTGAGTTTGGCCTCCCAACCATGACCAACTGTCATCTTGGGTACTGCACAGGTGGACAATCTTCACAAGGTAGCCTCAGCTCAGACCTTGGCCGTGAGGGAACTAATACTAAGGTATATAAGTTTCCAGTCAAGTCCTATCCAATATTCAGGTATTGTGGTTGTACGATAAAATTGGAATGGTATCGCATCCAGACAACCATCAGTTTTATAAAAGGGCTAAGGCTCATGCCTCAACATTTTCATCACCAAAATCGTCAGGTGTTCGGAAACACATGTCCAAAACATTTCAATAGAATGATCCATCATTCCAAGGTTTTCATAACCATTTTTCCACCAAGTATTCCCATCTAAAGTTGATCAAGTTTTATGCTTAGCACTAGCATCTACAAGAGGGGGTTAAGCACTAATGAGGGGTGGTAAACTAGGGGAGTTTCAACTATGTATAACCTTATATCTCAGGATGATATCAAGGTGTCTAATCTTAGGATAACTTTCTAGTATCTACCAAACTCTTAATTAAACTCTAAGTAAGCTTTGATAAAGAAATAAAGTAAGAAGCTTGCAAATAAAACTAGGATTGGTTTCTCAAGTGGGTATGATCATATATGCTTAAAGCATATAGTAGGCATGGTAACAAGCAAGTATTTGCTTGCATAGGTAAAGTATCTTGCAAGTGTTAGCTTGCATCAATGTCAATATAAGCTTGCTAAATTGCAAGTGTTAGCTTGCACATTCAACTGGTAGTACTAGGCTTGCTAAAGTAGAATGTCTTGCAAGTTTTAGCTTGCAAGGTTACTAGCTTGCCTTATGCAGAGCAGTGGTTGAAGTTCTCCTCGTCTTCTTCATAGTATCCTCCTTCCTCCTCGTATCATTGGTCGGTACTAGCGTCTATGAATAAATAGGAGGTACACAATCACCAAACAATACTTAACTACTTGCAATCATCACACACAAGGGTCCTATAGATGATCTAGCATCATCTCTAACATTACAAGGTTAAGGCTTGATTTAATTCCTTTTATTTTTAGAAAAGTAATTTCTACTCATTGAAAAACTACTTAAGATTTAATATTCACCAAACCAAACAGGGGATCATGTTGACACATGTCATCACCACATATTGTAGTCCATGGGAATGTGATTTAAAGTGGTGTCACAATTTAATAAGGTTTTACCCTTTTATTTTAATTAATTAATGTGTCTAGAAATGCTTATGTAGCATTCTTTTATTACTTGAACCTTATTTCTGCAAGTAAACCTATATATTTTTATATATTCTGAAAGGTATGGTTAAATGTGATTTTTGAGAGTTGGAATCAACTAAAAGCTATTATGCTTTAAATTTGAAAAATGTTTGAATGCAGAAAAGCTTATGCCTTACTTTTACCATGGGTGATCTACAGATCCAAATGAATTGAATCCAACGGGCTTTGATTCAGCATTCACTTCCAACAAAATTGGTTTCATTCAATTTGGTGCACTGAATCGATCTGGGTTGATTTTTGAAGTTGGGCCGGCCTGCTAAGCGCAGTGCTCCCGCGGGCTTCTTAAGTGGGTGTCCTCACGGGTGCTCCTTGATGTTTGGGGATATACTTTCCGGGTATACCCACAGGACTGGCTGACCAAGGTGGCCCACCAACGGGTTAGAGCTATACTTCACGGGCGGCCCAGACAGAGAAAGAGAAGGAGTCAGTTCCGGTGTAAGAGGAGGACAGGAGAACCTCTCTTGTAATCCGCTGTAACATCCGGCTTACGCTGATATATTACTGGGTTGCTAGCAGGAGTAGGATCCGATCACCATAGTTGGATCTGAACCTGGGTAAACTTGTGCTCACCGCTCCTGGAACATCCGACGTCTCACACCCCATACTTCCAATGCCACTAGGACCCCCTATGGAATACTTGTTGACAATCACCAGGGGTAGGTGACAGTTGGCGCCCACTGTGCGGTAGGTGACCTTTGGAGCATCGTTCCAGGCGGAATCTGCGCGTGCAGGAATCGGCGAAACAATCACCATGGGTCACGTGGTCTACGTCAGTGATGTACCTCTCGTCTTTCTCGACGAGACCTAGATTCTGCCTTCAAAACCTGTGACGACCTACACGATCATGTCTATCGGCGAGGTCGATATCTATCTCGGTTTCGCTGAACCCTCCGAACCCAGCTTGAGGTGGTGACAATGGCGGAGGAAAAATCCTTATCTACTTTGTCCGCAGATGCGGAAGAGTTCAAGATCCCGGAAACAATAAACCCACCTAGCCCACTCTTGTAGTGGAAGAAGAGGTGGAAGAAAAATCTGGATCTCATCTCTCTAACGAAATCGGATACACGGATGAAGAATATATCCGCTACGGCTTTGTCATACCAGCCATCATAGCAGAAAAACTACCCTTGAAGCATAGGATAAAAGAGATGATGAAATGCCCCTACATCAATTACGAAGCAACCGCCGATATCATGGAGAGCTTTGAGATGGAGGAGGCGAAAACCCAACTGTGCCACTACTTCAAGAACATGAACAAGAAGAAGCACTGTTTCATATACCACATAAGCACTGGATCCGACTCTGTTGATGTTGGAGCTGGTAGCGATTCAGTCCTAGACGCAATCGAAGAAAACTTCGACTTACCTGGCTCACCGATGGAGTCAATCACATCGCAGGAATTTTGAGACGTCGACAAAGAGATGGAGGTGTACGAACAAGAACACGCCTCCAAGCTAACGCAAGGTGAGCCAGAAAATTGTTCTAGTCCATATGATAGCATCGATGAAAGATACACCTCGCGGGATGATATGGATACCGGATATTCCTCCGAGATCCAAAAGCTAACCATGACGGAAAGTACCGACGGAAGTTTATCCCCTGGTACCGGGCAAAAAGCCGTCTTTGCCATTGGTACGCACGTTAAGGCTACTGGGCGGTCAAATAATAAGAAGAACAAAAATCCGACACCGGCATAGCCGGACGTCGAGGAAACCAACGAATAAAAAGTTGATGAAGAGATCGAGATGGAGAATCATGATGGATATTCGATTAATACCACCCCGATCAACCCTCCTGTGGATGGACACGTTGTCACCAAGGGTGCACGTGCATTCTACGGAGCTGCTCTCACAATTCCAATCCCAACGTCTTCGGATCTTACACCGGAGGAGCTGGAGAAAAGGGCTGAGGACCTGGAAAAGCACCGCCTGTTTCTACTCGAAGAGGCCGCGCGCATCGTGGAGATGAGGCCGTAGTTAGACAGAGATCCTGCCAAATATCCATCAGATTTGCGACACCCAAACAAGACAAGGGGTGGTTCGTTTCTTGATAGAAAGAATCCGGAAATCCACAAAGATCTATTCGATGGAAAAACTGGAGAAAATATCTGAGTCTACAGCAAGCCGTTGGGCCGTTGGAAAACGCTGATGCATCTCGAGCCATCCTTGCAAACAATCCGTCTCTACAGCAGGTCCAGCAGTGCGTCGCTATAGCACCCCGGGGAAAATCACTACTAGAAAATCGCCTGTTGTTTATATTTTATGCATCATCATGATATCACGCATATATTTTGTATAAAACTATTTTCGTAAAAGCCTATGTTGTTTTCTAATTAGCCCTCTCCTATAATCTCAAACTGAAACCTCGGTCTGTTCAGATATTTTATTTGTCTAAAAAGTATTTACAAAAATGTTTTCAAAATAAAATATATAATCAAATGTTTTGTCGGGGGAGGCGACCAAGCCCGTAGGCCAGGCCGCCTACCACCCCGACAGCCCGGCCCAACACACCCAGCAAGACCTAGACCTAATCCTAGCCCCACATCTAACCAAACCCTAGACTCTACACCCCACCCCACTACCCCAGCCGCCTCCGCATACCAAACACACACACACCGCAGCACGCGCACACAACACCTATTCACACGCACGCGCGTAAGCACGACCGCGGGCGCAACCCTACTCGCCTGGCCCACCTTCCAGTCTCTACCCATATTACCCAACTCCCAGACACGCACTTCCCTCGGCCCCACCTCCCTCATCCCCCGACCCCGCTCCTCTTCCGTTTCCCCACCTCCCTCACGCGCCTCGACGGCCTCCACCTTGGCCCGTTCGGCGCCGCCAGGATCACCCCACGCCTACCTTCTCTCTCGTGCGCTCCCGCGTCTACCTCCTGCCTCCTCACCCTGGGCCTCTCCGCCTCTTCCCGTTGCCCTCTCTCTCTCTCTCGGTAGCGTCGACGGCCCCATGTCCTCCCCGTTCTCTACGCCGAGCCATGTCGACGACCTCATCTCCTCCACGGGACCCCTCCTTCCTGCCATGTGCCCCTGCGTCCCCAAGGCGCCGCCCGCAGGAACTCGGACGCCCCCGTCTTCTGCCGCTGCCGGCCTCCCCTATCTCTCATTTGCGAGCCAGCGTCACCCACCACCTCGCAGGCGTCCTGTCCCGCGGCGCCGTCCCTCCCAGGTCCCGTCGTCCTTTCCGGACCTCCTCCTCACCCCAGCACTCTGTTGCCGCCTCTCTGTATGCGCGCGTACAAGTCTGGCCAGCCATAGCCTAGGGGCCTATGTTGCCTTGTCCTAGGATCCTAGTGCCAGGAGAGCTATGAGTCTCTCCATGGCCTTCAACCGCATGAAGCTTCACCACTGGTCAACGCCAGATTCACACCACCTCAGACGACATCCGACTAGCTGCAGGTCATTTTCCTTGTGCGGTTTTTCCGTATATTTGTGACCTCTGCCGCACACCATCAGGTTCCCCAGGTGCTCGGGGAATTGCACGCAAGAGGGTGGGCCTCTTATTCTTCTACTTGGAATCTTTGATCCACGACTACTTCGTCAGGCTATATTTTTGTCTAAGAGGACATCTTTTCGTGATATCCCCGTCTTCCGACAAGATCTCCTTCTCGGGTCCCGATGGCGCTAAGTTCTCCGTCCCAGATCAACAAGGCCTTCGAAAAGAAACTCCAAGTACTTCTTCCCCCACCGCAAGACCAATTCCAGCTTCGAGACTGAACCGAACCCCCGGAGCCCAGGATCGTCGAACCCTAATGTGTGACTTCTTTCTGAGCCCTATTTTATAATTGACATCTATATGACTTGATGCATATTAATTGTTCATACTCGCATGCATATCATGTGGGTTGGGGGCTTTTATCGACACACCTAATAATTAAATATGGAGATCATATGCGGGTTTTTCTAGTCTTATATTGGCTCCATTTAAATTTGTGTAGCGAACCGATACTATGTTTTGCCTTGTTAAGACAACATTTAAATTGCGGGGTACCTAAACAACATGAACCTATTAATTAATTATCGGGGCCCCGGTTCCGCTTAATATGAACCATGTCATACATCATGCATGTATCATGCCCGATCTTCTGCCATAGTATTAAATAGTGCATCCGGTGTTCTTCGAGCATTTTGCTTCTTCACGGATTAGGCCGATGAGTTGATGCGAGTGTCGACCCGATCTTCGGATGAAACTTCCGCAATGTTTTCAGACGAGCATTCTCCCCCTTTCTACCTATTTTACATTTCTAGTCTTTATTTCCTTCTGTTGATCTATTGTGATCCGTGTTGCGATGCTCTAGTTTTCGTACTCGTGATATCCCTTGCAGCCATTAAATTGCCTTGGACACATCCTATTACCTGTTGTTTGGTAGATAGTCAGCCTTGCGAGTCGTAGTTGCTTGCGCAGGAGTTGCCTCATGCCGTCGATGTTCCACGGTTGTTGGAGTAATGCCTCATGTTTAATGTTGGAGATGATCATGGATTTAATTAACGTTTAATCACTAAAATTGAAGTAGGTAAATAATGCAGAGGCACAGGTGGGCAATAGATGTTATTTGGTTTTTAAACGTCCACTTGTGTCCCGTAGGACCCCGAGTACTTGATATATGTTCTTTGAATATTCGCACTATCCGCATGTGGGACCATGAATCCCCTTAACCCTAGCTTGAGTCATATTTAATTCCTTGGGGCCACAAAGTAGTTTTGGGCTTTATTACTATCCTGTACTTATGCCATGATTTACTCCTTTATTTACGATTGCGCGTGGAGCGCCTGTACTGTTTTGGAAGCAACGTGGAATGTTTTCGCGGTATCGACAAGACCAGTCACACTTTCGGGTTCCCAGTCGTTTATAGCCATTGTCACAAACCTCTGGGTCCGTCTCGGAGCCGGCCAACTTCGTCGCGGGTAGCTTAGTGGGGTGGCCCCCTGAAATCAAATATGAATCTTGCGAATGTTCTGTCGTGATGCCTCGTTGGGTTTTTATTTGGTTTTTCCCGAGGTTGATCGTGCGTGTGTTGCTATTTGTGCCCCCCTGCAGGGTAAAACTTTCTGAAAGCCGTGTCCGCGGTTATGGATGACTTGGAGCACAGTATCTCGATCATAGACAACTATAACTAAAGTAGTGCTATAAATTTGACTTTATAATGACTAGTAATCATCTTCACTATAATAGAATGGCTAAATAAAAGTGCCAGCAACTACTGGTTTTGTTGTCACCCGTTACCATTGTATCTGACTAGTAAGTATTGCAACTACAATGTAATGGCTAAATAAAAGTGCCAACAACTGCTGGGTTTGGGGGATTCCTCATGTTATATGTATCTGACTAGTAAGTACTACAACTACAACAGAATGGTTATTTAAAACTGCCCACTGCTTATTATATCAGGATGACTCATGCTATCTATATCTGACTAGTAATTGCCGCAACTATAATGAAATGAATAAAACTGCCAACCGTGTGAGTTCCTCGGTTGACTTCCTCGGTTGGTATCGAGGGGGAATACTAGGATGGGTATGTTTGGTGTTAGAATCAGGTTGGATCCGAGTAGGTCTTTCTTATCCCTATCTGATAGCCGCCAGTTGTTTTGAGTCTCTATAGGTTGTTTAGTGCATGTTGTGCTGCCGCTTCAGTCCACCATACCTATGTAGGCGAGGACCACCGAATTCTAGTCTCGCCGTGTACTGGCCTCAGTACGGACCGCTCTCTTTTTCCTTTGCCCTTTGTCGGCACCTCTTTTGTTTAAGCAGGTTTTGAGACCGACGTCGTTAGCAGGGTTACCCTTCCGGCTTGGCCTGGGCAGGGTTATGGACGCCATTGGTTATTCTTTAGGGCTCTTAGCCTAATTTGCATCTTGTCCGTACTCGGACGCTGTATCGTTTTCAAGGTGATTTGGATCTTTGTACTATATATTGCATCCTTGACTCGATGAGTCGCTGTTGTATATATCTGTTTTGTGGGTTCCATCGTGGCTTAATGTGTAATAATATTACTTCGTTTTCCACCCACACGCAAGTGCCTGGTGGGCACCTTTGAATCGTTTCTATGCGGGTTTGGCGGGAATCGATGAGACTTGCATAGGGTCGATTCCGAGGGTTTTACAGTCGCATTGCTGGACAAAGGGTTAAAGCAGTAGAAAATGGCCGCAACATTTAGTGGCAAACTGGCCTCAAAATCCGAGTTTTGCCACACTAGAGCCGACCAAAGCGCTGACGTAAGGCTTCGCAGGGATACGACTCAACGCTATCGTCCCCGTGGAGAAGAAGAGAATTCAAGAACCGGCTCAAACGGACACTCTCGCCGGCCAGCATGTGACTGGCAAGAGTTATTTCGGCTACGGCCGAAGACGCCATCAGGGCAATGGACCCTCATTAAGACCATCGTCAGGAAATTAACCGCTATAGAGAAGACCCTGAAACACGTCGTCAGCGAGAGGAGCAAGATCGACTAAGGATGCCCCCACCAAGCCGTCCAGCTGGCAATGCCGGACAAAGAGATGACCCGGATCGTGCTGAATCAAGTAGGGATGGTGCTCGAAGAAATAGGCATCAGAGTCAACATAATGAGGCTCCATCACCACCACCACGTAACCAAGCCGGAAACAATCCACCAGGGCCACCATCGCCTCCTAGCAGCGACCATGAAGGATCCATACGCAGCCATGGAAGCCGCAGGGGCGGGGGCGGAAATGGTGAGAGGAGAAGCATAAATCCGACTCGACCGCGTAGAGGCCGCGAGCCGCCAAAGCGCAGATCTCTGTCGCCAAACCACGCTCTCCATCGCATTGAATCAAACATAGAAGAGCGGCGATACGAGGAATAAGATGTATACGTAGGACCCAAGTGCTTTGGACCATGCATATGTCAAACCAGATTTCCGGTTGACTTTGGTATTGCCAAACATATTCAGCCCTATGACGGCGCCACTCAGCCAGATACCTGGGTCCAGAATTTTTTCCAGGCCAACTGCATCGCCAAAGGAGGAAACATCTTGGTTGCAGTCTGATATCTCCTGCTCATGATGAGGAAGACGGCTCGATAATGTCTCAATGAACTGCCAGAGAATTCAATTCACAACTGGTATGATATGCAAAGTGTGTTGTTTTCAAACATCGAGGTAACATACAGAAGGCCCTGCACAGTCAGAGACTTGCATTGTTGCACACAAAGACCCGGAGAAACTTGCCGGGATTACCTCGGACGCTGGATCGACACGAAGAACTCATGCGAAGGAGTAAACAAACAAACTGCGATAGAAGATTTTATTGCAGGACTTCCAGTCTGATTTTTACGTCATAGGCTGAAGCGTGACCACGTCACAGATTTGGGAGAAATGATAGAAACGACATGTAAATATTGAAGGGAATATCCCCTGAGAGGCAATAATAAAGTGTTTATTATGTGTATTCCAAGTATATGATAGATGTTTATTTTACATGCTATAATTATATTAATACAGAAATGTTAATACATGTGTGTTTAATAAACAAACACAAAGTTCCTAGTTATGCCTCTCTCATAAACTAGCTCGTTGATTAACAACATGATCACAGATTCCTGATCATAGACATTGGATGTTGTTAATAACAAGATCACAACATTAGTGTAATGATGTGATGAACATTCATCCGAAGTATAGCATTACGATCAAATTCATTGAGTTTATATTGCTATAACAACTTACGAAGTGATCCTAATCCTTAGACCATGAGATCATGTCAATCACTAACACCGGAAGAGTTTCTTGATGACATCAAACGTCACACCGTAATTGGGTGATTATAAATATGGTTTCAGAACTAATAAAGTGTTATGTTGAGGCTCATGGATCAAGAGTGGAATTTTTTCATCCTGATGACGGATAGATACACTCTGGGACCTCTCGGTGATATCACATTGGTTAGCTTGCAAGCAAGTGATTTGATCACTAGAATGTTATATCATGGGAATGAGAAAAGAGTGCATGTCGGTAACGAGATCAAACTAGGTATGGAGATACCGATGATCGAATATCGGACATGTAATATATCGTGAAACAAAGGGATTAAGATACTAGCATAACAGGCTCTGATGATCCCAGGAAAGTCATCGTTGAATGTGTGGGAGTCGGTATGGATCTCCAGGTCCCGCTTCTGATTATTGATCGGAGAAGGGTCTCGATCATGTCTGCATTATTCGCGAACCGTAGGGTGACACACTTAAGGGAAACTGACATCCAATTGGAGCAAAAGTTTCAGGTTGGAAAGAATAACAAGCGCAGGAATTTCATTCACTAGATACTGAAACAGGTTTTTGGGTGAAATTGCAGAAAGTGTTTTCGGATGTGAAATGGAATTCTATCAAGGGGTTATATGTGAATGTTTGTCATTAAAGTAATTGACAAAATTCTGAATAAATAAAAGGAGTTTTATTTAATGAGAGTATGCATTAAATTTGGTGGAAATTTAATTGCAATTTTGAGTCGAGGGAGTTGATGAGATTCTTATGAGTGGAGTGTCCACCCACATGAATGAAGGAGGGTAGGGGGAATCCCCCATGGCCAGCAGCCACCCCCTTGGGTGCCCCCTCCTCCTATAAAAGGCATCCTCTCTCCTCTCTCTCACTCACACCTCCTCGTGAAGGATCTCTCTCCCCCTCTAGAATTTATCCCCCATGGTCTCGGACTAGCGAGATACATGTTCCCGGTGGCTATTCAGCAAGAAAGGGTTGTGTTTCCGTTGCATCGCTGGAGGGAGGAGGCGGAGGTTTCTCGGTGTCTTGTACGTGTGTGCGAGAACGGATGCGCTGCTATTTTGCGGCGCTAGGACTTCCTCTCGATCTTGAGATCAGCAAGAGATCGTCTACATCAACCACGAGTTTAACTCGTTAAGCTTTGTCGGTCTTCAAGGGTATGTTCTCTACGGACATACATCCTCCCGTTGTTTGAATATAGTAGATAGATATTGGTACATAGTTCCCATCGTAGATTTTTTTTCTATGCTGCGAACCCTATAAATATACTGACACCGATGATAATTCAGAAGGGCTGCTCAATATTCTGGCCAATCCCAATGTGGCCAAACAGCCAAAGCAAACTCAGAAGCGCAAGAACACCTCGGTCGAAAAGCCGGCTCTAGATAACGCCGCTGTCAATGGAACGTTCGGATCTGGAGGATGAGGAGTGCGCAGAGGTGGCCGGGGTAGAGGTCGTTAAACTTCCTGAATCCAGGGCAGAGGAGACCAGCAACCTGGAATAACTTATACCTGGGCAGACATTGCCAATAATCCCTGTTTCCACCACATGGATAGTAACGATGGAACTACACACACAAACACCTAGTGTCGTTTCAATGACAACATCAAGAAAGACGAATCCGCTGGCAATAGAGCCAAGTGACAAAAAGGAAAGAAAAATTCCGAAAAAGGAAAGGAGCCCAAGGAATATTCTGACATGGAAGAAGCTGAAGCAGCTACAGAGCCCAAGTCGGATGGAAAGAAAACTTTTCCTACTAAGAAAGATGCATACGTCTGCTTCCTTGGATCCCAACATGCTAAAGAAAAGAAGGTGGTTCTTCGTGAGCTCAACGCCACGGTTCCGGCTGTTCCATAGTTTCTGGATTGGTCGGATGTGACCATCACCTTTGACCGTTTAGATCACCTGAGGAAAACACATCGTCCGGGAAAGTTCCCTCTGGTCTTCAATCATCTAATTGATGGCTATGAGTTCTCTAAAACACTCATGGACGGTGGAAGCAGCATTAACATCCTCTATATCGAGATGCTCCACCGCATGAAGCTACACGAGAGCCAGTTGAGGTACAACAGTGTAACTTTCCATGGCATTGTACCAGGGAGACAGGCGGATTTTCTGGGTGAGATTGCTCTGGACGTGACATTCGAAACCCGAGACAATTACCGGACCGAGCCACTCTCTTTCGAGGTGGTACCGTTCAAAAGTGCTTACCACGCCATCTTCTGGCGTCCGGCTTACTTGGAGTTCATGGCTCGTCCCTGTAACATCTACAACATGATCAAACTCCCAGGTCCAAAGGGCGTAATCACCGTACGAGGAAATCCAATGAAGGCGCGGGAGTGCGACGAAGGATCTGCTGCCTTCGCTGAAGCCGTGATGCACGCCCAGGAGTACCAGGAGAGCAAGAAGACCATCGATCCACCCGAGATGCCCGCTACAAAAAATGAGATGGTGAAGCCAAGTTTGCAGTTCAAGGCGTCGGAAGAGACGAAGTAAAAGTCGATGAAGGACGATGATCCCTCCAAGACGAGGAACATAGGGTTAGGCTTAGGCCATGCATAGGAAAGCGTGCTAGTCGAGTTCCTCGAAGCTAATAGTGATATATTTGCATGGTAGCCTTCTGACATGACTGGAGTACCTAGGGAACTTGCCGAGCACTCTCTTAAAGTCTACCCTGACGCTAAACCCATCAAATAGTCCTTACGACGGTTTGGTGATGAAAAGGGCAAAGCAATAGCCAAAGAATTAGCCCGACTAGAATTAGCGGATTTTATAATAGAGGTCATCCATACAGATTGGGTGGCAAAACTTGAACTCGTCCCTAAAAAGGACACCATTGATTTAAGGATGTGTGTTGATTATACCGCTTTGAACAAGGCATGCCCAAAAGATCCGTTTCCTTTGCCAAGAATCAATCAAGTTATCGATTCAACGACAGGATCGGAAATACTCTGTTTTCTCGACGCATATTCCGGATTTCACCAAATACTGATGAAAAAGTCGGATCAAATCAATATTTGTTTCGTCACTCCTTTTGGAACCTTCTGGTATAAAACTATGCCTTTTGGCTTAAAGAATGCAGGAGCAACATATAAACGTACTATGCAACGTTGCCTCAACGACCAAATCGGAAGCAACGTCCATGTATACGTAGACGACATAGCAGTTATGTCCAAAAATAAGGAAACATTAATTTCTGACTTGGATGAAACATTTGCTAGTCTATGAAAATTTCTTATGATGCTTAATCTGAAGAAGTGCTTTGGAATTCCAGCGGGAAAATTGTTAGGTTTCATTGTCTCTGAGCGAGCCATAGAGGTGAACCGAGACAAAATCAAGGCTATTTTAAACATTACCAGGCTGACTCGCCTGAAGGACGTACAACCTCTCACTGGTTATATTGCAGTAGTGAGTCGGTTTGTTAGCCGTCTCGGCAAAAGAGCCTCACCTTTGTACAAACTCTTGAAGAAAACCTATAAATTTGTTTGGACTCAGGAAGCCGAGACTTCCCTGCAGAGTTTGAAAGATCTACTTTCAAACCCACCAGTTCTCACAGCGCCAGAACCTCAGGAACCTATGTTACTTTACATTGCAGCGACCAACAAGGTCATAAGTGTGGTAACAGTAGTTGAGCGCGAGGAAGAAGGCCACGATCATAAGGTGCAGCGGCCAACTTATTATGTGAGTGAGGTCCTGACAGAATCAAAACAACGGTATCCACATCATCAAAAGCTAGCCTATGGAGTGTTCTTTGCATCCAGAAAGCTACGCCATTATTTTTAAGAGCACAAGATCACAGTGGTGAGCACCGCTCTCCTGCGAGTTATAATCAATAACCGGGATCAAAGTGGGGAAGAGAGCTTGCAGCTTTCGACGTTGAGTACAAACTACGTACAACAATCAAGTCCCAAATACTTGCCGAATTTGTCGTTGATTGGACAGAAACGGCAGAAAAAACAAGTCTTCCAGACTCGTAATTTTGGACCCTTCACTTTGACGGATCAAAAGGACGAGGGGGCTCAGGGGCTGGCGTGGTGCTCAAATCACCCCAGGGAGATAACCTTTTCTATGTATTGCAAATACACTTCACGACAACCAATAATATTGCCGAGTATGAAGCATTGCTGCATGGAATACGCATGGCCAAAAATATTGGCATATCAAGACTCATGTTTTACGGAGACTCGGATTTAGTTTCTCAGCAAGTATCCGACATCTGCAATGCAAATAAACACATGGCAGCATATAAAGCTGTTGTGCATGAACTATCTAAATCGTTCGAGGGTTTGAGGTTCAACACATCCCTCGAGCAGAAAATGAGGAAGCAGATGCTCTATCAAGGATAGGCTGTATGTGGAAACAAGTACCGGATGGTGCTTTTTTAGAGCATTTAAGTGTCCCCACCATAGTCGGAGTTGATGGGGACTATCCGACGAAATCCGGATCACCTTTAATAGCAGTTCTGGCTGTAAATCCCAGCTGGACAAAACCCTATCTGGTTTCCTGATAGACGGAAAATTACCCGAAGTCGAAGTCTTGAGCCGGCAGATTGTCCGACGAGCAAAATCCTACATTATAAAAAATGATGAGATCTATAAACGGAGTGTGTCTGTTGTGTTTTAGCGATGTATTTCCTCGGAAGAAGGAATGGAAATCTTAAGAGAAATCCACGAAGGCAAGTGTGGTCACCATGCTGTAGCCAGATCCTTACTGGCAAAAGCTTTTTGACATGGATTCTTTTGGTTCACTGTTGGGGATATGCTATATGGGTATCCTCATAGCATGTCTCTTATCCGGATAACCCGAGTGGCCCACAGTTGGTAGCATGGCCCATGGCCTGCTAGGTGGCCCATTTAGATGCATCCAGAAGGGAGGCCCATGCCAGATAAAGGAAGGCTATGGAGGAGTCACCGACGTACCCGGAACCTTGGAGTGCAAGACACGTTAGACTAGTTGTATACCGTGTAGGACTCTGTAACCTGTACGGCTAGGAGTTTGCCTGTAACCCTAGGACCTGGAGACTATATAAGTCAGGCCTATGGGAGCCTTTAGGGCACAAGTGATATCAACACAACTCATACTCGTGCACAGCGAACCAATCCATGTAACTCGGCGTATTACCATTATAGTGATTTATAGCAGGAGTAGGATTCCGCCACCGTCATGGGATCTGAACCTGGGTAAACTGTGTTACCTCGTACCCACAACCTCTCGCTTTAGCCCACTTCTCTAAACACGCATTGTAAGGACCCCTCCATGGCGTACTCGTCGACAATACCACGATAGTTGGCGCCCACCATGGGGCAAGAGGTGCTTCAGGCTCTAGAACGGGCGAGGACCAAGATCTTCGCGGGAATCGGCGAAACAGTAGCCCTCGGTCGCGTTCTCTTCTCCGAAAATGTTCGGATCGTCCCTCCAGATGAGTTCTGGATCCCGGCGCATACGAACCCTACCCAATGCTCGATCGTCCCCATCAGAGACATCCACCTCTTCACCGGCGAAACCGAATCGGGCACTAGTTCCCTCGAAGTCAGAGGAGCATCAAGACCCATATGGACCTCCTATGGGTAGGATACGTTCGCGGAAGGATCGAAGTCAGATCTCTCTTCGGAGTTTGCCGGCAACGATCAGAAAAATTCAAGTCCCACCCAAACCGCCCCTGTTCAGGATATAACAGTGGAAGATCACTGCAAGTCCACCGTCTTTGCCCGTGCGTCTAGATAGCAGAGATCCAAGTTCGTCGGCGTGGTGACTATCTTCAATATGGCGTGTTGAGTTCAGAGAGAGGGTGAAAACCTCCGCAATTACCTAGCCAGGTGGCTTCGTAAAGGGGCCGACCTGGCGCACTACCCTAATGATGGTGCCATATATCACTTTGTGGAAGGACTGGACCACAGATCACTTCTCCGACATACGCTAAGGCGACAACAAGCTTTAGGACGCCTAACTTTAGAAGGCATGGTGAACACCGTCAACAACTACGCGAAGGCTGAGGAGGCAGCCCAGACAGCGCTTGCACTCTTAGATGGAGCCCCTCCGCCCCAGCCACTGCCTCCGTTTGTCATCGCTGTGCCTGCACCACCACCTCCGATCGTCGTCACTGCCTCCAATCATCATCGCTGTCGTCACACCGCCACCGCCCATCTTCAAGGAAGCCCCGGCGCCCTCCGACTCCGTTCTTGACACGCTCTACGCCGACATTCGCGCTGACTCGGAGGAGATATACTTCAGACGGGAAGAGCTAGACACTGCTATGCAGGAGATGGAGGAGGATTTCCAACGCGACGAGCAGGCCGACAAGGCCGTCACGTCCCAAGAGGTGTTCTTCGCCATTGGGACCGTAAGGAAGAAGATCAACCCAGACAAGCTCCGCCTAAAGCGCTGGACAAGGGGAAGGGACCACCGTTTGCTGCCGAAAATGATCGCGCAAAGGTCATGCCCCCTCCACCTAACCCACTGCAACGGCTGTAGGAACTCAACGTCGTTCCGAGAAACAACAACACCGCAAACCTGCCACCTCCGGCATCTACGTCTGCTGCTGCCCAAATTACTCCAGCGGATAGAGTGATGTAGAACAACTTCCTCATTGAGCCCATTACTGTGGCTCATATTCGGAGCGTATTCCAGCTTGACGAAAAGCGCCAGCAGCTGCTGGAGGAAGCGCAGGCCATCGCGGAGCAAGGCGCAAAGCTAGATCGAGATCTGGCCAATGCGTAGAAGTCAATAGAGAAAGCTAGAGCCATGGAGGCTGAGTAAAAGACTCTGCTCCAGCAGCAGAAGGCTAAGAAAGCTCCGGTTCGTGTCACCAACGATCGTGGTGTACGGAGAAACCTAGGATGGCCCCCTCGAAGCCGCCACAAGCAAAGCCATACATTGACACCGAAGGTAGGCAGATGATTCCCACTCCTCTTCTTAACCTCGCTGTCGCCAAGACCCTTCTGGAGCAGGATAGATCACCCGCAGTTGTGGAACATGTCTATGACCTTATGGCGAAGGCGGCGAAATAGCAGGAAAAGTCCACCTTTTAGAGGCTTGAGTCTGACCCAGCGTTTTGCTAGCCTAGCAATCCTAAGCTGCCATGGGACAGATCTCCTCAGGATGTCGGATCTTAGATGGGTTCATCAGAGAGAAGACATAGGGATGCACACAATACGAAGGATGCTATCCCACTATCATCCGACCATGGAGGCAAGGCTCACCTTCATCGCACATCTCCACCGCCCCGGTCTCCCCGACATTGCGAAGACCCCAAGGCTCACCATCGCACGGACCTTCCTCCACCAAGGCAACGCGGCATCGTCATCTGTGAAAACACGGAGCAGACCCATCATGATGGAGAGTGCAACCAAGGACACAAGAGAATGTCGCGCCATGACCCTCCTCGTCCGACAAGCAACCATGACAAGCGCGATGTGTCGCATGAGGGTAATAGCAACAAGGCTAACCTGCCACCACCTCCACCTCGTCACCACCTAGCAGCCACCATGGCGGAGGAGGCCCGCGTCATTCACTCAGCCCATCCCCTGATGGCAAGAAGAAAATAGAAAGCCCGGAGCCATACGATGCACTTTCACGTCTGGACAAGATTCATGAGGCCCTAGAAGGACAGTACCTGGACCACGTTGCTTTGGACCTGTAATATGGACCGCAACTTACCCCAAGGGTTTCCGGATTGACAAGACCATCAAGCCAATGATGGCACCGCCAAGCCAGCTACGTGGTTGCAGGATTACAACAACGCGGTGGAGATCGCCAGAGGTAACCCCAACGTCGCCGTCAAGTACCTCCAATTGATGCTGGCGGGCACGACCTGAAAATGGATCAATTACTTGCCGGACAAGTCCATCTGCAACTGGTTGGACATGCAAGAAGCGTTCACCAAAAACTTTGAGGGTACGTACAAGCGTCCTTGTACTGTTGGTGATGTATAGCGGTGCGTGCAGGAGAAAGACGAGTCATCTCGCGCCTACCTCTCTAGCTAGCTGGATATGATGAATTCATGCGCAGGAGTGCATGCTCAGACTGCCATGGCCGCCTTCATCGATGGGTTGGAGAAATGTACGTTGCTCCGACATAAGTTGAAGCGCCTGTAGAACAATCACCGGCTAGATATCAAAGCTGATCCAGCTGGCTAGTGAGTTCGCGGCTGCCGACGACGATGCTCGTGGCTCCCTGCCGGCAACCGTCGTTCCAACTCAATCTCGAAGGAACAGCAGCACCAAGCGGAAGAGCCTACCAGAAGAAAAGCAAACCTCCGACATGGTCTCCATGACATTTGCAGGACGAGGTGATATAGGATAGCCTGGCTGAGGATGGCGGGCTGGTCGTGGGTAGTAGTGAGGTAGAGAAACAACCTCGGCAGTGCTCCGCATTCCCCAAACCTACGAGGAGTACCGCGATATGCCGTGCCTCGCACACCAATCGCCATTGCAAGTTCGACAACGACCTCAAGGAGGACCCGGAGTCCGGCTACAAGCAAAGTCGAAAGAACAGACCGCGAGGCAAGGGCAAGGGGAAGAAGAAGGAACAGGATTCCAATGATTCGAGAAAAAGGCGGCCATTTTCCACACTTTCCTTGGCACCCCCACTGTCCAACAACTGAAAACCTCCATGAGGATAATGATGGCTACTCTAGCCCCAGTTCCCCAGTTCCTGCGCTAGTCGGAGATTCCAATCACTTGGGACAGGAAGGATCACCCATACCTCTTCCCTACGGATAACCAGTACGCCATGGTCATCAATCCCCTGATTGACGGCAACGAGTTCACCAAATGTATGGTGGATAGTGGAAGCAACATCAACATCATGTACCTGGATACGCTGCACAAGATGAACTTGACGAAGACCAACCTAAGGCGGACCAGCACCGTGTTCCATGGCATAGTTCCTGGCCGGGAGGCTCGGTCCCTTGGGTGCATCACACTTCAGGTCACTTTTGGCGATGTCAACAATTACCGCCAAGAACGCATGACCTTCGAGGTGATCCCTTTCAAGAGCGTGTACCACGTCATATTCGGACGTGACATCTTCCACGCCTTCATGGACAAGAAATGCTTCGTCTACAACAAGCCCAAAATAACCGGACAAAACAGCATCATCGTTGTATCTGGAAGCTTTACCAAGGCAAGGGACTGCAAGATTGGAGAAGCAGCCTTTGCGGAAGCTGTCCTCCACTGCGAAGAATTCAAGGAGATCCAGATCAAGGTCGGTGCCTCGGAGATGCCGGCGTCGAAGAAGCAGATTTCTGACTCTGCCACAGCATTCAAGGCCGCCATACGAAACCAAGCCGGTGGAACTTGTGGTAGGCGATGCCTCCAAGACCACCGCCATTGGAACAAACCTGGACCCTAAATATGAAAGCGTGCTCGTCAAGTTCCTCTGTGAGAATAGGGACATCTTTGCCTGACAACCTACCGACAGGAAAGGTGTACCTAGGGAACTTGCCGAGCACAGCTTGAATATTGATCCAAAATGTCAACCGGTGAAACAACCTCTGCGACGCTTCGGAGACGAGAAGAGACGCGCCATAGGCAAAGAGATAGCTTGGTTACTTAAGGCTAGTTTTATCCGAGAAGTCCTGCACACCCGATGAGTGGCCAATCCTGTACTTGTCCCCAAAAAGGGAACCAAATAATTAAGAATGTGCATTGATTACACCGGATTGAACAAAGCATGTCCCAAAGATACGTTTGCTTTGCCTCGCATTGACCAATTCATTGACTCGACGGCTGGATTGGAGCTTTTGTGTTTTATCGATGCATACTTAGGATACCATCAGATTAAAATGAGGAAATCAGACCAATTGGCCACTTCGTTCACCACACCTTACGACATGTTTTGCTATGTCAGGATGCCCTTTGGGCTAAAAAACGTAGGTGCTACGTACCAGCGGACAATGCAATGTTTCCTACACGATCAAATTGGTCGGAACGTTCACGCCTATGTGGACGATATTGCGGTGATGTCTAAAAAGTCACACGGCATAATCTCTGACTTAAAATAAACCTTTGATAATCTCCGGAAATACAACATGATGCTTAACCCAAAGAAGTGCGTCTTCGGTGTTCCTGTCGGCAAATTGTCGGGCTTCATTGTTTCCTAGCATGGAATCGAGGTCAACCCGGAGAAAATCAAAGCCATCTTAAACATAAACCGTCCGACATGCCTGAAGGACATAAATCGGCTAACAGGCTGCGTTGCAGTAGTTAGTCGGTTCGTTAGCCGACTTGGAGAGAAGGCTCTGCCTCTATACAAGTTGTTGAAGAAGGTGGACAAATTTACATGGACGGACGAAGCAGATGCAACATTGAAATAGCTAAAGGAGATACTTTCCTTGGCGCCTATCCTTGCAGCACCCGATCCTATTGAGCCTATGTTAATTTACATGGTGGCCACCAACCGGGTAATCATCATCGTCGTCGTGGTAGAGCGGAAAGAACCAGAGAATGAGTAGGGAGTTCAACGACTAGTTTACTATGTAAGAGAGGTCTTGACGGAGTCCAAGCAGCGTTACCCGCACTACTAAAATCTAGCTTATGGAGTGTTCCTTACTTCTCGGAAGCTAAGGCACTACTTCCAGGAGCACCCTATCACAGTTGTGAGAAAGCTCCACTGTCCGACATCATCAACAATAGCGACGCTACAAGAAGGGTCGCGAAGTGGGGCATTGAACTTGCCGCCTTCGAGATCACTTACAAGAGACGCGACGCGATCAATTCACAAGCCTTGGTGGATTTTATCGCAGATTGGACGGAGATGCCAGATGCTACCCCTATACCAGAGACAGAATAATGGGTGATGCACTTTGACGGATCAAAGCTACTCAATGGATCGGGGGCTGGTGTACTGTTACAGTCACCAACTGGGGAAAATATACACTACGTTCTGCAGATCCACTTCGAGGCTACGAATAACATGGCAGAGTATGAAGCACTCATTCGCGGACTACGTGTAGCCAAGGATATTGGCATCAAGCGCATAGTTTGTTGTGGAGATTCCGACTTGGTTGCCCAGCAGGTGGATGGCACCAGGAATGCACGGAACCCTATGATGGCAAGATAGCCAAGATCTTCTTGGGATACGAAGTCAAGTATGTCCCAAGGGAGCAAAATGAGGCGGCTGATCTACTGTCAAAGCTTGGATCAGGGTGCAAACAAATTCCACCTGGCATTTTCCTGGAGCATCTACGGACACCATCCATGAAGGGAGCGGACACCGATAACCCGGATAGAGTTGACTCTTTCGTTCACACACTGACAAAGGTCCCTCGGCTTGGACAAACCGTTCGTGGAATATCTCATACATGGAACTTTGCCAGACGACGAGGCCAAAAGACGACAAATAGTACGTCGAGAAAAGGGCTATACCATAATCAATGGAAAGCTCTACAAAATAAACACCACTGGTGTATACCTCAAGTGTGTTTCCCAGCAAGAAGGTATTTAAATCCTTCATGGGATCCATCTCAGAGATTGCGGGCATCATGCCACTCATCGATCGTTGGTCTCCAAAGCCTTCCGGCAAGGATTCTACCGGCTGACCACGAAGGCGGACGCCGATAAGCTGGTTGAGACATGCATGGGATGCTAGTATTATGCCCGAGAACCACATGTTCCAACTGAAGAATTGCGAACAATACCAATAACTTGACCGTTTGCAGTCTGGGGGCTAGACATGGTTTGTCCATTACAGACGGCGCTATGTGGGTTTACGCATCTTCTCTTAGCAGTTGATAAATTCACCAAATGGATAGAAGCTAAACCCATTAGAAAGCTTGATGGGGAAACTGCCCATAGGTTTGTCCGGGATCTAGTGGTGATTTTTGGTCTCCCACATAGCATTATCACCGACAACGTCAGCAACTTGTCACTCAGAGAAGTGGAAGCCTATTGTTGGGAGAAGGGCATCCGACTTGACCTAGCATCTGTGGCACATCCACAATCCAATGGTCAGGTTGAGCAAGCCAATGGATTAATTCTACTAGGAATCAAGCCACGTCTTGAGGCACCGCTACATAGAGCAGCTGGAGCCTGGGCGGAGGAATTACCATCTGTGATGTGGAGTTTACGAACTACACCCAATAGATCTACCAGCTACACCACTTATTTCATGGTATATGGAGCATAATCCATCCTGCCTTCCAACATCCTTCACGATTCACCAAGAGTTGCCACCTACGACGAAGATGACGCTGAAGAATCCAGATGCCTAGATGTGGACCTTCTCGAGGAAGAGCGTTTATTGGCATGCCAAAGATCCGCCATCTACCAGCAGAAGCTACACAACTACCATAGTCACCGCATTCGGCATCGCTCATTTAAAGAGGGGGATCTGGTGCTCCGACTTAAGCAGAAGAAGTCACACAAATTATCCCGGCCATGGGAAGGACCGTTCATCATAAGAAAGGCGCTGCTCAATGTGTCTTACTACCTCGTTGACAATTGTGAACTTGAGGATAAACCCAACAATGATCATAAGCATAAGCGACGTGACCCGGATGATGATTACCCGGAGCTTGATCGGCCATGGAACATAGCACAGCTACGTCCTTTTTACACATAACATTTTTTATCTATTGTGTACGTCTTATATGGTCAATGAAATAAATATCTCTGGTTCACTCATATTATTGATTCTTTTACCTCCTTTAGTGTTAATTTTTGGATCGTATAAAACCTTTATGCACAAGCTTTGCATTTGCACTTGTGAAAATTCCGCCTACGGGCGTTAGCTTAAGTTTCTTGGTCTACACGTTCTTTGTTGTTTTTATGTGGATGCTGGAGTAGTGACTTTTGGCACTTGAAGTCGGCAATTTTCCGCTTAGGCTTTTGACGGTGCCATTCGGCATCATCACCTGAGTGCATGGTTCCGACTACGAGTCTTGTGACTCACGCAAGGTCAAGCATAAAAACCAAAGTAATGGATAAGCCAACACTTTCTTAAAAAATATTTACATGCTGAAACTAGTACTTGAGTAGCAGGAAATTACAACTATTGTTTTTCCGCCTTAAGTTAACATATTAGTTTTTCCGCAGACACCAATCCAGAGGAAACAAATATTACAATGTGTTTTTAGTCCTCTAGCGCAGGAGACTTTGAAGCAGCATCGTCAGCGGCAGGAGAGCCATCTTGATCTTCATGGAAGTCGGTGGTCCTGAGGGACTCGGAGGAGCTTTGGTGGTCGCCGTCAATGATCTCCAAAGGCACGAGCACGTTGTGGTCGACCAACTCGGCAACCCTTGTGTCAAAACCCGCGAGTGATGCATAGATAGCCTTATGGTCAATCTTCTGTCCTTCGTCGTCTACGTCGGGAAGACCCGAGGTTATCGTATTGATGTCGGCGTTCTCGTAGTGTGCTTTGACCATTGCCAGCAACATCCTTGCACCAGCCCGGGTACATGAAGCTTTCTAGCTTACGATAAGATCGGAGGCTTGGCGCAAGATCTCCGAGTACTTCATCATGGAGTCCACCGCCTTGATGTTGATATTGAGGGGCTTGGCAATCTCCTTGGCCTACTTGACGTCAGTGCTGACAAAGTTGCCGGCGAGAACCATGCATTTCTTTGGCAGAGGAGGCGACTTGGTTAAACAAATGGGAGCTACATTTCGGACAAACAAAGTAGCATATGAGTTCAATAACACAAAAAGTTCAGAGTATCTAGCTTATAGAAGTACAAGACGAAGATCGATTACCAAAGTTGCTCGCCTCGGCTTGCTGGAGTGTCTCCTCCATGGAATCCCGCTCTTGTCGGAGGATCTTGTATGCATCAAGGTTGTGCTGATTCTACTCGTCGGCAGCTTTCTTCTGCTCTTTGAGCATCGCAATCTCCTCCTTCAAGAGGTTCATCTCCGTGTTGGCGGACTCCTGTAGGGCCTTCATGTACTCCTCGTGCATCTTCAGAGTATCAGTTCTCTCCTGCTTCAGGATTTTGTTCTCGCTATCAAGCAACTCAATGTGCTTGGATTGCTCGACAATGTCCTTGTCCTTTCTCGACAAGTTTGAATACAAAAACGAAAAGGAATAACAGACTCTTGCTCTTGGTGATTTGTTCCTTCAAGAAGGCAGTTTTAATCTTTTCGGCTTCCAGCTCTGCGCGCATCTTATGGAATTTCTCGTTGACGACGCTTCTCTGAGCATTCTCGTTTTGTGGAAAGAAGATCAAAATCACTTAGTATACTTGGAGCATCTAGGCGGATAAATATCCACCTAGAGGTTTGGGGGCTACAGTGAGAGTTTTTAACTTGGCAATATGCTTAGTCTTTCTTTAAGCATCTAGTCGGAACTAATTTAGTTTTCAACTAGAAGCTTGGGGGCTACAGTATGAAGTTTTTAACTCAGCATTATGCTTAATCTTTATTTAAGCATGTAGTCATAACTATTTCAGTTTCAACTAGAGGCTTGGGGGCTACAGTATTGAAATTTAAAAACACTGTGTATGCTACTCTAAAAGTATCTAGTCGGAATAATTCATTAAAACTACATACTTGGGGGATACAGTGAGAAGTTTTCTATCTTAGTCACTCTTAGAGCATTCAGATGCAAAGACCTATGGTTTTCCGTCTAAATCCTCGGGGGCTACCGTGGGATACTACTTATGAAATGCAAAAGGCAAGCAAAACATACAAGTGCGATGATATTGAGGTTGGTGGCGCTCTCGGCAAATATCTTGCTGAAGGAAAGGCTATTCCCTCGCAGGATATCCGCCTCCTTGAGCAACTCCTCAAGGCTGCATGTCGGAGAAGTTGGAGCCACACCAGGATACAGAGTTTAGCTACTCGGCATGAGCACCGGGTAGACTATCTTCGGAAGCTCTATTGACGTCCTGGGTGCAGTAGCGCCACCTTCGGGAGACGTTCCGCCTACCACCATTGCCTTACTGCTACCAATGGCATCCATAGCCGGAGCTTCAGCCATTTTGGTTGCGGTGCTTTCTTGTGTCGCCTGATCGCCGACAAGGACAAGATCCGCGGAGCCACCTGGATCCACCTCCATGGCGAAGGGGCCAGATGCTTCTTTAGTCGGAGAGCTTGTCGGTGCGGTAGCAGGATGGACGCTGGGAGTGGTAGGGGCGATGGTAGGAGATTATTGGTGCAACACATCTTGGTGCAACATGTCTCTAATGTTTTTAGAAGCCCCCGATGTTTTGGAGGACTTCTTCACACTCAAACTAGCATTCTTCCCGAAATGTGCAAAAGTACAGGAACAAGACGAGAAATGTACAATGTCAGAAGATAATAAGCTTACACAACGGTGGGTGCCTTGGTGAAAGGGATGCTGGTAATCTTTCTTTTCTCCACCTCCTTGGTGGCAATCGACTGCTTGGAGGCTCGACCCTCCGTCTTATTCTTTTTGTCTCTGTCGGCAGCGTCAGAGGTGGAGCTCTTCGGCTTACGCGCCAACGGAACATCGTCGTCGGACACGACACTGACTTCCTTCATCTTGTGGTCAAAGATTTGGACAGCCATGCTATCCTCCTCTAGACTTTTGAGCTATTAAGTGAAATCCCAAAGTGTTACATGAGATGGTAATGGCTAGATGGAAGACCTGGAGTATATGTCATATAGGGAAAATAAATTCCTATCTCTAGGCACGTGCCGTCAACGAACATGTCGTAGGTGATGGTGAAGCCACGCTTCCTATCCTTCGCATTGACGATGTCTTTGAGGTGGATCTTGATGGAGTCACTCGAGAAGTTATCCTCTGAGTTGCGGAGGCTATCCTTCCTGTCCTTGGTGTACTGGTGCATCAGCTTTGAGCGGTGCTGCAGAGGCTGGATCCGCCTGATGTACCAGCTCATGGCCAGGTACAATCCGGTCAGACCTGTCTCTATGAACCACTCTATCCGCCTTATAGCGCAGGAAGCGTTGTTGTCAGAGGGAAGGGTGGATTGGGATATCCATGTCAAGGCTTGAGCGGCGGCCCCATCGACGAAGTCCGGGTACGTCTCTTGTCGGCCGACCAGAGGGATATCTGGCTTGTAGAAGTACGTATACTGCCAGTTCTTGCAAGACTCATGGCCAACGATGTCGGGGAACCACAGACCAGGTCGGATCATAAAACTAATCGTTCCGCAATTCCTGATCTCGTCCTTGCTCGCTCCGGCTTCCCTCTTGATGGTGAAGAAGTAAATAAACAGATCTAACCCAGGCCTAATCCCTAGGTAACCCTCGCAAAGCGCCGCATAGTTGCTAAGCGCTAGGATGCTGTTGGGGGATAAGTTCTGAGATTGAACCCGGTAATGCTTGAGGACAGCAAGGAAGAAGTCGGAGATCGGAAGGGAGATGCCGCGTACCAGTTGCGCTTTTAGGTACACCTTCTCTCTCTCTTGGGGAGAAGGATTGACCTTGCCGTCCGGGGGGTATACTTCGTAGAGCATCTCTTTGATATCACCATCGGTGATATCAGAGCCGCGCCAGTCTCCCTTGTGGGAGTCACTTTCCTCCTCCAGCAGCTCCAGCCCCGCTGGAATATGGTTGTTGCCGGTGGTCTCCACCACCGCAGACCGCGACACCACCACACCTTCTGGGGCACGTGGACGGCGCTCGCCGGCTTGGTCGTAGAATCGCTCGCCGACGCCATGGAAGAGGTGGAACTGCTGCTAGCCATTGGAGAGAAAGGAGAGGAGACTGGGAGATTGGGGGTGGAGCTAGGGTTTTTCGCGTGCGCGCGGAGAGCTCGAGGAGGTGCTCGCAGGAGGAAGATGATGATGCATGGGAAGAATGAGGTGAAAAGATAGTCTGTCACGGTAGAAATTCATAACCCCCAGCGTCAAGATTCGTGCAAAGTGATCGAATGGTCGGCGCCTGGACGACGTGTGCGGGCGTGTGCATAGAAATTTCGCCACGTTCCTAACCGCCACCGCCAACGGTTCGTATCCTTCGCGCGGGAAAAATGAACATGATTGCATTCCCTACATGTGTGAGTTACGAGGCATTGCTGACCTATGGCCTACATCGTTCTATATGACATAGGCAGGTGAGCCATCCAATCGAAAGATTCCGGCATTGACGGATTCAGTCTGGCTACAAGAAGAGTACGATGGAAGATTCATCTGTTCTCTGACTTACAAGTTTAAGACAGAGAAACATTGCAGGGTTCTTGGGAGGACTACAAGATATTGCTTGACGATTTGCCAACATGCATCTAGATGGAGCATTCAACCTGAAGAGGCAAGAAGGTGTAAAATCTCGTACTTCTCCGGGGGCTACTGTTGGGTATATGCTATATGGGTATCCTCATATCATGTCTCTTATCCGGATAACCCGGGTGGCCCATAGTTGGTAGCATGGCCGATGGCCTACTGGGCGTCCCAGTTAGATGGATCCAGAAGGGAGGCCCATTCCAGATAAAGGAAGGCTACGGAGGAGTCATCGACGTACCCAGAGCCTTGGAGTGCAAGACACGTTAGACTAGCTCTATACCGTTTAGGACTCTATAACTTGTCCGGCTAGGACTTTGCATGTAACCCTAGGACCTGGCGACTATATAAGTCGGGCCTATGGGAGGCTTTAGGGCACAAGTGAGATCGACACAACTCATACTCGCGCACAATGAACCAATCCATGTAACTTGGCGTATTGCCATTATAGTGATTTATAGCAGGAGTAGGATTCCGCCACCGTCGTGGGAACTAAACCTGGGTAAACTGTGTTACTCGTACCCGCCAACCTCCCACCTTACCCCAAGTCTCTAAACATGCACAGTGTGGACCCCTCCATGGCGTACTCGTTGGCAATACCACGACACTCACAACTAAGGCAAGTGCCGATAAACTGGTCAAAATGTGCAAGTGTTGCCAAAAGTATGCTCATCGGGCACATGTTCTGGCTAAATAGCTGCGAACAATCCCTATTACATGGCCGTTCGCGGTCTGGGGGCTTGATATGGTAGGGCTGTTTCGCACGGCAAAATGTGCATTTACTCACCTACTAGTGATGGTGGATAAATTTACAAAGTGGATTGAGGCTAAACCCGTAACAAGTTGCGATGGAGCCACAACCAGAAAGTTCGCCGAGGACGTAATCATCCGATTTGGATATCCGCACAGTATAATTATTGACAATGGGAGCAATTTTTCCATGGGTGAACTTGCCGAATTCTGCAAAGAACAAGGGATTCGACTTGATATTGCATCATTCGCGCATCCACAAGCTAATGGATAAGTCGAAAGAACTAATGGCCTCATTTTACAAGGAATCCGACCTTGCCTCGAGGCACTTCTTCGTCGGGCCGCGGGTGCTTGGGTGGAAGAATTACCGTCTGTGATATGGAGTTTACGTACAACTCCTAACAGATCAACGAGCTATACTCCTTTCTTCTTGGTCTATGGTGCAGAAGCAGTTCTTCTGAGTGATATAATTCATCAGTCTCCACGAGTCAAAGCGTATATCGAAGAAGATGCAGAGGTTTCTCGATAAGATGATCTCGATATAATTGAAGAAGTATGCGTCATTGCAAAACACAGATCTACAACCTATCAGCAGAAGTTGCGCAAGTATCATGGTCAGAGTGTGCAAAACCGTTTTTTTAGAAAAGGCGATTTGGTTCTCTGACTTGTCCAAAAGAGAAAGCACAAACTTTACCAAATCTGGGAAGGACCTTTCATGGTTAGCAGAGTTTTGCATAATGGGTCATATTATTTAACCGATGTGAGACCAGTCAATGAAAGGCCTGATACTCAGAAGAGAAAGAGAGCTGGTGGTAGCACAAACCCTGATAAAATAGACTGTCCATGGAATATTGCACAGCTATGTCCCTTCTATTCTCAGTTATATTTCCTTGTAACCATGTATGTACATGTTCAAAGTGAAATAAAGTATTGGTTTCCTCATAAGTTATCTTTGAGAAGTTTTTGCCATCTTATTTCCAAAAGAGCATGTCATTTTTTCAAAAATCCTAGAATGCTTGAAAGTACTTTATGCTCATGTTCGTTCTGGTTACGATTTTTTATTATCTAAAAATGTTACTCTAGGGTACAAAGTTTAATTTATTGTCTATACTTTGGTTTTTATCTGATTACTTAGACGCGGGAATTTTCCGAGTAATGAGTTGTTCATACTGGAAGCCGGCTTTGTTTCCGAGTTTAAACTGGTTTAGCAATTGCGCTCCATTGCTCGGTAAATTTTCCGTGCTAAAGGTTGGCCGACCCATAAAAGAGACGAGGCAGAGAGCTAGATAAAACGACAATTATAGGCATAAAACATAAAGTGCTTCAGAAATTTTCAAGCACATGCATAAAATATATAAGAAAAAAGTGTTACGATAGTAAAAGCATCAGTTATTTACAAGACCAGCACAAAATAATACATTGTATCCATCATTACATTGCCATGTGTTCGTAATAATGCATAAATATTGTCTATACTGCAGAATTAGGCGGTGGTGATGAAGCAGGTGGAGCACTGGAGTCAATAGCATGGTCGCCCTCGATCTCAGACTTAGAAGCATTGCTGTCTTCTGGCTCTTGGGGCAAGGGAGGCATATCGACGGATCCGAAGAATGGCATCGTATAGTTGGTCATCTCCATCACACGACAAGCATAACCTGCACAAGATTCTTGGATAGCCTTGATGTCTTGCGGGTTGCCCTCATCATCCTCCTCGGCAATGCCCTTGGTGACGTGCCAGATTTCCATCTCGTTGTGGTGGATCATCACCATGGTCAGAGATGTCTAAGCAGTAGTGCGAGCGTAGGAGATCTTCCAGTCTTCGATAAGCTTTGGTATTGTGTGCAAGTCGTAAAGCTTAACGACCTCGCCAGCCTCTTCTAGAGTTTGGCGGAAGTCGTACAAGATATCTCCGACGAGCTTAATGCGCTCAAGGCGAGGTTCGGAGGTAGAAGAGTTGGAAAGATTCAGGGAGAGTGGGAAAGAACCAAAAATTCAAAATTCAACTAAAAATAAAGTCGAAAAATCAACAACAAAAGAAAGATTCGGAAATCTTACCTAGCACAGAGTGATACCATTGAGCATGCTCCTTGCGGAGACCGTTTAGTTAGTTCTTCTTGAGATCAGCTAGTTCTTTGTCTTGGAGGGCTAGGAGCTTCTTGATCCTCATGGTCTCGTGATTGCTTAACTCCAGGACTACAGCTTTGGATTTCTCCGATTCTACATTTAGCTTCTCAAGCTTGTCCCGGAGTTCCGCTTTCTCTATCTCTAAGACCTTGAAGTTCTTAGCTTGCTCCACCATCTTGCTAGACTGACATAACAGTTCTGCAAAGACAAAATATCAGTCGGAGAAAATAAATTCGACTATGACAAAAAAGATAACTGACAAAGAGGAAGCTGGAAAAGTTTACCTTCTGCTTCATCTTTCTCAACCTTCAACTTTGAATTCTCAAAGCGCAAAGCCTTAATCTCTTTGCATTTATTGCTAATATTCTTGAGCAATTCCTGGTTGGAAGATGAAATTTTCTGTAAGTTTAGAGAGGGAATACCGTCAGACGGAAGCTGCAAATTTAGCTAAGTAAAATTACAGCGCGAGCCTTGGGGGCTACACTACATCGTTCTTTTGCAACCTAAAAGTATCAACTCGGATCCAACGATGTTTATTCGGCTTTATGCTTGGGGGATAGAGGATATGATAAGAAATGCAAATAAGAATCGGAAACTTACAATGTGTTCCAAGTGCATCTTTTCAAATCCGAGTTTGGTGCTGTGAAACACCTTCTTGGTAAGGGTGAGGGAAGGAACATCCATCGCTGGAAACTCACCAGATGCGAATTTAGCGTCCCGGAAATTTTTTCGGTCTAGGAGGTTAACCAGCTTGACGTCCTCCTCCTCTTGGCTTGCTGCTTCTGGAGTCAAGATTTGCTTCTCAAGACTAGATTGAGCCAGTCTGAGGATCTTTTCCTTCTCTTTCCTCATCAAGATAGAGGCAGCGGAGCCGGCCACTCTGTCCATCATTCTTGTGGATATTACCATGGGATCATTTCCCTTGACGGGTTGACCCTTGTTAGTTGCCTGGTCATCAACGGTGACAAGGGCTTTCGAGATTTTGCCAGCATCAGGAGAAGCAGAAGCTCCCTGGCTGATGGAGTACTGGATGGAGTCGATGGCGGCACATCAGGGGAGATAACAAGCGTCTGCTGACGCATATGCTTGCCCGACATGCTGTCCAGCTTGGTATTTCTCTTCAAAAGTGATTTAGCTCTAGAACACTAAAATCCTAAAATATTAGGTGTTCTCTAGAAAGAAACAAAAGTACCAAAAGTACTGAAAATTAAAGATAGGGTTCTTACTTTTTAACTATTGGCAGCACTTGGCTACAAGCAGCAACAACTTCTTTCGCCTTGCGCTTCTTGGAGGCGGGGGTGGCAACTTCTTGCACCTCATGATCCTCCATCACTCCCAGATCATCTGAAGCATAGCCCTCTAGTGGAGCTAGCTCAGACTCGGAGAGTCTCTCGAGCTCGAAAAGTTGAAAAGCATCGATGAAAATAGAGTTAGAGAAAGAACATAAAAGAACGACGAAATGCAAAAGCAGAGTCAAAATATTTACCGGAGTTAGAGGACAGTTGGTCGTATACATCTTCATGGAAACTTCCGGAACTTTTTGTTCCACTCTTTCCTTGATCAATATTGCATGAGGGTCTTGTAGTCCTTCGCCGGAATCTGGTTGAACTGACCCGCATATTTTCCTTCTTACTGCTCTTGATCTGGTGCATGAGGCGATCTCCGTGGTGCTGGAGAGGCTGAATTCGGCGCTCCAGCCAGCAGTGGATCAAGTCAGATCCACGGTGGCCTTCATGCTTCATCAGAAACTCAATCCGTCTCTTGGCGAGGATCAAGATATCCGACAGCTTCGGCGCCTCCGTGTCCCATGAGTTTTGGTGGGAATCGGCACCGTCGACGAACACCTAAAGACCTTCCGCGTTTCCAGGAGTCGGAATATCCTTGTGGTAGAAGAAAGTTCTGGCCCAACGTTTGACGGATTCACTGGCATTAATCCTAGGATAAACTCGGTTTCTCCTTAGGACTAAGCTAAGAGTGCTGGTGGTGTAAGGCACACCAGCACTAATGGAATTCTTCCGAGTACCATAGTAGTACCGGAAAAGGGTGAGACTTGGCCTAATGCCAAGAAACCCCTCGCACAAAGCTGCGTGAGTACTAAGATCAAGCAGGGAGTTGGGAGGAAGGTTATGGAGTTGCACACCATAATGATTGAGGACCTCGACGAAGAAGTCCTACGGTGGCAGGTTGAGGCCACGGTCGATGTGCGTGCTGAACAGCACATGCTCGCCGTCGCACCGGGCGGGAGCAGCATGTCCTGAGGCGCTCCCCCACACGCCAGTGATGATGAGCCCTTCGTTCTCCAGAGGCCCTGCATCTTTCTTTCATCCGCCGCCGACGAACCCGCCGCCTCTCTTGAGGTTGTGGCAGCCGCCATTGATCTTGGATAAGAAAGTGCATGTAGGGGGAGAGAGATTTTTTGAGGTGTGCAGATGGGAACTGGTGCTGAGCGCTCGAGGAGTACGAGGAGGCAATGAATGAATCGATGGAGAGGTGAATCTCAGAGAAAGGGTTTTCTCCCCTCTTTTATTTATCTCTGTCTCAAGATTCGCGGGTTAACATGTGCGATTATCGCCAAGCATATAGGAGAGGGGAAGTTAGATTCCTCGCGACTCTTCCATCCCCTTGATTTTTGCGAAGGCATTGAAACGGCATTCTGTTCCGTAAGGAACGGACCCACCAACGGTCGTGCTAATGGGACTCCTGTCAATGACATGACCTGTTCTGAAAAGTTGTTAGTCCGCACGCCGCTAAACAATCCGGCTTATGTTTCAAACCAAGCACGGAAAATACTAAGGTCAGATCAAGATATATCCGACTCAATTGACTCGGAATCCTACATTAATGAACGAAGTTTTCGGGACCCCTTCAAGATTCTCAAGACAAAGGAACCATCAAGGTAGACGATTTATCTGACTTTGGATCTTGGAGACTTCTCGGGTCTACTGTTGGGGATATAGTTTTCGGGTATACCCACATGACTCTTTGACCAAGGTGGCCCACCAACGGGTTAAATCTATGCTTGACGAGCAGCCCAGTCAGAGAAAGAGGAGGAGTCAGTTCCGTCTATGACAAGGCCCAGAAGAGTTACCGACTTAGGCTTGTAATATTACTTGTAGTCCAAGATGTACATAGTTACCGACTCTATAACGTAGCTGGATAGGTCTCTCCTGTAACCCTAGGCCCCGGTGACTATATAAACCAGCCCTATGGGAGCCTTTAGGACACAACTCAATTCAACACAACCACAACCAACTCGCACAGGCAAACCTCTCTTGTAATACGCTATAACATCCTGCTTACGCCGATATACTATTTGGTTGCTAGCAGGAGTAGGATCCAATCACCGCAGTCGGATCTAAACCTGGGTAAACTTGTGCTCATCGCTCCTGGAACATCCGACGTCTCACACCCCATCCTTCCAACGCCACTAGGACCCTCTATGGCGTACTTGTCGACAATCCGACGACACTTGAGGTATTCCGATGCCCTGGAGCGCTGTTTGTTGCGGAACCCTGATCTGCGGGCCTCAGATCGTCTACCCCCTAAACATTCTTATGATGGGGGTTTCTAGGCATAGCTCTCTTTTTTTGTGTGTTTTTTAGGTTATAGGATGATGTAAAACCTTGTTGGTTCATAAGGTGGGTCACTATCCTACCCGGTTTCAAAGGAACGGGGAGATTCCCCCTTATACAAGTCTAGAACCTTCGCTTCTAGGTTTAGAGCACATGCATGCGGGGGGGACACTTGCAAGCACCCGGAGACTAGTAGGTTTTGTATGTTTCAAAATAGCACCACACTTTCATGCATGTGCTAGGGCCACATGCATGCAGGTCCTTGAGGTATTCCGATGCCCCGGAGCGCGGTTTGCTGCGGAACCCTGATCTGCGGGCCTCATATCGTCTACCCTCCTAGACATTCTTCTGATGGGGGTAACCCGACATATCCCTCTCTTGTTTTATGTTTGTTTAGGTCATAGGATGATGTACAAAAATGTTTGTTCACAAGTTGGGGCACTATCCTACCCGATTTCACCGAAACAGGGAGTTTCCCCCTTATACAAATCTAGAACCTTCGGTTCTAGGTTAGAGCATCGAGAAAGCTTTCTCCATACGAGGGTATCCAAGTGGACTTTTCTTTTTTGTTTTGGTTTCTTTAGGACACATGTACATGGAAAACAAAAGTTGGGTGAACTTTGCCATAAAATAGGCTCTGGTTGCCGCTTGGCGGGAGTTTCCACGTATATATCCAGGATTTTACTAAGTGTAAACGCATGTCTACAAAGGGGGTCACACTTGGAACTTACACATGGCTCCTACCAACTGTGCAGCACACTCACACACATATGCTAGGGACACATGCAAGTTTTCATCTGATTCTGACGCTCTCGTGGTCTTCCTCTCGCGAAACCCTGAGCTGCGTGCCTCGGATCGTCTACCCTCCTAGACATTCTTCTGATGGGGGTATTCTGGCATAGCTCTCTCTTGTTTTGTGTTTGTTTAGGTCATAGGATGATGTAAAACCATGTTTGTTCACAAGTTGGGGCACTATCCTACCCGGTTTCACCGGAACAGGGAGTCCCCCCTTAAACAAGTCCAGAACCTTCACTTCTAGGTTTAGAGCGCATCAATGCGAGGGGGGTCACAATGTCTTAACTAATACTAAAAACAAATAGTCAAAAAAAGTTCAATACATAAATATAATTGAAAGAAAAAATGGAAAGAAAATTAGAAAAATGCATTAGGCACACGACAAAGGATAAAACACATGGAAAATCGTCCTTTGCCGTGTGTCATTCCTCTGGTACACGACAAAGAGTCCTTTGTTGGGTGTCTCTCCTCCGGCACCCGGCAAAGAGTCCTTTGCCGTGTGTTTTCCTGCTGTACAAGACAAAGGCTAGTCCTATCCAGTTATTTACCCGCGCGGGCGCACACGAGCCCTATCCACTCGCCCCCACCTACCAGCCACACACCCGCGCTCGACCCCGAACCCTCGCGCCGCCGCTAGCCCTGCCCCTGCCTCCGTCGGCCCCTCGCCCGCCCCACCCAGCTGGCGTCCGCCTTCCCCCCCCCCCCCCACCCAACCCGACCTTGTTGCTATCGCCCGCCCCCGCTGTAGCCCCCTCCTCCCTTCCCATGTCGTCCCGCGACAGCCGTCATGGCCCCGTTTGCACCATAGGATGTGCGGCCTGCTCGCGTGCAAGGTGGGAGGAGCTCCGGCCGGCTGCTCCCCTCCTCCACCGAGCGGCATGGCCGCTCCTCTCCTCCACCTCGTCGCCCCCATATCCTCCACCGAGCCTTCAGTGGAAAGGTAAGAGTTTTTTTTCTTATTTTATCTATTTTTCCTATATTACTATTATGTTAGATTTAGTAGTAGTTCTAGTGTTGTAGATATGTTAGTTGTAGTACATTAGGGTAGTTCTAGTGTTGTAGTACATTAGGGTAGTATGTTGTTTCATATATTCATGTGTATAGTAGTAATTTAGGAATTAGGAATTATATATATTCATGTGTATAGTAGTAATTTAGGAATTAGGAATTATATATATTCATGTGTATAGTAGTAATTTAGGAATTATATGTTGTTTCATATATTCTAATGTTGTAGTACATTAGTAATTTTTCTTCGTGCAGGATATGTGTCGAGTCTGAGGGTGGGGCTGTCGACGGCGTAGGACATTTTGCGGGAGGGTCGCTGATCTTCTTCACCTCTCGATCACGCTTCGAGGGTAAAAATCTGTTCTCCTATCTTGCACCTAGGGTTGTTTTCATGTCTAGATCACCAAATCTGTCGCTTTACCTAGGTGTCTCTTCCCGGCCGTAAGGGTTACGCGAATAAATATGCATTAGTGGTCTCGCATATTACCGTAAATCTTACGGCATTTATTGGGATAGCCGGCGGATGCGTAGTTGGGAATGTTTTCCTTGTTCTACTCCGGTCCGAGATAGGATTTCGTCAGCGTCTCCCTATTGTTATCCGGATGCACATCCTCTTGGCTTCTTTTCGGGACATGTATCAGGAGAGAAGCGGGGAGGTGCTGCCAAAATTCTGTCTCGGATAGGGGTAGAGCAGGGAGAACATATTCAATCTATGGATCCGGCGGTTGATAGGACCCTCTTTACCTATTAGAGAGATAGGTGGATATATGTATGGCGTAAAATATATGTTTGCTAAAATTAATCGAACTAATACCGGATTTATTTCTATGGCATGATTAATTGAAAGCATTGTATATGTCTATTTTGGTACTGATTAGAGGATGGAGAATCGTGACTGGATGTATGATCTCTATGTCAGTAAGTGGGACATTAACTCAGAATGGCAAGAAAAGGACGAGGACTTCGTGAACCGGGCATTTGTCGTCCCTATCAAACCTAGAAGAATTTTCTGCCCATGTGCAAGATGCAAGAACCTGAATACACATTCGAAGGATGATGTGAGTACTCACCTGGTGAATTACGGGTTCACAGTATCCTACAAGACTTGGATATTCCATGGCAAAAAGTTAGCGAAACGTGCTAGGAGGGAGTCACATCAGAGTCATCCAAGGGGAGAATTTGATGCTGGTTTTGATAGGTGCATATAAAACTTTGTGAATGCTAATGCGCGTGAAATCGCTCATGTAGAGGCGGAGACACCTCAGGAGGTGGAGACAAGTGAGGAGCCGGAGGAAAACACGGCAAAGTACTACGAGACTTTGTTCGCCTCGCAGAGACCCCTTCATGCACATACAGATATTACCCAACTAGATGCCATAGCTATCCTTTTGGCCTTCAAGAGCCACAGGAACTTGACCAGACAGGACTTTGATGATATGCTGGCCGTCATTGGCAGCATTCTGCCAAAATGGCACCTCTTGCTGGAGAACTTCTACTATTCTACTGGACTCCTCCATGAACATAAGTTGTCATATGAGCCGATACACGCTTGTCCGAAGGGATGCATGCTATTCACAAAGGAGCATGCTAAAAAAAATTATTGTATCCGCTGCAAATCCTCTAGGTACTTTCAGGTCGATCCCAATGGTGATGGTCAGAAGAGGCAGACCAGGGTGGCCCAAAACATCCTCCTATATCTTCCAATCATACCGAGGCTCCAGCGACTCTTCATGACCGAGGATACTGCCGAGCAGATGCAGTGAGAAGTAGAAGGGAAGAGATACCTCGACAAGATGATACATCCGTTGGATGGTATTGCATGGAAAAACTTTGTCATAAAATATCCTGAGAAAGCCGGGGACAAGAGGAGCGTAGAAGTTGCCATATCAGCCGATGGGTTCAATCCATATGGTATATCGGCTTCAGTATACAGTTGTTGGGCAGTGCTTATTATTCCCCTGAACCTCCCCCTGGCGTCTGCATGAGATAAGAGAACATGCTTGTCTCGATGATAATTCCAGGGCTGAAATACCCAGGTAAGAACATGAACGTGTATCTAGAACCGCCGGTGGATGACTTGCTTCGTGGCTGGGAAGGTCGCGGGATCCGAACATTTGACGCTGCAAAAACAAGCACTTCGATATGTATGTCTGGTTCCATACCTTCTTGCATGACCTATGTCAACACCCATATTTCTTATCCTAGATGCATGTTATGCCATACCTCGAATTATCAGGATTACCATTTTTGCGAGACATAACAGATTGGTACCATAGTTCATCATCCATTACAAACCATAATAAAGGTCTCACTACTAGGAAAACAGCTATAGGTAATCAGCACATCCGTGGCTCACATGGCTGGAGTGCCCCACGGCTAAAACAGGCGTGGCACACCTATGGGTAGGGCCCTACTAGTAACTAGAACAACCGTGGCGCACATGACCATAGTGCGCCACATATATGTGTGGGCCAGGGCCCTGTTGGCCGCATGCCACATACCCGTAGCGCACATAGGGGTGGTGCGCTACAGTTGTTGGGGATAGCCGTAGCGCACTTGTGGCAAGTGCGCTACCTATGCCTAGCCCCCTCTTCTCCTTAAACGGGCATAAACATCCGTGGCGCACTTTGGCATATGCGCCACGGATGTGCTTTTTCCCTGTGGCGCACTGGGGCCATGTGCGCCATGGATGTGTCGACCTGCACAAACATATGTGGTCATGTGATCATCTCCACCACCCCACACTTCACTTTCCCCTTCTTCTTCCTCCTTAGATCTAGTCGGGATCCTTATCCTTCCCACCTCAATTTCTCCAACCATTCACCATTTTTAGCATGTAGAACTTGCCTTGGATGTTACATAAGTAATAGAGGAAGCTCTCCTCTCTCATCTCCTTCTCCGGTCTCGCGCGCACCTCTCCTTTTCATCTTCTCGCGATTGGTCTCTCATCTCGGTAAGTTGTCCATGTAAGGATGTGTTCATGTGTATATGGACGATATGGTCATATGTATGTAGATGATCGATGCTAATGATGTGTGTATGGAGAGGATCGATATGGTCATACGTGTGTATATATGGAGAGTATCGATGATGCTCATGCATGTGTGTATGGAGAGGATAATGATATGTTCATGTGTGTATGGATCTTGGTCTCTCTCTCTCTCTCTCTCTTGTGTTTGTATGTGAACAAGTTGCCATTTGTTTTGCCAAAATGTTGATTCATTTCCATTTTGGCAAGACTTTGGCATTTCGCAAAGGTCCTAATTTTAGGATAGGTCATGCCGAAATTTTCTATCGACCATTGCATGCATGCATTCATTATGTGGTTCTAATAGACTTCTAATTGTACCGTGTACACCGTGCAGGCAAAAATGGTCCGCATAATCAGTGAAGGCATTGTGGCTAGATTTTTGAAATGTGCGACGACCGACATGATACGAAATAACAAGACGGATATAAGATGTCCGTGCAGAAGATGCAAACTCAACTGGGTGATCGACCCAGATTCCGAGAATCTGCAGGGGCACCTACTCCGCCATGGTTTCATGGATGGATACACTCGTTGGATAAGCGACGACAAAGATGATGGAGACAGTGAAGGTGGCCAACATGACGATGATCATCATCACGGCGAGAATGGGTGGGATGATGAAGAGTCTCCTGGAGATGGTGAAGGTGTGGAAGCAGACCGGGATGATGATGATCTAGATGCCGGAGGAGCAGACGACGATGGAACAATGTTAGGCTGGGTGCGGGACCCTTATGTGCAAGAGCTGCTTCTCAAGCAGACGAGTAACGCCAGGGCTGCCGTTAGAGAGAAAGCCAAGCTTGCGCAACTTGAGAAAGACGCGGTTACTCCATTATATGAAGGATGCATGCCCGATGATACCCAGTTGAATGTAACGATCAAGGCTATGGAGATGAAGGCAAAACACAAATTGAGCGACGCAAGCTTCGACGATATGATGGCATTCTGGCACGATCGTCTCCCGGAGGGGAACACATGTCCAACTAGTATCGCGGACGCCAAGAAAATCGTCTGTCCTCTCGATCTACCGCACCTTAGATATCACATATGCATCAAGGATTGCATCATTTATCGGGGCGTGAGTCGATACAAGAAAGGGAAGAAAGCACCTCAAAAAGTGGTATGGTACTTTCCTATCACTCCTCGTCTGCAACACTATTTCGCGGACCCTAAGGAAGCGAAGCTCATGCGATGGCATGCGGAAAGGAAGAAGTCAGTAGATGATGATGATGACCCCAAAAAGGATGAGCTGCTGACGCACCCTTCAGATGCTAGCCAGTGGAAAACATTGGACCTCGAATTCCTAAAATTCGGTGGAGATTCGAGGAACATCAGGCTTGGTGCGAGCACCGATGGACTCAATCAGTTCGGTAGCCAGAGCAACACGCACAACACTTGGCCCGTGTTTGTATGGATGTACAACCTCCCTCCATGGTTGTGCATGAAGAAGAAGTACATACAAATGAGTATGCTAATTCAAGGGCCAAAACAACCTGGTACCGACATCAATCTGTATCTCGGGCTGTTGAATGAGGAGCTAGCCACGTTATGGGAATCTAGAGCCAATACTTACGACGCCGTCGCACAAGATTATTTCATTATGAGATCCGCGTTGGTCACTACGGTGCAAGACTATCCAGGTTGCGGGTATATCTCGGGGCAGGTTATCCAAGGATTCTGCGCATGCATTAGGTGCATGGATAACACAAGCTATCTCTAACTAGAGAAAGATCCAGGGTCATCGAAAACCGTGTTCATGGTGCACCGAAGGTGGCTCGACAAGAATGATCCATGGAGAAAATGTGGAGACCTGTTCGATGGCAAATCCGAGACCCGAGGAATTCCAGAGCGTAGGAGCAGCGAAGAAGTGGAAGAGTTGCTGAAAAACTGGAAAGATTGTCCTAAGCCTGGAAAGAAGCAAAAGAGGCAGCAACAAGATAAGCTGCTGATGAAGGTATGGAAATCAAGGTCTGTTTTCTGGGAGTTGCCATACTGGATGTTTCTCCGCACGCCTCATAGCCTCGACATCATGCATATCACGAAAAACGTGTGCGAGAGTCTGGTCGCCACCATAATCAACATGCCAGATAGGACGAAAGATGGTGCGAAAGCAAGGCACGACCTGCTATGCCTGGGTATCCGGAAGGAGCTCACGGAGGACGCACTACCGCTGATGATCAGGAAGATAACGATGATCATGATTCGGAGACGACACAAGGTCGTCGGAAGGGTAAAAAGTTCAAGAAGAACGAATATTACTGCCCTCCTTCTTGCTTCACTCTAAGCCAGGATGAGATCAAACAGTTTGTCACGAGCCTTCTAGGAGTCAAATTTCCTTACGGCTACGCGGGCAAGATAAGCAGATACCTAGACGAGGCGAAGCAGAGGTTCAGTGGCATGAAGTCTCACGACTGTGCCGTGCTAATGACGCATGTACTTCCGGTCGCACTAAGAGGGATAATGTACGAGCACGTCCATGAAACGTTATTTGGCCTCTGCAAGTTTTTCGACGTCATCTCTAGGAAGTCGATTGGCGTGAATCAGCTCGGGAGGCTACAGGAGGAGATCGTGGTGATACTATGCGAGCTTGAGGTCTAATTCCCACCCGCATTCTTCGACATTATGGTGCATCTGCTGGTCCATGTCGTGGAGGACATCGTACAACTCGGGACGATGTTCCTCCGCAGCATGATGGCGTTTGAAAGGATGAACGGACACATCCCGGAGTCTACGATGATTGGGAAGACTGCCGGAGACAGGTGCACCGTTTCAGCGCCAATTGCTACAAAGGGTACAACACTATGGCGAAGGCGGAATCTAGATACACGCGCTATCTAGGCGGGAGTTAGGACAAGGAACCAGATGAAGACCTACACCTTCGTCGCGGCGGTGATCATGCTTATCTTCTTTGGTTGTTTATCCCGCATTTGTGTCTAGCTAGTTTAGATGTCTAGGCGAGCTTCCGAGATCTAACTTGTTCGATCGACACATGTATTCGCATGTCACCAACTACTTTGTAACTTGATCGAAACAATGTAACTTATACTATGTTTTCATGTATGAGACTTATCTATATGTATTTGTTTCAATCTTGTTTTTCAAATTGTGTATTTATATATATAATTGTATATCTTGTATTTGTGTGTGTATATCTGCCTGTAATATTGTATATAATCTGGCTCTGAAATAATAAAAAACAAAAAAACACTTGTGGCGCACATGACCTAGCTTTTGTGGCGCACTACGCGTAGCGCACCTGCCCACATAGTCGTGGCGCACTAGCAGGTGCGCTACGCCTATCTCGACATAACTGTGGTGCACCAGGCAGTGCGCCACGGCTAGGAGATAGCCGTAGCGCAAGGCCCGTGGCGTACCCCTAGTGCGCCACAGATGATGTTTACAGGTGCGCCATAGACGACCGTTTTCCTAGTAGTGTCTTACAAATAAAGGATCTCATGATCTAGTCTTAATACAATCAACACAGAGGAATAATAATAGTAGCATGGTCGAAGCTCCATCTTCAGGGTCACGGTCAATGCTGACGATGGGAGATGATCCAAGTTGTTATAGACTTCCTGCTGTCCATCATCCTGGTAGTACTCCTCATAGTCTGGCCATAGGAATAGACAGAGACAAAGCCATGAGTACTCTTTAAGTCGCAAACTAATACTAACAAGTAGGAAATCCTAAGATCTAGGTTTATTTGCATAAATCCTGATTGTCTCTAGCTGAGTTTAGAAGTAAAGCAAACTAGTTTAAAGTTTTACAAAAACTAAGTGGGAACTTAGTTTTCATGTTCACAACCCTGTTGTGGTCAAGTCAAAGTCATAGTTCATTTGACAAGTGATTTTGAAAACATCTGACGATGAAACAGTATGGCCACTCCAACTGTCCATAACCGCTGACGCGGCTATTCGAATAGTTTAACACTCTGTAGAGATTGTACACTTTCACCACAACATTCGATACATCCGTCAGGAACAATCCTGAATCACCATACTCAGTATGTGAATAATCAATCCTCCCAACCATGACCATCTGTCATCTTGGGAACTGCACAAGTGGACAATCATCATGAGGTAGCCTCAGCTCAAACCTCCTATGAAAGGGAACCCATACTAAGATATATAAACTTCCAGTCAATCCCTACCCAATTTTGGGTATTGTGGTTGTACGATAAAATTGGAATGGTATCGCATCCAAACCCAACCATCAGTTTTTGGAAAAGGGCTAAGGCTCATGCCTCAACATTTTCATCATCAAATCATCCGTTGTTCATAACACATGTCAAAACATTTCATTAGAATGACTCATCAATCTACGGTTTTCATAATCATTTTCACCAAGTATTCCCATATAAAGTGATCAACTTTTATGCTTAGCACTAGCAACTAACATTGAGGGTAATCACTAGTGAGGGGTGCTAATCAAGTGTGACTATCCAAATCTAGATCTCATGTCTTAGGATGACTTCTAGTTCTATCTAACTTAGGCCAAGTTTTATGCTCTTTGTGATACCTATAATATCTTTCCAAAACTTCACAAGACACTAACTAAAAGTAATAAAGAACTTTGATAAAGAAAATAAAAGAATAAAGCTTTCAAGTAAAACTAGGATTTGGTAAAATCAAGGTTGCATAACAAAAGCATGCCTAATGCATTGCCTAGGTTAAGTGGTAGGTTTAGGCTTGCAAGGCTGCCTGGCATGGTTTTTTTCAGATTGCATTAGATAGCTTGCCAGTAATAGCTTGCTTTGAGTAGTGCAGTGGTTGAAGTTTTCTTCTTCTTCTTCTCTGTAGTACTCCTCCTCCTCGTAGCCTTGGTCGGTACTAGAGTTTATAAATATATACGAGGTACACAATCACCAAACAATACTTAACTACTTCTTTGTGGCACACAACGGCTCACACTAGATGATCCAGCATCATCACAAACATCACATGAAATAGAGACCTAGTCTTATATATTTTAGCAAAGTAATTTCTACTCATTGAAATCTACTTAAGATTTAATATTCTCCAATTAAAATATGGGATCATGTTGACACATGTCATCAGCACATATTTTAATACTTGGGAATGTGATTTAAAGTGGTCTCACAATTTAATAAGCTTTAACATTATTATTTTAATTAATTAAAGTGAGTAGAAATTTCTATGGGCCATTATTTTAATACTTGTCCAATATCACTGCAAATAAACCTAAATATGTTTACATATTCAGATAGATCTTGTCAAATGTGATTTTTGAGAGTTGGAATCAACTCAAAAGCATTTATGGTTTATTTTTGAAAAATATTTGAATGTATAAAAGTCTCTATATTGTTATTTTTACTACAGGTGATCTACAATTTCAATTTTTTTTGAATCCAACAGGCTTGGATTAATAATTTCAATACCCTTCTAGAAAAATTGGTTTCATGCAATTTGGTCCAGAAATCTCCTTGAATTGATTTTTGAATCTACTGACTGAACTAGGTTTGAACTAAAATGTAAAATCTCTGTTTGAATTACTGGGCTGAGCACAGGAGCGTTACTAGGCCGGCCCAGCTACACAGCGTGCACCCAGCGGGCTGCTGACAGGGGGGTCCAGGCGTCAGCGGCTCAGTGCAAGCGAAATGGTAAGTTTCAATCTGAGCCGTGCGATTAGACTAGGATCCTACGCTCGAGGTTCGTTGTGTACGTCGGGCAGGGCCGGCGAGACTAAACCCTAATACAGCGGTGGGGGTCGTGTGAGGCTCACCTGGGCTCCATCTAGGGTCAGCGATGGGGGAAAACGATGTTGTCTACGACGGCAGTTCGAATGGTGGTCGCGGCGGCTCCTAGGGCAGCTCCAATCGATGGCTCCTTTCTCCTTCTGCAGCGGCGTGCTCTGGTGAAATTCCGGTGGTGCGGAGCTCGCCTTGATCCGGGGAGAGGTGTGTGATGTTCTGGGAGGAGTGGGGAGTGGGATGGTGTGGCGAATTGAGGCTAGGGTGGCCTCCTTTTATAGCTGAGCGAGGGGGGGGGGGCAGTGCGGCATGGTCGGAGCTCGACGGGGTCGATGACACAACGAGCCATTGGCATGGCGGAGGGCGTAGGCCGGTGTGCGGTCTCTTGGCGATCCTCAAGGGCTTAATGGCATGGCACGAAGCGTTCTAGGTTGGTCGGAACGGGTCGACGCTCTGAGCGGCACCGACGACAATTTCGACCATGAACATGTGCTCGTGGTCGAGCGGCGGTGAACGGGCGTGTCTATGGGGTAGCTGGTGTCGCGGTGGGTGCAGATATGCGTGATGAGGGCGAGGCGTGGCATGTACGTGCGTGTTGGCTACGATGCTCTGGTGCACTTTCGGCATGGCAGAGGAGAAATGGGCACGACATTTTCTCTATGGTCTAGGGTCTGGCTGTGCTCGAGGGTTGGACAGGGGGTGGCGGTGGACGGTCAGCTGCCTCCTAGACATCGTGGATGGGCGTGGCGTTTGCTCCTGCGGGCTAGCCATGGTCGGCTGGAAAGGGGGCTCGGGTGGCATGGCACTGGTGCAAGGGGTAGCTTGCTAGCTTGTTCAATGCAAGTGTGGTCACTGGGAAACAAAAGGAGATAATTGGGGACAAGAATTGGACAAAGATTTGATCACAAACAGTGATAGTTAGGCAGTGATTACTGTTCTCACCATCTGTTTGATGAAATGGCCGCAAGAACTTTAGTTTTGAATTTTTGGATGAATTTTGTTGAGTGCTTTGGTCAGATGCTTGGTAATCTGAGGGGTCTTGGGTTTGTCAAGGTGAACTGGTTTGAGTGGTTTTTGAATATGCTTGGAAATAGTTTTGGTGAGTTTGTAAAGTGGCCTTGGATTCACTTTTACTTGGTCTAGCAAGGGGTGAAAATAATTGGATTTTTTTCTGTTAGAAATCTTGGACTAGAAACACTCAAAGTAGTCTAGTGGTTAACTTTGGTCAAAATGACCATTTGGTTATATATCCTATTTTTGATTTTATCTTCATTTGATTCTGCTTGGAAATGATCTAGATGATGTTGTATTCATCTTTAAACCAATACATGCCATTCATAACAATCAAAAATAGCATTGCAAGCATTCATGCATTATTCACACACACATGCATTCATATTGATTTTAATAACAAAAGTTTTTGTTAACCCTAAACTTGGGTGATTAGAACTTGATAATCTTGATTAATATTTTTGGGATGTTACAAACCTTCTCTCCTTAAACAAAATCTTGCCCCGAGATTTAAGAAAATAAAACTAGGAACTAAGGAGATCTGGAAACTTAGTCCTAATGTAATCTTCTCGTTCCCAAGTAGCTTCTTCTTTAGTGTGGTTACTCCACTGGATATTGAGAAACTTGCTACTCTGGTTCTGGTGGTTCTGAAGGCTTGTTCCAAAATACAAAAGGGTACTTCACGATAAGTCAGGTCATTGTTGAGATCTATGGTCCTGTGATCAATATTGTTGAAAACTTCGGTCTTCTCCTGGACTTCTAGGCATTTGCGAAGTATCGAGATATGAAACACATCATGCACGGCTGACATCTCCTCCAGCAGTTCTAGTTGATACGATACTTCTCCTCGGCGATTCAAAATCTTTAAGGGTCTGATATATCTGGGGGCAAGTTTCCCTTTGAGTTGGAAACATTGCATTCCTTTCAAGGGTAATACTTTCAGATACACAAAATCTCTGATAGCGAAAGATAGGTCTCGACGTCTCTTGTCGGCATAACTCTTCTATCTGGATTGGGCAGTCTTAAGATGCTCACGGATCTTGTGAACTTTCTCTTTGGCTTCACTTAGGATGTCGGGTCTGAAAATCTGACTCTCTCCTTCTTCCGACCAATTCAATGGGGTACGACACTTCCTTCCATAGCTTGAAAACTGTTGTTGTATGAAAATTCTATGAAAGGTAGACAGTCTTCCCATTTTGATCCATATTCCAACAAACAAGCTCTCAAAATATCTTTGAGTATCTGGTTTACTCGTTCCATTTGTCCATCATTCTGAGGGTGATAAGCTGTGCTGAAATCCAGTCTTGTCCCTAATCCTTCTTGGACCTTCTTCCAAAATCTCGAGGTAACCTGAGTTCCTCGATCTGATACAATGTTGTTGGGGACTCTATGAAAACTAACTATCCTAGCAATGTAAATTTTTGCTATCTTTGAAATCTGATAAGTGGCCTTGACCGGTAAGAAACGGGCTACTTCAGACAATCTGTCCACTATGACCCAATTAGAGTCATTTCCCTACTAGATGTAGGCAAACCGGTGATAAAATCCATTTCAACTGAATCCCATTTCCATTCCAGAATCTGCAATGGTTGCAAAAGTCCTGCGGGTCTCTGATGTACATTTGGCCATGCAATCACATTTGGCTATGTAGCTTCCGATTTCTCTCTTCATCTTGTGCCACCAAAATTGCTCCTTCAAATCCTGATACATCTTCGTTCCTGCTGGGTGGATAGAATAAACTATATTAAACACTAACTAAAATCAACTAATTAACTACATTAAACACTAACTAAAATCAACTAAAATCTCTAAAAAAAATTACACTAAACTTCAAACTAACTAAATTATAACTAATTAATTAACTACATTAACCCTAAACTTCGAACTAACTACCTAATTAACCCTAAATCCTAAAATAACCCTAAAATTACTAACTAATTAACCCTAAAATACACTAACAAGAGCTCACCTGCGGGGGTGGTGGTGTGGGTGGCGCGGCCCGGTTGTCGGGTTGCCAAAGAGGCACGAGCGCGGGCGCCGCGGAGCGGGACGGCACATGCGTGGTGACGCCAGGGAGGGGCGAAACGGGCGCGGGCTACGCGGGGAGGGGAGGCGCGGGCGCGGGCCCGATGCTGTGGTGGACGGCACGGTGGATACGCTGGGGCTTTATCGCGAGGAGGAAGACATCGCGAATCGATCTGTGTGCTCTGGTTCGGTGCGGGAGTAAAGTGTAACCTTTAGTCCTAGTTTGTGTTACCAACCGGGGCTAAAGGGTTTTCGGCCCGCTGCGTTTCGCGCAGAGCCGCAACCCTTTAGTCCCGGTTTATAACACAAACCGGGACTAAAGGTGTGTTTTTAAACCTTTTTTGAAAAACAAATTAGCAATTAAGAAATTAATTATTATATATCCAAATTTGTAGAAATAAAAGATCTATAATTTAAAACTATTTTCCTACTGTTATATAGATGTAAATAAAATAATTGTTCCCATTTTTGAATTTTTGTGCCCGTTTCGAATTTTTCCCCGTTTTGAACTAAGGTCAAAACGGCTTGCGTGAAGATCGTGGATGAGCCCGTTAGAACCTGCATGGATCTCTGAAGAAATAACATATTATGAGTTTAAAAATAATTTTTGAAAAAAATCACGCAGGTTAGATCATGCACCTATAGTTCAAACCGGACCCACTTCCTACCGATTTTCAGCAGACATTTGTCTTTTTCACCCGGGAAGGAAAGAAAGATTTGAGATCCCCTGGTTGGGAGAAAGTTCATGTAAGGTGATCTAGTATTTTAGAAAAATGGGACGGTAGCATTCTGTAACTGCATTTTGGTGGCTGCTTCACAAAATGGCCCATCTTCAAAAAATGGAAAATGGCTTTTCCGTGCGACGAAAAGGAAAACTTCCTCCTACAACGTTGTTCTCCATCCCAATATCCACATGCATGCACAATATTGGCACAGTATCACAGACTATACCGCGATTCAGCATATAACATCGGTCTCTTAGACCGAAAGCCATGAAACCTCGAATATGATTGCTAATTTTTTGAATGTTTTTTCGAGACATAATCAATATACCAAGTTTGATATTTTTCCTTGCAACTATGTCACATAATATTACACCACGCGAAAGATTTACATTGTTTGAACCTTTTTTGTATTTTTTATGCCCGTTTCGAACTAAGGTCAAAACGGCGTGCGTGAAGATAGGAGATGAGCCCATTAGAACTTGCATTGGATCTCTAAAGAAATAAAATATTGTGAGTCTAAAAATGATTTTTTTCAAAAAATCACGGGTGTTAGATAATGTACCTGTAGTTCAAACCGGACCCACTTCCTACTGATTCGGTAGACATTTGTATTTTTCACCCGGGAAGGACAAAAAGGTTTGAGATCCCCCGGATGGGAGATAGTCCAAGTAAGGTAGTCTAGTATTTTATAAAAATGGGATGGTAGCATTCTGTATTTGGTGGCTGCTTCACAAAATGACCCGTCTTTTTGCGTTCAAAAAATGGAAAATGGCTTTTTCGTGTGACGAAAAGGAAAACCTCCTCGTGCAACATTGTTCGCCATCCCAATATCCACATGCATGAACAATATAGGAACAGTATCACAAACTATGTCGCGATTCAACACACAATATCGGTCTCTTGGACCAAAATCCATGAAACCTCGAACATGATAGGTCATTTTGTGAAGGTTTTTTCTAGACATAATCAATATACCAAGTTTGATATTTTTCCTTGTAACTATATCACATAATATCATACCACACGAAGGATTTACATTGTTCAGACCTTTTTTGAATTTTTTATGCCCGTTTTGAACTAAGGTCAAAACGGTGTGCGTGAAGATATGGTATGAGCGCGTTAGAACTTGCATTGGATCTCCGAAGAAACAACATATTGTGAGTGCAAAAATGATTTTTTCAAAAAATCATGGACGTTAGATCATGTACCTGTAGTTCAAACCAGACACACTTCCTACCGATTCGGCAGACATTTGTCTTTTTACCAGGAAATGATAGAAAGGTTTAAGATCCTCCGGTTGGGAGATAGTTCATGTAAGGTGGTCTAGTATTTTATAAAAATGGGATGGTAGCTTATATAACTGTATTTTGGTTGCTGCTTCATAAAATGGCCCGTCTTTTTGTGCTCGAAAATGGAAAATGGATTTTCCGTGTGACGAAAAGGAAAACTTCCGCCTGCAATGTCGTTCGCCATCCCAATATCCACATGCATGCACAATATGGGAATAGTATCACAAACTATGGCGCGATTCGGCACATAACATTGGTCTCTTAGACCGAAAGCCATGAAACCTCAAATATGATAGGTCATTTTTTGAAGGTTTTTTCGATACATAATCAATATACCAAGTGTGATATTTTTCCTTGCAACTATGTCACATAATATTACACCATGTGCAGGATTTATATTGTTCGGACCTTTTTGTATTTTTTATGCCCGTTTCGAACTAAGGTAAAAACGGCGTGGGTGAAGATAGGGGATCAGCACCTTAGAACTTGCATTGGATCTCTGAAAAAACAACATATTGTGAGTCTAAAAATGATTTTTTCAGAAAATCACGGACGTTAGATCATGTACCTGTAGTTCAAACCGGACACACTTCCTACCGATTCGGCAGATATTTGTCTTTTTCACCAGGGAAGGATAGAAAGGTTTAAGATCCTCCGGTTAGGAGATAGTTCATGTAAGGTGGTCTAGTATTTTATAAAAATGGGATGGTTGCTTATGTAACTGTATTTTGGTGGCTGCTTCATAAAATAGCCCGTCATTTTGTGCTCGAAAATGGAAAATGGCTTTTCCGTGTGATGAAAAGGAAAACTTCCGGCTGCAACGTCGCTCGCCACCCTAATATCCACATGCATGCACAATATGGGCATAGTATCACAAACTATGCCGCGATTCAGCACATAACATTGGTCTCTTAGACCGAAAGCCATGAAACCTCAAATATGATAGGTCATTTTTTGAAGCTTTTTTCGATACATAATCAATATACCAAGTTTGATATTTTTCCTTGAAACTATGTCACATAATATCACACCACGCGAAGGATTTACATTGTTCGGACCTTTTTGTATTTTTTATGCCCGTTTCGAACTAAGGTCAAAATAGCGTGGGTCAAGATAGGGGATCAGCACCTTAGAACTTGCATTGGATCTCTGAAAAAACAACATATTGTGAGTCTAAAAATGATTTTTTTCAAAAAATCACAAGCGTTAGATCATGTACCTGTAGTTCAAACCGGACCCACCTCCCACCGATTCAGCAAACATTTGTATTTTTCACCCGGGAAGGACAGAAAGGTTTGGGTAAACTGGTTGGGAGATAGTTCTTGTAAGCTAGTCTAGTATTTTATAAAAATGGGATGGTAGCATTCTGTAACTGCATTTTGGTGGCTGCTTCACAAAACGACCCGTCTGTTTGCGCTCAAAAAATGGAAAATGGCCTTTCCGTGCGACGAAAAGGAAAAATTTCTCGTGCAACGTCGTTCGCCATCCTAATATCCACATGCATGCACAATATGATCATAGTATCACAAACTATGCCGCGATTCAGCACATAACATTGGTCTCTTAGACCAAAAGCCATGAAACCTCAAACATGATAGGTCATTTTGTGAAGGTTTTTTCACTACTAGGAAGACGCATGTTCGTGGCGCACCTGAAAAGGCCATCCTTGGTGCAAGCAGTGCGCCACGGGCCTCGCGCTATGGCTATCTCCTAGCCGTGGCGTACTGCCTGGTGCGCCACGGTTGTGTCGAGATAGGCGTGGCGCACATGCCAGTGCGCCACGGAAAGTAGTCCAGGTGCGCCACGCGTATGAAACGATAGTGCGCCATGGATATAAATTTCAAAATTCAAAAAAAGCGACAGATCTGGATCTCGTCGTCAGTGCCGTCGCGCGTCGATGCAGGTCGTCGTTGTCGCCACGTCGTCGTGGCCTCCTCATCGTCACCTCTTCGTCGTCGGAGAAGAAGAGGAGGAGGAGGAGGAGAAGAAGAAGAGGAGGAAGAGGAGGAGGAGGAGAAGAAGAAGAAGAAGAAGAAGAGGAGGAGGCCTCGGTATCGTCAGAACTACTAGGAGGAGGGGAGGAAGAGGAGGAGAAGGAGAAGGAGAAAGAGAAGGAGGAGGAAAATGAGAAGGAGAAAGAGAAGGAGGAGAAGAAGAAGGAAAGGAGAAGGGAGGAAAAGGAAAAGGAGAGAAGGGGAGGGAAAAGAAAATGGATAGTGGGCGGGGTGGGGATTCAAATTTGAATCCCGCCCAACTTACTCGTAGCGCACTAGGTAGTGGTGCGCTACGGGTAAGTTGCCATCTTTTTTTTCTGCTGGAAAAAAGTCTTTTGACCGTAACTTTTTACTCTTTTCGAATTTTGAAATTCAAAATAATCGCTAAACGACCGGAGGTGGTTGCGAGCGGCAGCGAAATCTCGTTCTCGTCATTTTGGTATATTATACGATTTTTTTGGTGCTCGTATGCCAAAGTTACGGCCATTTTACCGTGGCATGAATTTTTTTTGCATAAAAAGCCGAAATGCATGTTTGTTTATTTTCCTACAAACTAGACCACATTACCTACCTAAATATGAAAGGATTTTATTTTTTGAAGTGTTTATTATTATTTTTTATTTTCCGTGTGACGAAAAGGAAAACTTCTTCCTACAACATTGTTCGCCATCCTAATAACCACATGCATGCACAATATGGGCACAATATCACAAACTATGACGCGATTCAGCACATAACATCGGTCTCTTGGACCGAAAGCCATGAAACCTAGAATATGATAGGTCATTTTTTGAAGGTTTTTTGGTACATAATTAATATACCAAGTTTGATATTTTTCCTTGCAACTATGTCACATAATATCACACCACGCAAACGATTCCCTAGGTACACATTCTTCTTACACTTATCAAAATAAATACTTTCAGTGTCATCTAAACAGTGTGTTCATGCATTGTATCCCTTATTTGTCTATCCTGAAATGTTACTAAGAGCAGGTAATCATTGATGGTTACGAACAATAATGCTCGTAGGTTAAATTCCTCACGTATGTGCTCATCCCACACACGTACACCTTGTCCATGCCACAGTTGTAAAAGTTCTTCAACTAATGGCCTTAGGTACACATCAATGTAGTTGCCGGTTGCTTCAAGCCTTGGATGAGAACTGGCATCATAATGAACTTCCGCTTCATGCACAACCAAGGAGGAAGGTTATAGATACACAAAGTCAGAGGCCATGTGCTATGACTGCAGCTCTGCTCCCCAAAAGGATTCATGCCATCTTTACTTAGACCAAACCATAAGTTCCTCGCGTCACCTACAAAGTCCGGGTAGTTTTTCTCAATTTTTCTCGATTGCGACCCATCAGCGGGGTGTCTCAACATCTAGTCTTTCTTACGGTATTCTTTGTTCCATCGGAACAACTTGGCATGCTCTTCGTTTTTGAACAAACGTTTTAGCCGTGGTATTATAGGAGCATACCACATCACCTTGGAGGGAACCCTCTTCCTAGGGCGCTCCCCCTCAACATCACCAGGGTCATCTCGTCGGATCTTATACCGCAATGCAGTGCATACCGGGCATGCATCCAAATTCTCGTACTGCTCTCCGCGGTAGAGGATGCAGTCATTATTTCATGCATGTATCTTCTGTACCTCTAATCCTAGAGGGCAGACAACCTTCTTTGCTTTGTAAGTACTAGCGGGCAGTTCGTTATCCTTTGGAAGCAGCTTCTTTATTATCTTCCACAACTTTTCAAATCCCTTGTCAGGCAAACTGACCGCTGCCTTCCATTGCAGCAATTCTAGTGTGCTACCTAGCTTTTTGTGGCCATCTTCGCAATTCAGGTACAACAATTTGTTATGATCCTCTATCATTTGCTCAAATTGCAACCTCTCCCTTTCGCTATCACATTCTCCCTTTGCATCAGCAATGGCCCGACCAAGATCATCATCTGGCTCATATGATGCACGTTCTTCTGCTTCTTCATCATCATTATCTTCCATTGTAGTACCACCGTATTCAGGGGACATAGGATAGCTGTCATCATTCTCTTCATCTTCATTGTCTTACATCATAACCCCTCTTTCTCCATGCTTGGTACAACAATTATAGTAAGACATGAAACCGGACCGAAACAGATGGCCGTGAAGGACTCTTGAGGAAGAGTATTCCTTCTGATTCCGACACTCACCACATGGACAATACATAAAACCATTCCGCTTGTTTGCCTCTGCCACAACGAGAAAAGAACGCACGCCTTTAATGAACTCGTCAGAGATTCGTTCAGCGTACATCCATTGCCGTCTCAGCTGCATTATATAAGTTCATCAAAAAAAATCACGATGGTAAGAGTAGAGCTAGTCTAAAAATAGAAGAACACATCATATACATCAAACAAGTATGCACTGATTTAAAAACTTTCTACTACATCTTTAGTCCCGATTGGACACACCAACCGGGACTGACGGGGTTGCGGCAGGCTGGGGCTGACGTGAGCCCGTTTAGTCCCGGATGGTGTCTCTAACTGGGACTAAAGGACACTCCAACCGGGACTAAAAGTGGGTGACGACACTATATGTAGTGAGTGGAGACACTATGTCAGTGGGTGGCAATACTGTTTCAGTGGGTGGAGACACTATGACAGGGGTGAGTGTCGACATTATGTCGCGAGTGTCGACAATATGTTGTGCTGCTTAATCTATAAATAGGATTCCGTGTGAACTATCAACTGCAAGGAAGATCGTGTACGAGACCAGGGACACGAATACGGCGGAGCTTCTCAAAGATGTCTTAGGACCTCGTCCTCAGAAATCTTCGAGGATCTCGCCGTAGAGGCACTCCCTAATATGTGAAATTAGTTAGCTCCACCAACATACTGATTTATCTAGAGAAGATATAAACTGAAAAATGGTGTGCAAGAGAGTACATGCACTGTGAACTGTCTGAATTTCGATACTACGTGCCAAACCAAGATATATAGATAGGATGAACTCATGTATGTATGTGCTTCGATGAATCAAATGAATTTCGAGAACTATATGTGCCAAATTAACAAGATATATAGAGATAGAATACACACAAATCTATCCATTTCTAGAGCATGAAATGAGCTAAAACAAGCAATGAAAGATGAAGTGATGAAGTTGCTAACTTCATAGGACCCTTAGATAGATGTGGAGGCAAAAAATCTTCACAAATCTTGAGAAAAATGGCTAGAACTCGAGCTTGAGGGGAGAAATATGAGGGAGATGCTTGTGTGAGCTTGAAATGGCTCGGGCTCGAAGGGGAAGAAGATATAGTCGGGCCCTTTAGTCCCGGTTTGTTAAACGAGACGGGACTAAAGGTCAACACATCCACTCCTTTCCAGCGTCAGACCTTTTAGCCCCGGTTTGTGAAACAAACCGGGACTATGCTCTGGACCAAAGAGGTCCGTTTTCTACTAGTGTATCTTTGAATGTGGGATTATATCCCACGAGAAAGTGGAGGTGTACGAGTAGATGTTGCGGACATTTTCAGATTGCATGGCCCAAAAGCACCCGATAGCCGTGAACACTGACAGTGATCTGGGAATCTATAGAGCCATCAAGGTGATTTGGTCTGACACGTTTCATAGGGTGTGTGTGTGTGGCATATTCCGGGGAATATTGTATGTAATCGTGACGATGATACAATTAAGAAAGAGTTTAGATCTTTTATATATGACTCCGCTTCTATAGAGGAGCATGAGATAAAATGGATAGACTTCTTGGAAAGGTATAAAGTAACAAGCGAAGAGTCATGGCAGCATCAGATGTATAAGATTAGAAAGCTATGGTGTGCTCCGTATCTAGTGGGAAAATGTTTCTTATGACTAAGAAGTAATCAAAGGAGAGAGAGCCTAAACTCTATTCTGCACACGCATCTGGATGGTAGCATGACATTGTTCAAGATGCTAGAGCACTATGAGCATTGCCTTGCGATGCGAAGCCTAAACGAGGCGGTCCTAAACATTGTGGATATGTAGTCCATTCCCTTTACAGAGGTGGATGCTTCAAGTGTCGAGAAACACGCTGCAACTGTTTTCACGCCGACGGTGTTTGTGTTGGTCATATATAGTGCAATGGCTGCCATAAATTGTGCCATCTCTCAGATTCTAGATGATCACGATTTGACTACATTTCGTGTGTACAAGAATGATACAAAAGAGAAGAAGTTCCAAGTGGACTGTAGGGAAAGGACGGTTCTCTAGACACGATATCTTGTTCTTTCCGTAAACTGGTGTGCATAGGCACACCATGCTCGCACATATTCTTCGTGTTTGGAATATTGCAAGCAAAACAACTTCCCAACTACTGTGTTTCTGCGAGGTGGACGATGAGTGCAAAGACTGGAGTTCCTTCAACCAGGAAGAACTTCATGTATGAGTATTCGAAAAGCCTAAAGAGGTTCCGTGAGCTGCGAAAAAGAGTACTTAAGAAATGTTTCTGTGCATGTCATTCTTATAAAGAATACGAGAGTCTTATGTCTATTCTGAATGAAGATGATGACAGCAAGGAATCATCGAGTGCTCACAAGGAATGCATGAGGTATGGTCCCATGACGGTGCAAATTGATACTGACGATTTGGAAAAGGTCCAAGACCGATGTGCACCAAAGAAAAGGCTGTAGGCAAAATGAAGAAACCAATATCAAAAGGGAAATGTAGATTTTGTGGGGAGACCAGTCACAGCATTCGTACATGCTAAATAATGTTGAAAGAGAGGGAGCAAATATGTGTAAATGTTTCTTATGCATGTGCATTACTCATTAAGATGGTGCATGTCATTAATTATTATTTTATGTTGTAGGAAAACAAGCAGCCAAGAGATTAGCATTATACACATTCCTGTTCGAAGAAAATTTGGTCGGCCATCCAGTATACACATTCCTGTTTGAAGTGGATTTGCTAGGAGAGTGAACTCTAATGCGGGCACTGGTTGGGTTTGCTTTGATTGCCCCATAGCTTGAGTCCATGTTCGTAGGACTACTTATATTAGTTCATTTTTTTCTCTATGTGTTTTCGTGTATCATGACAACTCAAAGGTTTTCGAAGACAATGTTTTTATCCTTTCTGTCTATTTATTTTAGTCATCGGGACCGTACAATGAAGATGAGATTCACTCTTTTTGTTGTTGCACAAACCTATATGCATCCGCACAGCCATCCTAGTGTTCTTTACAGTTTCACGTTTTTCTGTGTATGTAGGTAGTACCATCGACTCGATTGTAGTACCACTGGTGTCCTCGCTTCAGCTGTGTTAGTTCCGGGCTACTACCGATAATCTCAGTGCTCCCTCCGGTGTTTTACTGCACGCCGTCCACTCGTTTCGAGAGGTGCGGCAGACGTACGGCGGTAGTACCGCCAGCTCTCTCCACCACCTGCCAATCGGGCCAGGCATTTTTGCCCCGCACGATACCGGAACAAATTGGACTGGGTTAGAAACCGCCCAATTCTTACACCCGACCTCCAGGAACGGCCGCCACGCCACCACCGGCTGCGCATGCTCGGACGTTTCCAGCCAGATATGCTTCACCGGACCCCTACTCTGCTCGATCTCCCTCATGGACACTGGTATTTGCCCCTCCTTCCCTCTACATTGGCATGGATTTTTGCTATTTCTCTTGCTAGAGATCAAATGTTAGGGTTTCTTATTTTTTGGACCAAAACTCACGAGGAGATCATGCATAGGTTTGTACTCATCTTGCTAGGTGAAAAAGAATTTGCTTTGATTCAGTTTGCCTAGGGTTCCTTATTTTTTGGGACAAAACCCGTCTTACCGAAAAGCTCATGTTTGTCGAGTCCCGGTTCTACCGGTGTTCGACCAGCACTACTTTCCTATTTTTTATGAGATAGCATAAAATCAAAATATAATCAGCTCAGTGTGCACTTCACGATTAATTTTTAGATAAGTTTTGTAGATTGTATTCATGTTTGAGGCAAAAAGGAATGTGTAGTGCAAACATATATGCTACATTTTTGTTCAGATATTGTCCATATTTAAGCTAGCTATGTTAACTTTGTTCATATTTCAGAGAGAACTCCATGGCACCATCTTCAAGCTTTGTAGCAAGACCATTGTTCATATTTTTCCTTAGCATATTACATGGCGCAGTATAGATATGCTAGAATACATAGTCAGGTTGTAACCCGTCTTCCCATGTAAGATGATCCACTTACTATACTGATATGGTGAAATTTTATCAAATTGTAAGTTCATATAATGAAAGACAGAGGAAAAAATATTGTAGTACTAGAGACCAAATTTAGTTATGAACAACAATATCACCTGTTGTAGTGCTGTTCTATTTTGAATATGAAGTTGTCATTTTTTATACATGATTTACTTGACTGGTAATATGCATTATTTACCCCCTACCCCCTCACTATGCTCTCTTCTCAGATCTCGGGGGCTCTCTTGGTGTTACTAGGGGAAACAATAGGAAGCATCCTTATTTAGCCAGGTACTCAGATCAAGGTGCTAAACATGTGTACTTGGGTAGTGAAAACCAGAGAAAGTGATCAAGCCCACTCAGAAGTCACCTAGACAACAACTATTTCTCTAGGGGTTCGTAGCATGGAAAACAAAAAAATTCTACCACATGCACACAAATAAGCCAAGATCTATCTACTAGATTGTAATAACAAGTCGATTAGAGTACTCACCCTCGAAGATTCCAAAGCGGTTAACGAGAGAAGATTCTCGTGGGTGATGTAGTTGTACACATGCCAATCTCAAGATCGCGTAGACGATCCTTCCGGCACTGCGTTCCTGCAGCGCTTCCACAGTCGGTCACACGTTCGGTACTCGATGAAGACCTTCCTCTCCCTTGTTCCAGCGGGCAACGGACGTTGTAGTAGGCTAAGTCAGGAGGAAAGCAGGCTCAGGACCCGATCCCAAGCGCTTCCTCGGGGACTAAGCCATCTCCTTTAGCCGGATCCACTTGCTTGTATTGCAAGGCGGATGGCCACTAGAAGAGGAACTGCATCAAGTATTTGGCTGATAAAGCCAAGAGTGGAGGTATGACATCCGACTCAGGTACACTTGTTTGCAATGTTATAGACATATATCTTAATGATTCACCTAATAGTTCTTGGGTATATGATACCGGATCAGTTATTCACATCTGCAACTCGTTGCTGGGACTGGTAAGAACTAGGAGCGTAGCAAGAGGCGAGGTTGATATTCGAGTCGGCAACAAAGAAAGAGCTGCTGCATTGGAAGTCGGCACGATGCAGCTTCATTTACCTTCCGGATTCATTATGGAACTTAATAATTCTTATTATGTTCCAGTGCTCAGTCGAAACATTATTTCTGCTTCATGTTTGATGAGGCAAGGCTATGAGCCAAATATCAAGAATAATGGTTGTTCTTTGTATTTGAATGATATGTTTCACGGCTTTGCACTCGTCCAGGATGGATTATTTATTTTGAATCTTGATGGTCAGTCGGTTTATAACATAAATGTTAAAAGGTTGAAACCAAGTGATCTGAATATGACTTACTTTTGGCACTGTCGTCTTGGTCATATAAGTTGGAAACGCATGAAGAAGCTCCATGATAATGGACTCCTAACTTCGTTCGACTTGGAGTCGTTCGAGACATGCGAATCTTGCCTACTCGGCAAAATGACCAAGACACCTTTTGCAAAGAGTTGCGAAAGGGCGTCCGACTTGTTGGGACTAGTACATAGTGATGTATGTGGACCAATGAGCACGACATCCAGAGGTGGTTATGAGTACTTCATTACCTTCACGGATGATTTGAGTAGTTATGGTTATATCTACTTGATGAAACATAAGTCGGAAGCCTTTGAAAAGTTCAAAGAATTCCAGAATGAAGCACAAAGTCAACTTGACAAGAAAATAAAGTTTCTTCGGTACATGAGCCATGAGTTTGATGACCATCTGAAAAGTTGTGGAATAGTTCCTCAACTTACTCCGCCGGGAACTCTGCAAAGGAACGGTGTTTCGGAAAGGAGGAATCGAACCTTGTTGGACATGGTACGATCAATGATGAGTCAGACAGATCTGCCTTTATAATTTTGGGGTTATTGTCTAGAAACAGTGGTGTTCACACTAAACAGAGTACCATCAAAGTCGGTAGAGAAGACACCGCATGAGATGTGGACATGAAATAAGCCGAGTTTGTCTTTTCTTAAGATTTGGGGTTGTGAAGCATTTGTCCAGCGACTTCGGTCGGACAACCTTACGGCCAAGTAGGATAAGTGTATTTTCGTAGGCTATCCGAGGGAAACCTTGGGTTACTACTTCTACAACCGAGAAGAGGGCAAAGTGTTTGTCGCTCGGAACGGTGTCTCAGTCAGGGAGTAAGTGGGAGCACGGTGCAGCTCGAAGAAATTCGAGAGGAACCAGCTAGTTGCGAGTCGGCGAAAACCTTGGAGGTTGAGCCGGTCGTGGAAGCTGAGCCGGCAGAAGCACCTGCACTACGAAGATCGGCGAGATTATGAAGTGTTCGTGATGTTTTACTGTTAGACAGTGATGAGCCTGCAAATTATTCGGAAGCGATGGTGGGATCTGATTTCGAGTCATGGCTTGGAGCCATGAGATCCGAGGTAAAGTCCATGGATGAAAATCAAGTTTAGAACTTGGTTGATCTGCCAGACGGTGCAAGACCCGTCGAGTGCAAATGGGTCTTTAAGAAGAAAACTGATATGGATGGAAATGTTTCCGTCTATAAAGCACGTCTTGTCGCGAAGGGATTCCGACAAGTTCAAGGAGTTGATTACGACGAGACTTTCTCGCCCGTAGAGATGCTTAAATCAGTTCGGATCATGTTAGCTATAGTAGCCTATTTCAACTATGAGATATGGCAGATGGATGTCAAAACGGCTTTCCTTAACAGAAATTTAACCGAGGACGTGTATATGATACAGCCCGAGGGTTTTCTCGATCTGGCTAATGCTGACAAGGTATATAAACATCAGAAATCCATTTATGGGTTGAAGCAAGCATCTCGGAGTTGGAATATTCGCTTTGATGAGGTAGTCAAATCGTTTGGCTTCATCAAGAGTGACCATGATTCTTGTTTATACAAAAAGTTTATTGGGAGCAAAGTAAACTTTCTAATCTTATATGTGGATGACATATTACTGATTGGAAATGATGTCCAGATGTTGCAAGAAACCAAGGAATCATTGGAAAGGAGTTTCTCAATGAAAGACTTGGGTGAGGCAACATACATACTCGGAATCCGAATCTATAGAGAAAGATCAAGGAGGATCATTGGATTGAGTCAGAGTACTTATTTAGACAAAGTGTTGAAGAAGTTCAACATGGAATCGTCTAAGAAGGGGTTCTTACCGATGTCCCATGGTGTAAAACCTAGCAAGACTCAGTGTCCTTCGACAACTGATGAGCGAAGTCGGATGAGTGTGTTTCCGTATGCCACTACTAGAAAAATGGCTATAGGTAATTCACACATCCGTGGCGCACGTGCTAGTGGTGCCCCACGGGTAAAATAGGCGTGGCGCACTGCCCACAGGTGCCCTACGGCTAACTGTCGTAAGAGTGGCGCACATGGGGGTGGTGCGCCATGCCTATGTGTGGTCCAAGGCACGTGTGGCAGCAGCACACATACCCGTAGCGCACTAGGTCAAGGTGCGCTACGGATGTGCAACTTAGCCGTAGGGCACTCTGGCCTAGTGCGCTACGGGGCTGTATGTTGCAGCAGTTGGGTCAACTTAGCCGTATGGCACTCTGTCCTAGTGCCCTACAGATAAGTGGCCTACACCAACTCCACCACCCCTGTGGATCGCCTTTTTAGTCTTTCTAAAAAATAAAAGAAAATGATAAACACTTCAAAAAATAAAATCATTTCATATGTAGGTAGGTAATGTGGTATAGTTTCTAGGAAAATTAACAAACATGATAAGCTTGGGCGGGATTCAAAATTTGAATCCTCACCTTGCCCACCTACCTTTCCCTTCCCCCTTTTCCCTCACCCTTTTCCCTCTCCCTTTTCCTTTCCCTTCTCCTTCTTCCTTCTCCTTCTCCTTCCTTCTTCCTTCTCCTTTTCCTCCTTCCCCTTCTCCTCTCCTTGCAGTGACGGCGCGACGACGGCCTCCTCCTATCCTTGTAGTGACGATGGCGCGGCGACGGCGCAACGACGACCTCCAACTCTCCTTGCAGTGACGGTGGTGTCCTCCCTCCCTTCCTCCCTCTCTTCCTCCATCTCTTCCTTCCTCCCTCTCTTCCTCCATCTCTTCCTTCCTCCCTCTCTTCCTACCTCTCTTCCTCCCTCTCTTCCTACCTTCCTTTCTCCAACCACACCCTTCCTACCACCTCGATGTCGGCGAGGACTAGAGCGGCCACGGCCTCCCGCACCTCCCTGCCACGGCCATGCTCCGACGAGGTGACACGACTACGGCGGCGATGCACGGACCCGATTGCTTTTGCAATTCAAAACGAGGGTGTTTTTTGCATTTTTTTTTTGTTTTTTGAAAAACACATCCGTGGCGCACCCTGTACCCCTAGCCATGGCGCACCTGGTAGTGCACCACGCCTATCTCGACACAACCGTGGCGCACCATGCAGTGCGCCACGACTACGAGATAGCCGTAGCGCGAGGCTCGTGGCGCACTGCTAGTGCACCACGTAAGTCCTTTTCAGGTGCGCCACGAACAGGCGTTTTCCTAGTAGTGTGCTTCTGCAGTCGGATCCATCATGTACGCCATGATTTGTACTAGGACGGATGTTTCCTATGCTCTAAGTGTTTTGAGCATATACCAGGTTGATCCTGGAGAAATCCACTGGATAGCGGCTAAAAATATCCTAAAGTACTTGAGAAGGACTAAGGATATGTTTTTAGTTTATGGTGGTGAAGATGAACTCAGTGTAAAGGGTTACACGGATGCGAGTTATCTTACCGACTCTGATGATTCTCGTTCACAATACAGATACGTGTTTATTATAAAAGGAGGTGCTGTGAGCTGGAAGAGTTCCAAGCAAGAGACTGTGTCTGCATCTACAACAGAGGCTGAGTATATTTCCGCCTCAGAGGCAGCAAAGGAAGCTGTTTGGATGAGGAATTTCCTCATGGATCTTAGTGTGGTTCAGGGCTCGTCCAATCCGTTAGACGTGTATTGTGACAACAATGGTGCTATTGCACAAGCCAAGGAACCTAGACAACACCAGAAGAACAAGCACATACTCATGCGGTACCACCTAATTCGCCAGTTCATGGATCAGGGTGATATCAAGTTATGCAAGGTACACGTGAATGCAAATATTGCGGATAAGTTGACAAAGCCGTTACCACAGCAAAAGCATGAGGCGCACCTAAGAGCTATGGGCATTAGATGCCTAAACATGTGATGTCGGAAGTTTGAGTCTCGTGCAAGTGGGATATTGTTGGGAATATGCCCTAGAGGCAATCATGTATGATGATATTTCTCATTGTTATTAAGCTGTCCTTGTATGAGCATATGATGTATATCATTGAATATGTGATTCGGTTGTGGAACTATACATTCATCTTGTTTGTACTAAATATCCTTGGTCATAGAGGTTATGCTGGACACACAACTTAGACCAATGTGAAAGTAGGCTTGATGACTCGGTTCCACTTGTCATGGGCATGGAGATGCCATTCCGATCTACACAAATTCAGCTAAAGAGGTTTGCGATTCGGATTGACCCATATTGAGGTACAATGAACAAGTTTTAATTTGTATATCTCAATCAATGTAATCCCTAGACCTGAGGTTACTACATAGTCCGAGTTGAGGATCACAGACTTAGGTTCTGTCAAACGCTTATCCGTAACTGGGCAGTTATAAAGGCAGAGTTCGGGCCGACTGAGAATCTAGCTGCGTGATGTGAATAACCAAGATGGGATTTTGCTCCTCCACTCGGAGAGATATTCCTTGGGCCCTCTCGGATGTTATGATTCGAAAAGCATGGCCATGAACAACTCAGTTAAGTTTTAACCGAGGCCATTGACTAAGAGTTAGTCGGGTGAATCACTTATCTTGGATCGAGAAGAGACTCAGACTATTTAAGGGATGACAAATATTCGCCTATAGTCTGACAAGGTATATCGTGAGGAAAAAGGGACTCGGACATAAGTTGCATTGGAAAGGCAAATCATCATGACTCTTTGGTACTTGGGAGTCGGCACGTTCTGCTAGGAGCCGCTACCGACTGATCGATTGAGAGTCGGACTCTAATAATTTCCAAGTATCCATGAGCCTACGGGGTCACACACTTAAGAGCGGGAGCAAGTTCGGATTGGATCCGAACCGGAAATCTGATTGGGTTGGACCCGAGCCTTATTTGGACTGAGTCAGTGAGTTGGACTCACAAGGACTATTATTATATGGGCTTTAGTGAATGGGCCGCGCGAGCAGAGCCCACGTTCACTCCCTATATATAGTGGAGCACCTAACCCAGAAGGGTTAATTGTTGTTCGGTTAGGTCATTCCATGTGTTGGAAACCCTAGCTCCACAGCAGTCCTGCCGTCGTATCGAACCTAGTAGTTCGCCGCAAGCACTCCTCCTTGTACGTGTGGATACAAGCAGAGGTGTTGTACGATCAGCACCAGGACGATCGGATCGCAAAAGACTGCACTGTATCAACTGAGACGCTTCATCAGTAATCCGTAACCGCGCGTCTAGTGGTAAACCTCATGGACTTCTACCTTAGCTAGATCTTGGGATCACCGTGTCAGAGGGAAAATTTTGTTTTATCTCTACGTGGCCCAACATTAATAACATCTCAATGTTCATGATCGGGAAACCACGATCATCTATTAACCAACAAGCTAGTATTACAAAGAGGCTTTACCAGGGGATCTAATTTAGTTTACAAATCAAACAAGTATTAATGTTTTCGGTTAGTACTATTATAGAATAAATGTAAACATTTACCATAATCATGAAGACATCATAATAACCACTTTATTATTGCCTATTAGGCATATCTCCAATGGTCTCCCACTTGCACTAGAGTCAATAATCTAGTTTCAAATCTTTGTGTATTCAACACCTATGGCTTTTCGGTGTTGTATGTACATGATTGCTAGTGGTCAACCGATCTTTTGATCTGACACTTTCAGGTTCGTGTGTAATTGCATGACTTTGCGTCTCTACGCATCACTCATTCTCTAATGAGATGGCTTTGTATAACTTTGGTCCTTTGGTGAGACCTTTAGTTACTTGGGGTTAAAACATGTTGACAATATTGTCGTACAATATAACTTCATAGTACTATCCCGTTGTGAACTACACCTAGTTCGATAACAAACTACTTGACACAAATGCCCTCTTACGTTGCTATTATAGCAGTCATATACTTAGCCTTTTGTTGTAGTATCTGGCACAATGTCTTAGCTTTGGAACTCATCCAAATCCATTATCGAACTTACTTTCCATTATAGTATGACACCCTTAGTTTAGATTGAGATGATCTTTAATTTGTACTTTTTGACAAAAGCTAGTATCAATGTAGTACTTTTATAATGAACAAACAATCTATTTTTCACCTCTTAAAAAAATAAAATATTCTTTAGTTTTTCAAAAATATCATAAGAATATCCTTACTATCATCTAATGATCATCTTATGAATCACTCTGGTATATGCGCATAATATTTAGAGCATAGGACATATCTAGATTTGTACATATCTCAGTATGATTGAAAAATACTCTTTGTGATTTTATTAATCAAGTATCAATCAATACTTGAATCTCGGTTTCACTTACCAACTGTCGATACACTTGAATTTCGATTTAATCCTTTCTTTGTGGCAAGAACCTTTCTTGTCATTTCCATATTGAACTCATTCAATATCTCATCTATGTACGCTTGGCATAACCATATTAGCATCTCAATCTATCTATATAGATATTGATGCCAAACATTTGGGTTTTTCCTAAGTCTTTCACCGAGATGAAATTCTTAATATGTGTTAATAAAAGATACATCATTTCCGATCAACAATATGTCTTCCATATAATGTATTATAAATATGTTTTAGCGCTCCCACTTAATTTCTTGCAAATGCAAGCATCTTCATCGTCTCTGATGAATTTAAACTCTTTTAACAATTTCGTTATGGTGAAGATTCCAACTCTGCGATGCTCACTTCAACCATTGTAGTTTGCATATGCTTTTTAGCAACCTTTGAATTACCAAAACCCTATGGACTGTGTTATGCACACATCCTAGGTAACAATTCTATTAGAAGAACTTTTTTTGTTTATTCAACTACCACATAACAAAATTATATGTAGTGGTTGCTACATTAATCCTTCTAGACTAAATATCGCTATGAAAGATCAAATATTGTCATAGTCAACCTTTGAATATTGTTGTGAACTCTTTCACAACATGTCGACTATTTCATAGATGTGAAACATCCATGTCTATTTCTTTATAGATCCAAAGACGACTGTAAGGTCTTACACCTTTCTCGAGGGTCTTTCAAGTTCACAGCTTGATTTCTCGTTTATGTAACTATCACAGAGTCAGGGCCCATCATCGCTTCTTTGCATATATTCGGTTCATCATTGTCAAACAACAATGATCTAATTTCAAATCCTAGTATTTGATTTTTTACCCAACCTACTAGGTTCAATAGGAACTTAGATGTAACATCCCAAAAATATTAAACTTGAATCATCAAACTCTAATCATCAAAATTAGAGTTAACAAAAACTTTTCTAAATATAAATATGAAAGCATGCATGTGTGTATGCATTCCATTTTGAATTCTTTTGAATTACCTTGTTTGTGTGTTTCTCTTCTTGTAAAAGGATTCTTAGGTGAAATAAACATCATCTAAACAATCCCACACTTTTCCCAAAGACAAATAAATCAAAACAAACAAAATAAAGGAATGGTCACTTTGGCCAAATTAACTCCCATGCCCACTTTGGCTATCTCTAACTTTCAGAACTTAACAGAAATTTGTTTGGATATTTGCACCCCTTGATAGTACTCATAACAAATTATCAAGGCCCACCTTGTGATCATCCAAAAACATTTAAATGCATAGTTTAAATGACAGTTTAAAATTGAATCTATATCATATGGGAAAATCCCACTTTTTCAAAAACCACTCAAACAAGCTCAACTTTCAAAACCCAAGCATCTACAGACTCACCAGCACCTGCCTAGCACACCCACAAAAAATGTTTTCAAAATTCAAAACTTGAATTCATGCGGCATTTCATCAAACACCTTGTAGATTAAAATCAACAAAATCACAAACACTATAGTGTGCAGTGTTTTGGGCCAAACTTGTTACCTCTCTGGACACCACTAGCCTTAGTAGATCATCTAACGAACTTAACTAATCACTAGCACCACTGTGAGCTCACCAATGTCATCAATGGTTAACAGCCGAGAGCACCATGGTCACCCCAGTGTCGACAACGAGATAGGGGAAGCACCAAGCCTAGCCAGCATATCTGGGAGGTAGCCCATGCCTCACCGCCCCCTCTCGACCAGCCCTGCCTCGCAGACAATGCCCAAAACCGCCAGGAACGCTGCGCCTGTGCCGTTGTCGACCATGCCGACGTGCACCACAGATAACATATCGTTCCCATGCAACCCGACCACCTCGAGCCCTCGACGCCTGCCAACATGCTCCCCACCATCCCAGGAACACGCCAGACATGCCCATTTCACCGCCTGTGCCCCGTAGCCACCGCTCGCCGTCGAAGACGTCGCCTCTGCCGTGCAGAACGTCGAGCGGTCCAGACCGTTTGCCACCGCCCCTACACGCGCATTAAAGCCATAGAGCATCGCCAGGAGACCACCGATCGAATGCCACCCTCGGCCATGCCTCTAGCTTCCTGTAGCCATGTCGCCACCGTCGCCTACCCATCCCGTTCGGTCTCACCGTCGAGAATATAAATAGAGGCCTCCCCAGCCGTGGTATTGCCGACGAGTACGCCATGGAGGGGTCCTCACAGTGCGTGTTTAGAGACGTGGGGTAAAGCGGACGGTTGACGGGTACGAGGTAACACAGCTTACCCAGGTTAAGATCCCAGAACGGTGGCGGAATCCTACTCCTGCTATAAATCACTATAAGGGAAATATGCCGAGTTACAGAGATAGATTCGTTATGCGAGGAGTGTGTAAAACGATGCCCTAAAGGCTCTCATAGGCCCGACTTGTATAGTCGCCAGGTCCTAGGGTTACCGGGAAAAGTCCTAGCCGGACAGGTTACACAGTCCTACACCGTCTATCACTAGTCTTGTGTATCTTGTACTCCAAGGCTCCAGCTACGCTGGTGACTCCACCGTAGCCTTCCTTTATCCGGCATGGGCCTCCCTTCTGGATCCACCTAACTGGGCCGCCCAGTAGGCCACAGGCCATGCTACCGACTATGGGCCACCCGGGTTAGTCGGATAAGAGACATGCTATGAGGATACCCATATAGCATATCCCCAACAGTAGCCCCCGGAGAACTCCGAGATCTTGCGCCGTCCTGCCTCTTCCCGTGAATGCTCCGTCTAGATGGATTTCGGCAAATCGTCAAGCAATATCTTGTAGTCCTCCCAAAGAACCCTGCAAAGGTTTCTCCGTCTTCTGTGAGTAAGTCAGAGAAATGTTGAATCTTCCATCGTACACTTCCATAGTCGGATTAAATCCGTCCATGCCGGAATCTTTGATGGGACGGCTCATCTACTATGTCAGTTATGACGACGTAGGCTGTAGGTCAGCGACGCCTCGTAACTCACACATGCAGAGAAAGCAATCATATCCGATTTTCCCGCGCGAGCGATACGAACCGTTGGCAGCGGCGGTTGGAGACGTGGCAAAATTACCGCGCACGTTCACGAACACATCGTCTACGCGGCAACCGTCCGATTAGCTACACGAATCTTGACGCAGAGTAAGATAAATAGCAACCGTGGGACACTTGCCACTTTTTCACCCCATTCTCTCGCGTCAGCATATTCTTCCTCCAGCCGCACGCCTCCTCGAGCTCTCCGCGGAAAACCTCGAAGAAACCCTAGCCTCTCTCTGCACCAGTCGCGTCCTCCCAGTCCTCCATGGCCAGCAGCAGCTCATCCCCGTCGATGGCGGCGTCGAGCGAAGCCACCGCGAAGCCGGTGAGCTCAGTCGTCGTGCCCCCAGAGGGCCTGGTCATCCTCGCATCGGCGATGATTGAAACCACCGGCGGTGACCACAATCTGGCGGGGCTGGAGCCTCTCGAAGAGGAGCCAGACTCGCACAAAGGCGACTGGCGCGGCTTGGACATCACTGACCGCGACATCCAAGAGATGCTCACCGAAGGCTACCTCCCCGCGATGGAGGGGTTCGCCTAGCGGGAAGCACCGGCCGGCGAGGTGACACCCTCTCCCCAAGCTGGAGAAAAGGTGTACCTCAAGGCCCAGCTGGTACGCGGTGTTTCTCTGCCCATCTCCCACTTCTTTCTGTCCGTCTTGAACCACTTCAAAGTACAACCCCATAACTTTTCCCCCAATAGTATCTTAGTGCTTAGCAACTTCGCGGCACTTTGTGAGGATTACCTAGGGATTACGCCTAGGTTAGACTTGTTCGTGTACTTCTTCACCGTCAAACGTGAAGCCAGACACAGTAGGGAGGAGCTTAGGAACTGTGGCACCATAAGCTTCAAGATCCGACCTGGCCGGTGGTTCCCCGACATAGTCGGCCACGAGTCGTGCAAAAACTGGGAGCGAACGTACTTCTACGGCCCCGACATTCCTTTGGTGGGCCGAAAAGTGACGTACCCGGACTTCGTGGATGGAGCCGCCGCTGAAGTTTCCACATGGAGATCCCATGCCTCCCTTCCCTCCGACCTCAACGCTTCTCGCGCAATAAGGCGGATCGAGTGGTTCGTAGAGGCGGGTTTGACCGGCTTGGACCTAGCCATGTGCTGGTTCATCAGGCGAATCCAACCCCTGCAGCACCGCGTGAAGTTCATGCAACTGTACACGGGCAATCGAAAGGATTACATTCGGATCTCCGTGGATAACTTCTCGAGCGACTCCGTCAAGCTCTGTCTGAAGGACATTGTCAAGGTGAAGGATAAGAAGCATGGCTTCACCATCACCTGTGACATGTATGTAGACGGCAAGTGCCCAAAGGTAGGTATTTATTTTTCGTGTATGACATTACTCCAGTTTCTCCGTCTTGCCAGTGCCATCTTATCTAACATGGTGACTTCTAACTTAACAGCTTAGCGATCTAGATGAGGACAACCTGGCTGCCCAAATCTACGATCCAAAGATGATAAATGTCACGGTCATGTCCGACGACGGTGCCCCGTTGGCGCGAAAGCAGAATAGCTCCACCTCTGACGCTGCCGACAGAGGCTAGAAGAGTACTGCCGCCCTGGAGGCGGAAAATAAGAAAGCCACCGGGATGTTTGCCAAAGCGCCCCCCTAATTTAAGACTCTCATTCTCCGACATTGTCTTATTTATCTGTCTTGTTGCTGTACTTATGCACTTTGCACGTTTCAGGAAGAAAGCCACAACCAGCCTCAAGAATTCCTCCAAGACTCTTGGGGCTTCTAGAAATATCAAAGATATGCTGCATCGCGACTCCTCCCCCGCCATTGCCCCTGCTACTCCTGCCGTCAAGCCCACCTCCGCTCCGACAAGCTCCCAAGTCCAGGAGGCACCAGGCCCTTCCGCCATGGAAGTGGATTTTGGCGCCTCTACCGAACTAGCTGTTGTCGGCGAGTAGGCGACGCAGGAGAGCGCTGCTCTTCAAATGGCTGAAACTCCGGCTAAGGATGCCATCGGTAGCGGCAAGGCGGTGGTGGGAGCTGGTACTTCTGCTAAAGGCGGCGCCTCTGCTCCCCAGAAACCCTTCGAGTTCCCAAAGATTGTTTACCCGGCGCTCATGCCGAGTAACACAACTATGGTTCCTGGAGGAATGTTGTCATCTCCGACGTGCGGTCTTGAGGAGCTACTCCAACAAGCAGACATCTTGCGAGGAAATAGCATTTCCTTTGGCAAGCTGCTAGCCGAGAGCGCTACAAACCTCAAGATCATTGCGCTTGTAAGTTTTACTTTACCTTTTGCATTTCGTATGAGCATCCCACTGTAGCCCCCGAGGATGTAGACGAAAAACCATAGCTTTGCATCTATATGCTCTAAGAGTGACTAAGTTAGAAAGAACTCTCACTGTAGCCCCCAAGCATTTAGATGGAAGAAATTATTCCGACTAGATGCTTTAAGAGTAGCATACACAGTGTTCATATTTTTCAGTGTTGTAGCCCCCAAGCTTCTAGTTGTAACTGAATTAGTTCCGACTAGATGCTTAAAGAAAAGCTAAGCATTTTCCGAGCTAAAAACTTTATACTGTAGCCCCCAAGCTTCTAATCGAGAAGTGAAGTAGCTCCGACTAGATGCTTTAAAGAAAAGCTAAGCATATTGCTAAGTTTCAAAAACTCTCGCTGTAGCCCCCGAGCATCTAGACGGAAAGTCTCTGAATAGTGTCTCCAAGCAGACCAATCAACGACTTAACTTTGTATTTGCTTCCACATAATGAGAATGCTCGGAGGGTCATGGCCAACGGCAAGTACCAGAAGATGCACGCAGATCTTGAAGCCGAAAAGGATAAAACTGCCATCTTGAAGGAACAGATCATCAAAAAGAAGAGTCTATTTTCTTTTTTGCGCATCTCTGTCGTACTTTTGTAATTTCCTTCTTCGAGTACTCACTGTGTACTTTGTTTTCTCCGACTTGCAGAGCATGTTGCCAAGGCTAAGGATATTGTCGAACAGTCCAAGCACATTCAGCAGCTGGACAGCGAGAACAAAATCCTTAAGAAGGAGAGGGAAGAAATGTTGAAGATGCACGAGGATTCCATGAAAGCCCTGCAGGACTCCACCTCCGCGGAGATCAATCGCTTGAAGGAGGAGCTTGCGATCCTAAAGGATCAGAAGCAAGCTGCTGATGAGCAAAACCTTCGCCATAACGAAGCGTTTAAGCTCCTCCAACAAGAGAAGGAATCCTTGGCGGACACCGTCTGGCAGGCTAAGGCCATCATCTTCAGTAAGTGTCCTCCGCCTTGTAGTTCTATAGTATGGATACTTAGAATTTATTGAACTCATGCGATCCTTGTCGGAATTTTCAGCGCCCATGGGCTTAACCCGCTCGCCTCCTTCGGACAAGGAATGCATGGTTCTTGTTGGCAAATTCATCAATACCGCCATCGGCCAAGCCAAAGAGATTTCCAAGCCCCTCTGGATTTATATCAAGGCTTCGGACTCCGTGACGAAGTACTCGGATATTCTGCGCCGAGCCCCCAAGCGTGTCGCGAGCTTGAAAGCTTCATGCGCACGGGCTGGCGCAAGGATGGCACTGTCTATGGTGAAGGCACACTATGAAGATGCCGACATCGACACAGTGACATCTGGTATCCCTAACGTGGATGATGACAGCAAGGAGATTGATCAAGAAGCCATCCTGTCATCACTCGCGAGTTATGACACCAGGGTTGCCGAGTTGGTGGACGTTGACGTCTTCGTGCCCAGGAACTTCATCGACAACGTCACCCAGGATTCCTCCAAGTCTCATCACAACGCCGAAAGAATGAAAAACACTTTGTAATTTCTGTTTTCACCTCTGGAGTGTGTGCGGGAAAAAACTTGTTGATGTAATCTTAAGGCGGAAAACAATGGTTGTCATATCCTGCTACTTAAGAATTAAGTTTCAGCATGTATATTTTTTTAAGCAAGTGTTGGCTTATCCATTACTCTGGTTCTTATGCTTGACTTTTCGTGAGTCGGAAGACTCATTGTCGGAACCATGCGCTTAGGTGATGATTCCCAATGGCACCGTCAATAACCTGAGCACAAAATCGCCGACAATAAGTTCCAAAAGTCACTACTCCAGAATCCACATAAAAACGACAAAGAATGTGTAGACCAGAAAACTTGAGCTAACGGCCATAGGCGGAGTTTTAACAAGTTCAATCGCAATACTTGTGCATAAAGGTTTTATATGATCCAAAAATGAACACTAAAGGAGGTAAAATACTCAGCAATATGAGTGAACCAAAGAGCTTTATTTCATTGATCATATAAGAGGTACACGATTAGGTAAAAAATGCTAAGTGTATAAAGGACGTAGATGTGCTATGTTCCATGGCCGATCAAGATCCGGGTAGTCATCATCCGGTCGGTCTTTTTCTCCATGGTCGGAGGATATGGGGATAGCATCCTTCCTATTGCGTGCATCCCTCCGTCTTCGTTCTGATGAACCCGTCTGTGATCCGAAATCTTGAGGAGATCTGTCCCTTGGCGGTTTGTACTGGCTTGATCGGCAGAGCGCTGGGTCAGACTCAAGCCTCTGAGAGGTGGCCTTTTCCTGCTGCTTTACCGCCTTGGCCACTAGGTCATAGACCTGTTCTACTGCCTCAGGCGATCTATCCTTCTCCAGAAGGGTCTTGGCGACGGAGAGGTTAAGGAGTTGGGGGGGCATCACCTGCTTGCCTTCATATCAATGTATGGCTTAGCCTGTGCCGGTTTTGAGGGAGCCCATCCTAGGTTGTGCCATACACCAGGATCGTTGATGACGCGAGTCAGAGCTTTCTTAGCCTTCTGCTGCTGCAGCAGAGTCTTGTACTCGGCCTCCATTGCTCTAGCTTTCTCTATGGACTTCTATGCGTTGACCAGATATCGATCTAGTTTAGCGCCTTGCTCCGCGATGGCTTGCGCCTCCTCCAGCAGCTGCTGGCACTTCTCGTCAAGCTGAGTCACGTTCCGAATATGATCAACGGTTAGTGGCTCGACGAGGAGATTGCCGTACATCACTCTATTAGCTGGAGTAACATGGGCTGCTGCCGACGTGGATGCTGGAGGCGGCAAGTTTGTGGTGTTGTTGTTGCTCGGACCGGTGCCGAGTTCCTGCAGCTGCTGCACTGGTTTAGGCGGAGGAGGCATGACCTTTGCGTGATCATCGTCAGCAGCAATTAGTGGCCCCTTCCCCTTTTCCAGCGCCGTAGGCGGAGCTTGCCCGGGTTGATCTTCATCCATCGCTTTCCCAATGGTGACGAACACCCCTCGAGACATGACGGTGTTATTAGCTTGCTCGTCGCGCGAGTACTCCTCCTCCATATCTTGCATAGCGGAGTCTAGCTCTTCTGGACTGAAGTCTATTTCCTCTGAATCTGCACTGAAATCAGCATAAAGCGCGTCAATGACAGATTCGGAGGGTGCCAGGACTTCCTCGATGACGGGCGGTGGAGGTGCAACATCTTCGACGATGACTGGAGGTGGTGGTGCTGCTACGACGATGGCGGCCGGAGGCGGTGGTGGCGGTGGCTGAATCGGAGGGGCTCCGTCAATGAGCGCAAGCGCTGTTTGAGCTGCCGCTTCAGCCTCCACATAGTTGTTGACGGTGTTCACCATGCCTTCGAAGGTAAGGC